>NJFT01000031.1:0-252304 GCA_002221725.1 Scedosporium boydii | reverse complement strand
ATTCCAGCGATATTTCCGGCAGTTTCCCAATGGTTCCAGTTGTGTTTCGGTTCCAGCAGTGTTTCCGGCGATGTTCCACGATTCCTGGCTGCTGCCAGCAGCGATTCCTTCGATGTTTCATTTGACGCTTCGCTCGATGTTTCCGTTGGAATATTTCTATTCAATTATTCCCCTTCGACTATTCCAGCTCGATTATTCTATCATTCCTCCGATGTTTCCTTCGTCATTTCATTTCGATTTCATTTCGATATTTCATTTCTTCTGGAATTCCTTTTGGGAATTCCTTCGATGTTCCGATGTTTCCTTCGATGTTCGCTGCGATCTTTCTTCCGATAATTCTTCCACATTTCATTCCTTTGGGAATTCCTTTCCTGTTTCCTGCCAGCATGGCCGGGCCGATATTTCCGATGTTTCCGCCGATGTTTTTGATATTTCGCTGCCGAACATAGCCGACGAAAAGGTTCTGCCTACATGGCTGGCATGGCTGTTTTCGCCAGTGGTTCCGGCAGCATATTCCTTCCACATTCCCACTGAGAAATTCCTATTTCATTTCAGGAATCAAAGAACGTTTTCTTCGATGTTTCCATGATTTCACTGATCAGTTGTTTCTGATTTCGACTACGATGATAAGATACAGTATAGGGCACGAGCTCGAGAGCCAGGCCGATGAGCTGGTAGTAGCTGCGTGGACGCCTCAGGATCTATGGTTGTATTTGAGAAGTGGGCAATTGTTTCTATGCAGCATGGTTCCTTTATGAAAAAATTTTTTTTCCTGTTATTTCTTAGGTTTCTTTTTGTTGGTTTTTTACTTGGTTTCTTCTTTCTTCTTTCTTTGTTTCTTTGAAAATTTCTGCCTCCAGCGAAATTTCAGGTGGTGGGATGTGTTGGTGCTGGGGCGACTGGCATGTGGCAACTGTGGCTTGTGGCAGTGGCTGCCACATGGCACGTGACGCGTGGCAGCAGCGGCATGGAACAAAAAGTGAAGAATTCCTTAGTGGCTATCGACTTCAAGTTAGAACATCTTTTTCAATCAGAATCCTTCTTTTCCTTTTCGATTCCAGTTTCGTTTCTATGACCATTAGACCAACCTTTCCAACATCGATCGCTTTGCGATCGATGTCTCCAAGATGACTGTTCCTTTCATTTTGTAGAGGGTGTTTTGGTTTAGTTTCCCTACTCGATCACAGTACTATAGGGTAAGTTACAGAAAGGATCAGTAAGACTCCAAGTACACTGCAACTAGACCGAAAGCATCATTAGCTTCAGAGAAAAAAGTAATAAAAGCAACCAACCTAGATAAGAGCTAAGGACAGAGTATTTACATAACTAGAGAATAGGCTATAGATAGCTAAAGATATAGTAAAGCTTTCGGAGAATAAAGAAGGAAGCTTGGGAATAATTTAAGGTCGTTCTCTAAGCTAAAGTCTTACTAGTAATTTTATAATTAGAATCTATTACCTCTATAACTAGACTCTAAATACCTTTTAACTTATAACTATATAAAGAAGCTTATCTTTAATTAAGTTCCCTTATTACTTATAGATAATATTATTATAATACTTTATTTAATATTTTCTAATATAGTATCTTATTTATCTATATTTATAATATTTCTTAATTTTAGTTTTTAAAGCTTTAGAGATAATATTTTTATTATTAGCTTCTAGCTTTATAAGTTTTAAATAAGTTTTTTATAAAGTATTATTATTATTTTATTTATATTTAATATTAATAATAGCTTATAGCTTATAGGTTTTAATTATAGTCTAGCTTTACTTTTACTATTATTACTTATATAGATAGTTATTAATCTTTATAATACTTTTAATATATTCTATAAGTTATACTAGCTTTTAAGTTTATAAAGTTTATCTTTAACTTCCTCTTTAAGCTTATTATAAAAGTAGGTTATAAAGAGCTTATCTCTTTAGTTAAAATATATAATAATTTACTTAAATTTTATAGTATACTTAGTAGTAGATCTTTTCTAGCTTAATTCTTCTAATTATTAAATTATAGCTTATTATTTATTAGGTTTACTAAAGGCTCCTTTAAGGGCTTTTTTAAACTCTTTATAGTCCTTAAAGATCTTAATAATCTTAGCCTTTTATATAATTTTATTATTTTTAAAATAGTCCTAGAAGATAGGTTTAAACTATATAAATATATTATCTATAAGATACTAGGCTATAGTAGTTACTTTATTAACTTTAATTTAAAACTAATCTTTACAGTATTATAAGTAGGTTTTTATCTAGGTTAAGAACTCTTATAGCTTTCTCTAGTTTCCTCTATACTTTTCTAATATAGTAATCTTAAGTTTAAATATTATAGATATAAGGACTATAGAAAGTATATTACTTTTATAAGCTACTATATTAGTATTTAACTACTAGATTATCTATTCTAGCTAGGTAATTTATTACTTAATTAAGAGATTAGTATTTTCTTAGATTACTTACTTAATATTATTAAAGTATTAATTAAATCCTCTATTCTTTTTATATTAGTAGCTAGTAAACTCTTCTACTTCCTTTAATTTAGTTTACTATTTATCTATAGTATTTTAAAATTACTTAATAGTAGTATTATTAATATCTTCTTCTTTATTACTAGAGTTTTTACTAGTATCTATAGTAAATATAGTTACTTTCTATATTTTAACTTTATTATATAATTTAAGAGGAGTCTTTTCTTAAGCTAAGGCTATAATTTTTAGATATTAATATTACTTAATAAAGTTACTTACTAAATAGAAGTAGTTAATATATTATATTTCTAATACTAAGAAACTAGTTAATTAATAAGTATTAAGTAAATATAGTAAGTATTAAAGTTGTAGGAGCCTATTAGTAGTAAATAAGGTAATTAAGTAGTATTTATAATAATATAATAGAAGTATATATATAAGTATAAATTATAGTTATTATTTATATTAACTACTAGAGAGTCTTAAAAGATAAACTAGATATATAGTAGAACCTATAGTTTATATAAACATTTTCTTCTAAACTCTCCTTAAATTACCTTAACTTATTATAATCTTATTTAACCTAAATCATTTATAGCTTATTGTAATCCTGTACGTCCTGGATTACTTATAGCTTATTGTAATCCTGTATATTTTAGATTACTTATAGCTTATCATGATCCTGTACGGGCGATCTCTTATTCCTATAGTTTCACTGCAGTTTCACAATTTAACTTTTTCTATTACTACTAACTACCTAGCCTCTCTTCCGGCCACGCACAGTTATAATAAGTTTCTCTTATAGAAGATATTTACTATATAGTCTATAATCTATTATTATCTTTATTTAAATTATCTATTTTTAATATATCTAAAAGCTTAGAAAATTTAAATAGTATTTATTTTTTAAAAGTAACTTTTCTAACTATAGTATATTTAGTAATTTTTAATAATATTAAGACAGGAAATAAGGTAACTAGTATAAGGAGGGTTCAGTTTTCATATAAGGTAGAAGAGCGGTAGCGGAAGAACTTTCTTCCTTACCTAGGAGGGCAGAGCATAGTTATTTCTTTTCTTTTCTTCCTTCTCATTAGACAGAGGAAGATTATCTTTATTAAGTTCTTTATTATCATTATTAGTTCTTTCTTTAATTTAATTAACTTCTTTTACCTAGTTCTATCTAGTCCTTATCATTAGTAACGTCCTACTGCTTGTTCCAGCTTAATATATATCACAGGGTGCTCCTTTAGACACTGACATAATTCTTCAACCTCTCCCTATTTGGAAGCCTTCTTCTTTCTAATCTGGCTCTATTCCCATTAATCAACAGTTCTGACAACTATCCATTCCTGTCAGGGGTTCTGTAGTAGCTTCTTGTAGGAAATACTATAAACTATTAACTGAACTATTTTTTTTTCTTTTAATGTATAAGTAGGCTGCACTACTCCGTTTTACTATTTTAGATTAGCTAGTACTTATTAATATTATAGAAGTTAGAGGATTTCTTAGATTTTTTAACTTTTACTATAGATTTTTTAAAGATTATAATAGGAGAGTTAAAGTTTTTACTAATTTAATAAAAAAGGATATCTTTTTAAATAGGGACTTAAGAAATAGAAAGTATTCTAAGAAGCTAAGTAAGTAGTAAGTAAATAACTAGTACTTATTAAAACTAACTTTATAAAGTTATTTAAAATTAAAATAGATATTTTAAATTATAGTATTAAAGCCTAGCTTAGATAATAAAATAAAAATAATAAAGTCTAACTAATAGCTTTTATATCTAAGAAGCTTAGTAGTCTAATATTATAATATACTATATTTAATAAAGAACTTATAGCTATTATTAAAGTATTTAAAGAGTAGAGATACTACCTAGTTAGTACTAAATATCTTATTATAATCTACTTAGACTATAAAAACTTTATAGTGTTTATAATAACTAAGAAACTAAACTAATAATAAGTCTAATAAGTAGAAGAACTATTAGAATATAATTTTCAAATTATATATATTAAAAGAAAGGAAAATAGAAAGGTAAATACTTTTAGTTAATACTTTAATTATTTCTAGAAGATACTTAAGAAAGTATAAACTATACTATACTAAGATAATAAAGGCAACTTATAATAAGTAGTAGCTAGCTACTAAGTTAAATAGAATTAGAAACTACTTAAAGAAATAAGAAAATAATAGAAAAACTATAAGACCCTATACTACGAGGACCTATTAAACTACTTAAACGTAAGAAAATAAAATAGCCTATAATATTAAAATAGAAGACTAATAATTACTAGTAACTTTACTAGTTATATTTTCTAGAAAATATATAAATTACTTCTATATAGTTACTTAAGCTTTAAAAGAATACTTAAAAGCTTTAAAAAAGACTATTAAATAGATTATAGCTTTAAAAACCTTAAATACCTAATTAAAATATATAAGCACTATATATAAAATAAAATATTATAATATAAACTATATAGAAAGCTATAGCCTATACTAATATTAAAAGTATTATAATAAAAAATTCTTATTAATTTTATTATTAAACTATTTAAGTTTAAAAACTTAGCTACTAAAATAAAGTATAATAATATTATAATAATAGTTAATAGATTAATAAAATATATCTACTTTATATTTTATAATAAAGCTATAAAGATACTATAATTTACTAAACTATTTCTATAAATAATAGTAGCTAACTATAATCTACTAAAAGCAATTAACTTAAATAGAGGTAAAGTATTTATCTTTTACTTCTAGTAGAGCTTATTAAATAAAATAGAAATTAGCTATAAGCTCTTTATAGCCTACTACCTAGAAATATAAAGATAAGTTAAGTAAATAAACTAGATACTTAAAATATATCTATAATACTATATTAACTAAAAATAAGATAACTAGATATCTCTATTACTCTTAATATAAAGAGCTTATAATATTAATATATTAGAAAGTATAAAGCTATTACTATTTTATATAAACTATATTATAAGCTAGCCGCGGCTATATTATATAAGCCGGGCGGTGAGCGAGGAATAGTAGAATTAAAATAGCTTAGTAATAAAATCAGGTAGTATAGTGTCTAATAAGTTAATTAGATGACTATCTAACTAACTAGCTAGTTAAACTAAGAATTAACTAAGTAATTAAGTAAAGACTTAATCGACTATAATAAGGAATTAAAAAATAGATAGAAGAAGTATCTATATAAAGCTATAATATTTCCTATTAGTCTAATTATCTTCTAGACTTTTTAGTAGTTAATATAAATAATACCTATACTTTATATTTATATATATACTCTTAGTACCTATTATTATAAATACTACTTAACTGCCTTACTTATCTCTAAACAGGGCCCTACTATCCTAGTACTTACTTATTCTATTAATTAGCTAAAACCTAAAGTATTAAGATTATAATATATTAACTACTTTTATTTAGTAAGTAACCTTATCTAATAATATACTAACTATAAAGTAATATATTAATTACTAAGGAAAGTACTACTTCTATAGAAGATATAAAGAAGGCCTATATAGCTCTTATTAAAGAAAAAGAATAGTTTAAGGCTAAGAAGTAGTAATTTAAAGATGAGCTATCTACTAGTAATAACTATATTAAGTAGCTAAAGGATTAGGTTATTTACTTTTAATATAAGATCCTACTTTCTAAACCCTATAATAAGAGGAAAGGAATACTTTAAGGATTCTTAATATAAGCCTGAGCCTATCTCCTATACTATTATCTTAACTTTAATAGGGAGGAGGACTAGGTACTTACTATTACTATATTTCTTACTAGAGATACCCTAGCCTAGTTTAAGCCCTAAATAAAGGACTTTCTAGAAAACTTATTAAGTAGAAACTAAAATAAAGAAATAAGGAAGCTTTTTAGAAAGTATAAAGACTTTAAGTAAGCTTTAAAGGGTGCTTTTAGTAACCTAGATAAAGAATAAGCTAATAAGTGATAATTTAAGAACCTATATTAAAAAGAAGCTACTTTTTAATATACTACTAAGTTTTAATAAATAGTATCTTATTTTAATTAGGAAGATAAGCTTCTAATAGCCTGATTTTATATTAGACTTAAAAATAAAGTTAAGAATAAGCTATATAAAATAGATTAACTAAGAGACCTGTCTAAATATATTATTATAGTAGTATAGATTAATAATCAATAATATAAATAATATATAGAGAAATAAGGATAAGGATAATCTTATATTAAGAAAAAGACTACTTATAAGACTATTATATAGAGAACCTATATAGGACCTATAGAACTTAGTACTAGTACTATAAAATAGGCTACCTTTTAAAAACTTAAAGAAAAGGTAGGGAAATACTATAAATGTAAATATTATAGCTATTATATAAGGGAATACTAAATAAGGTATAAGCTTAAGCTAGAATATAAAAGGCTAGATAAGAAGAAATCTAGGTTTAAGCCTATACTAGAAGAAAAAACTTAATAGCTAGGAGCTAGTACTATTAATTATAAATCCTTATTATAGACTATATACTATAATAATAACTATATTATTTACTAAAGTAATAAGGATAGGGCTAGCTACTATTTAAAGAAACTATAGATACTTAGGATAATAAAGTAAGAGGAAATTACTAAGATCTTAGAGATTATAGAGTAAATTTAGGAAACTAAAGAAGAACTTCTAAGGAAATTTAATATTTTTACTAGTAAGGATCTATTATATAAAGAGTATTATAATAAGGCTTATAAATAATACTACTAGATACCTAGATTACTATAGTAGTTTATATACTAATAAAACCTAGAAAAGTAAGATTAAGAATAATAAGTAGCTTAGACTATTTAAGAATAGGAAGAATAGTTTAAAAACCTTCCTATTAGCTATTATATTATATTTAAAGAGGAAGAAGAAAGATAAATATTTAAAGAAATTATTAAAAATCTAGAAAAAGAAGTAACTTAGTAAATCCCTAAGATTATAAAAGAAGACCTTAATTATAGGTAATTAGAATATAAGATAGCTTAGTACCTTAAAGATCTATAAAGCTTAACTAAATAATAGGAGTATTATATAGAAGCCTTAAAGTAGAAAAACTACTTATATCTATATAATAAAGAAAAGTAAAAAGATTAGGAAGTATATAAAATATAAAGGAAGGCTAAGGAAATTAATATAAAAATAAAAGTAGTAATTAAAGACCTAGATACCTACTTTAATATATAAAACTTAGATAATAAAATATAGAAATAATAAAAGTAGTTTATAAAAGAATAATAAATAAACTAAAGGAAAGTAGAAAAGAGAGAAGCTCTTTTTACTTAGTATAGAAATACTAATAGAAGCTAAATACCCTATAAAAGACTTAACTAATATTATAATAGGAAGCTAGATAATATTATATTAGATTTTATTAACTTTTAAAAATAAGTTAATAATCTTTACTATACTATCCTTAATAAAGCTAACTTTAATACAAGGGTTAATAATATAGAAGAAGAAGGTTTCTAAAATAATAAGAAATAGTAAAAAAAGATTTAAGAACTTTAATAATAAGTTTAAAAACTAAAGGAAAAGAAGTAAGGAAAAACTTAAAAAACTAAAATAATTATAGAAAAATTTATAGAAGAACTAGAAGAGTAAGTATACCTCCTTAAAGCCTAAATAAATCTTATAAAACTAGAAAACCTCTATAAAGAACTTTAGAAAGGAATAAATAAGTAACTTAAACTTACTTAAAGCTTAGTTAATAACCTATAAGAAATAGTAGAATTAAATAAGTAGTAATAAAAATAGTAATAGGAAATTAAGAGGCTTTAATAATAAATAGCCAGCTTATAAAGACTATAATATAATAGTTTAATATTAGTTATAGAAGAAGTTATAAGAATAATAAGATATAGACTTAAATAAGAACTATAAGAAATAAATATTATAAAAGGATAATAGATCTACTACCTAAAGGTACCTATTACCTTAGTTAGATAAAAATTCTAGGCTCTAGTAGATAGTAGGATATAAGGGAACTTTGTTTCCCTAATAATTATTAACTAATTAAAATTATTATAAGTAGAGAAATACTAGCTATATACCTTAAATATATATAATAGAATGCTAATAAACTATAAAGGCGGAGTAGTTAGTATAGAGACTATATACCTCTATATTTATATTATAGGAAGAGTTAATTATATTTCTTTTAATATTACTAGAATCTCTAGATATCCTATAATACTAAGGACTTTATAGCTATAGATAAGGAACCTATAGATTAATTAGGTAATTAATTAACTTACTTAAAATAAGACTAAGTAAGGCCTAGGAAATAACTTAGCTATTAAGTAGTATTAACTAGAGGAGTTATTCTTAAGTAAGCTAAGAGCTTTTAAAATAATAATCTACTTTAAAATACTTACTATAAAAGATTTAAATTACCTATTAAAAGGAAGAAAGTATAAATAAGTATATATAATAAGAGCTATAATAGCCTTTGAAACCTTACTACTAGTAGAAGAAATGCTATAGTATATACTTAAAGAATACTAGAAATATAGTAAAGTATTTACTAAAAAACTAGATATTAGATTATTAGAATATAGTTAGTAAGATTATAAGATATTATTAAAGAAAGATATTTAATTAAAGTTTATATTTATCTATAATTTTAATAAAGTATAATAGTAAATATTAAGAGACTATATAATAAAGATATTAAAGAAGGGATATATTAGATTCTTAATATTACTAGCTAGATATTTAATCTTTTAGGTATTAAAAAAGAATAGTAAACTATAAATATATATAGACTATTAGTAACTTAACAAAATTACTATTAAAAACTAATACTTACTATTACTTATCTTAGAACTATAAGATATATTTTAGGAAGTATAGTAGTTTACAACTCTAGACTTAAGAGGAGTATATAATTTAATCTATATTAAGGAAGGTAATAAGTAGAAGACTATTTTTAAGATATACTTTAGGTACTTTAAGTACTTAGTTATACCTTTTAGATTAATAAATACTCCTATAAGCTTTTAGATAATAATTAATTATATTTTATAAGAATATTTAGACTATTTTATAGTTATATATCTTAATAATATCCTTATCTTCTTAAAAATACTAGAGGAATATAAAGAATATATATATAAGGTCCTATAAAAGTTATAAGAAGTAAAACTACTAATAGAACTAGTAAAGTGTAAATTCTATAAATAGTAAGTAGACTTTCTTAGATATATAGTCTAATTTAGAAAAATCTAGATGTAGAAATTAAAGGTTAAGGCTATTTTAGAATAGCTAGTACTAATTAATATTATAGAAGTTAGAGGATTTTTTAGATTTCTTAACTTTTATAGAAAGTTCTTAGGAGGCTATAGTACTTATATATAGGCCCTTATAGAACTTATTAAGAAAGATAAACTATTTTAATAGGGACTAGAGGAATAGAAAGTATTCTAGGAAGCTAAGTAATTAATATATAAGTAACTTATACTCTATTAAGTAGACCTTATAAAACCCTTTAAATTAGAAACCAATATATTAGATTATAGATTAGATATATAACTAGGATAGTAAGATAAGAATAGTAAAATTTACCTAGTAGTATTTATATTGAAAAAGCTTAATAGACTAGAACTATACCATACTATCTCTAATAAGGAGCTAATAGCTATTATTAAGGTATTTAAAAAATAGAGATATTATTTTACTAGAGCTAAGTATCTAATTATAGTATATTTTAATTATAAGAACCTTATAGGGTTTATTATAATAAAGGAACTTAATTGATAATAAGTATAATAGGTAGAAGAACTATCTAAGTATAACTTTAGGATTATATATATTAAAGAAAAAGAAAATAGAAGGGCTAATATTCTTAGCTAAAGACTAGACTACTTTTAGAAAGTACTAAAAGAGATAAGTACTTTCCTATATTATAATAGGGAAGAAAACTTATAGTAGCTAGCTATAGGCTACTAGATATAATAGGTTAATCTAATTATAGAAGAAATTAAAAATTACTATATAAACTTTAGACTATAAAACTAAATATAGACCCTAGATTAAATATAGATAATAGTACCTTTAAATCTAGTAGAAAAGTTTATTTAAGTAATCTATAAAGTACTATATAATAAATACCTAAGAATTATAAAAACTATAGAAAAGGTATTAAAGGAATACTATATCCTATACCTTAGGAAGATAATTACTAAAGTTATAACTAGATATCCTTAGTATAGGAAAAATAAGAATTGACTTTATAAGCCTTATAGGCAACTATAATCTATACTAGTATTAGAAGTACTATAGTAGAAGATTATTATTGACTTTATTATTAAACTACTTAAGTTAAGGGACCTAGCTATAGGAGTTAGATATAATAGTATTATAGTAGTAATTAATAAGCTAATAAAGTATACTTACTTTATACCTTATAATAAATCTATAAAAGTACTATAATTTATAGAACTATTTCTATAAACTATAGTAGTAAACTATAACCTACTAGAAGAGATTAACTTAAATAGAGGTAGAGTGTTTATCTTTTACTTCTAGTAGAGCCTATTAGATAAAATAGGAATTAATTATAAGCTATCTACTACCTACTATTTAAAGATATAAGGGTAAGTAGAATAAACTAACTAAATACTTAAAATATATCTATAGTATTATATTAATTAGGAATAAGATAACTAAGTATTACTATTACCTTTAACTTAGAAAGCTTATAATACTAATATATTAAAAAGCTTTAAGATATTACTATTCTATATAAACTATAATATTAAACTTAGGATAGGATTTAAGCTTATAGGTATGAAAATATAAGTAGAATAAGTGATCTTAGTAGTAGATAAGATAAAGGAATTATATAAGTAGTTAAAAGAGGAACTATAGTTTATCTAGTAAAGAATAAAGTATTATATTAATAATAAGTAGCTTAAGAGATTAACTCTTAAGAGGGGAAGTAAGGTTTAGTTACTATAAAAAAAACTAGAAACTAGGGACTTCTAAATTAGAATTATATAATTAAGTAATAAGCTTAATTATTAAAAACTAGAACTTTTTCTAATTAAAAAGAAAGTCTTAGAAGTTAACTATAAATTAGAGCTACTAGTAAATATAGATAATTATCTAGTATTCTATATAATATTACTTAAGCTAGCCTATAAAAGTATATTACTAGGAAAGTTAATTTAGCTTAAAGCTAAAAAATAAGGAATCTTTAAAGTAGAAAGAATTACTAATTTATAAAATAATAAAAGAACTATTAAGTACTTAGTTAAATAAAAAAATTATAAAGAAAGTAATAATATCTAAAAACTTATTAAATATTTAATAAAGAGCTTATAATTTCTTATAAACTATTATTAGAGGAACTTAATAAAACTAAGAGATCTAGTAGTATAGGATCTATTAGCAAGCTCTAATCAATCTCTAAGCCAGGGATAGAAATAGAGGCACTCTCTATAGTATCCTCTTTAGCCACCTACTCTATTTTTAGCTTAATAACCTCTAGAGCCCTTTTTCTATAAAGCTTCTCCTTCTTATATAAGTAATAAACCTTGGAGGAAGTAGCCTGGAAGGCCTCTAGGGCTTTCTCTACCTCTTCCTCTACTTTCTACTTCTTATATTTTAAATAGGCTTACTTCTATTCTAGTTAGTTAACTAAGGAGGTTAGTAGAATAATAGAATTTAGAAGGGAAGGAAGATTTATAAGTAAAATTAGTTATACTACTAGTATTATAGTTTAGGTATTTAAGATAAATATAATTATTATAGTAAGACTACTCCTTATAAACTATATAGTCTTAAAGAACTTTTATATTAAAATAAAAAGTATATTTAGGTATTTTAAAAAGATATTACTTAGAAAGAATGTTATCTATAGCCTAGGTAAGATAATTATAATTAATCTAAAAAGTTATAATCTTTAAGTAAGACTTAGAAATATAGTTAGATATAATTAGGAAAATAAAAGAAGACTTATAGGTAAGAGAAAAAGAAAGGAAGTTCTATATTAGACTAATAGGTCTTTAGAAATAAAGACTAAGGGAGAGGAGAAATTATATTATAAGCTGGCTGTAGCTATATTATGTAAGCTGGGTAGTGAGTGAGGAATGGTAGAATTAAAATAGCTTAGTAATGGAATTAGATAGTATAGTATCTAATAAGTTAGTTAGATAATTATCTAACTAACTAGCTAGTTAAACTAAGGATTGACTAGGTAATTAGGTAAGAACTTAATTAACTATAATAAAGAACTAAAGAATAGATAGAAAAAGTATCTATATAAGACTATAATATTTTCTACTAGTCTAGTTATCTTTTAGACTCTTTAGTAGTTAATATAAGTAATATTTATACTTTATATTTGTATATATACTCTTAGTACCTATTATTATAAATACTGCTTGACTGCCTTACTTATCTCTAAACAGGGCCCTACTATCTTAGTACTTGCCTATTCTATTAATTAGCTAAAACCCGAAGTATTAAGATTATAATAAATTATAGTATTAAACTTTAAGCTAGATTTAAGCTAGTAAGAATAAAAATATTAGTAGAATAAGTAATTATTACTACTAATAAAATAAAAAAGTTATATAAATAGCTTATAAAGGAACTTTAATTTATATAATAATAAATAAAATATTATATAGACTAAAAATAGATTAAGGGACTAACTTTTAAAAGGGGGAGTAAGGTTTAGCTACTTTAAAAGAAGCTAAGAATAAAGGATTTCTAGATTAAAATAATATAACTAAATAATAAACTTAATTACTAGAAACTAGGACCTTTTTTAGTTAAATAAAAAGTCTTAAAAGTTAACTATAAACTTAAGCTACTAGAGGGTATAGATAACTATCTAGTATTCTATATAGCCTTACTTAAGCTAGTATATAAAGATATACTACTTAGAAAATTAGTATAGATTAAGGCCTAAAAAGAAGGAATCTTTAAGATAGAAAAAATCCTTAACTTCTAATACTATAGAGAAATTATAAAGTACCTAATTAAGTAGAAAAACTATAATAAAAGTAAAAATATCTAAGAACTTATTAAATATTTAATAGGAAGCTAGTAGCTTCTTACTATATTTTATTAGAAGAACTTAATTGTTATGAGCTGGCCGCGGCCACATTACGTGAGCAGGGCGGTGAGCGAAGAACGGCAGAATTAAAATAGCTTAGTTATGGAATCGGGCGGCGTGGCGTCCGACGAGTCGGTCGGACGGCCATCCGACCGACCGGCTAGTCGAACTAAGGATCGACTGGGCGATCGAGCAAGGACTCGATCGACTACGATAAGGAACTAAAGATAGATAGAAGAAGTGTCTATATAAAGCTACGATGTCTCCTACTAGTCTAGTTATCTTCCAAACTCTTTAGTAGTTAATGTAAGTAATATCTATACTCTATACTTATATACGTACTCTTAGTACTTATCATTATAAATACTACTTGATCGCCTTACTTATCCCTAAACAGGCCCCTACTATCCTAGCACCTTCCTATCCTATTAATTAGCTGAAACCTGTAGTATTAGGATTATAATACATTAACTACTCCTATTTAGTAAGTGACCCTATCTAGTAGTATACTAACTAAGAGATGATATGTCTACTGCTAAGGGAAGTACTACCTCTATAGAAGATATAAAGAAGGCCTATATAGCCCTTATTAAAGAAAAAGAATAGCTTGAGGCTGAGAAGTAGTAACTTGAGGATGAGCTGTCTGCTAGCGGTGACTATATCAAGTAGCTAGAGGACTGGGTTATTTATCTCTGATATAAGATCCCAGCCCCTGAGCCCTATAATAGAAAAAAAGAAATGCTCTGAGGATTCTTAATATAGGCTTGAGCCTATCTTCTATATTACTACCTTGACCTTAATAGAGAGGAAGACTAGGTGCTTGCTATTGCTATATTCCTTACTGGGGATGCTCTGGCCTGGTTTAAGCCTTAAATGAGAGACTACCTAGAAAACCCCTTGAGTAGGAACTAGGATAAGGAAACCTAAAAGCTTTTTAGGAAATATAAGGACTTTAAGTAAGCCTTAAAGGGCGCCTTTAGTAACCTAGATAAAGAGCAAGCTAATAAATGATGACTTGAGAACCTATAATAAAAGGGAGCTACTTCCTAGTATACTACTAAGTTCTAATAGGTAGTATCTTATCTTAACTAGGATAATAAGCCCCTAATAGCCTAATTCTATACTAGACTTAAGGATGAAGTTAAAGATAAGCTATATAAAATAGATTAACTAGGAGACTTATTAGAATATATTGCTATAGTAGTATACATCGATAACTGATAATATAAACAATGCATGGAAAAACGAGGACAAGGGCGATCCTATATTAAGAAAAAGATTACTTATAAGACTACTATATAGGGAACCTATGTAGGACCTATAGAGTTTAGTACTAGTACTATAAAATAAGCCCCCCTTAAGAGACTAGAAGAGAAGGTAGGGAAATACTATAAATATAGATATTATAGCTACTATATAAGGGAATGCTAAATAAGGTATAAGCCTAAGCTAGGATATAAATAACTGGATAAGAAGAAATCTAGGTTTAAGCCTGTGCTAGAGGGAAAAACTTAATAGCTAGGAGCTAGTACTATTAACTATAAATCTTTATTATAGACTATATACTATAATAATAACTATACTACCTACTAAAGTGATAAGGATGGGGCTAGCTACTACCTAAAGAAGCCCTAAATGTTTAGAATAATAAAGTAAGAAGAAGTAGCTAAGATTCTAGGAATTACAAAATAGATCTAGGAGACTAAAGAAGAACTCCTAAAGAAATTTAATACCTTTACTAGTAAGGACCTGTCTTATAAAGAACACTACGATAAGGCTTATAAATAGTACTACTAGATGCCTAGATCGCTATAGTAGTTTATATACTAATAAAACCTAGAGAAGTAGTATTAGGAGTAATAAACAGCCTAAACTACCTAGGAATGAGAAGAATAGTTTAAGAACCTCCCAATTAGCTACTATACTATACTTAAGAAAGAAGAAGAAAGATAAGTACTTAGGGAGATCATCAAAAACCTAGAGAAGAAAGTAATCTAGTAGATCCTTGAAATCACTAAGGAAGACCTTAACTGCAAACAACTAGAGTATGAGGTAGCTTAGTGCCTTGAAGATCTATAGAGCTTAACTAAATAATAGGAATACTATATAGAAGCCTTAAGATAGAAAAACTATCTATATCTATTAAATAAAGAAGAATAGAAGGATTAGGGAATATATAAAGTATAAAGGAAGACTAAGAAAACTAATATAAAAATAGAAGTAGTAACTAAGGACTTAGATACCTACTTTAATATATAAGACCTAGATAATAAAATATAGGAGTAGTAGAAGTAATCTATAAGAGAATAATAAATAAACTAAAGGGAAGTAGCTAAAGAGGAAGCCCCCTTTGCCTAGTATAGAGGTACTAGTAGAAGCTAAATACCCTATAAGAGACTTAACTAATATTATAATAGGAAGCTAGATAATATTGCATTAGATCTTATTAACCTTTAGAAATAAATTAATAATCTTTACTATACTATCTTTAACAAAGCTAACCTTAATATAAGGGTCGATAATATAGAAGAAGAAGGCCTCTGAAATAATAAGAAATAATAAAAGGAAATCTAGAAACTCTAGTAATAAGTCTAGGAACTAGAAGAAGAAAAAGAGCTGAGGGAAAAGTTTTTAAAAGAACTAGAAGAGCAAGTATGCCTCCTCAAAGGCCGAATAGACCCTATAGGACTAAAGAACCTCTGTAAAAAACTCTAAGAAGAAATAAATAAGTAACTTAAACTTGCCTAGAACCTAGTTAATTACTTATAAGAAATACTAAAATTAAATAGATAGTAATAAAAATAGTAATAAGAAATTAAGAGGCTCTAATAATAGATGGCTAGCTTGCAAAGACTATGATGTGGGAGTTTGATATTGGTTGCAGAAAAAGTTATAAGAACAATGGGACCTGGACCTAGTTAAGAAATAAGAGAAATGAACATTATAGAAGGATGGCAGATCTGCTACCTAAAGGTACCTATTACCCTAGCTAGATGAGAGTTCTAGGCTTTAGTAGATAGTAGGGTATAAGGGAACTTTATTTCCCTAATTATCATTAACTAGTTAGAATTACTATAGGTAGAAAAGCACTAGCTATATACCCTAAATATATATAATAGAATGCTAGTAGACTATGAAGGCGGAGTAGTTAGTATGGAGACTGCGTACTTCTGTGTCTATATTGTAGGAAGAGTTGACTATGTTTCTTTTAATATTACTAGAACTACTAGGTACCCTATTGTACTAGGGATCTTATAGCTATAAATAAGAAACCTATAGATTAATTGGGTAACTAATTAGCTTACTTAGAATGAGACTAAGCGAGGCCTAGGAAATAACTTAGCTACTAAGTAGTATTAACTAGAAGAGTTACCCTTAAGTAAGTTAAGAGCCTTTAGAATAATAATTTACTTTAAAGTACTTACTATAAAAGATTTAAATTACCTACTAAAGGAAAGAAAATATAAGTAAGTATATATAATAAGAGCTATAATAATCTTTGAAGCTATACTGCTAGTAGAAGAAATGCTATAGTATATATTTAAGGAATACTAGAAGTATAGTAAAGTATTTACTAAAGAACTAGATACTAGACTACTAAAATATAGCTAGTAGGACTATAAGATACTATTAAAAGAAGGTACTTAACTAAAGTTTATACCTATCTATAACTTTACTAAAATATAATAGTAAGTATTAAAAGACTATATAGTAAAGATATTAAAGAAGGGATATATTAGACCCTCGATATTGCTAGTAGGATACCCAATCCTCTAGATACTAAAGAAGAATAGCGAACTATAAATGTATATAGACTATTGACAACTTAATAAAATCACTATTAAAAACTAATACCTGTTACTACTTATTTTAGAACTATAGGATATGCTCTAAAAAGTATAGTAGTTTATAACTTTAGACTTAAGAGGAGTATATAACTTAATCTATATTAAGGAAGGTGACAAGTAGAAGACTACCTTTAGGACATACCTTAGGTACTTTAAGTACTTAGTTATACCTTTTAGATTAATAAATGCCCCTATAAGCTTCTAGATAATAATTAACTATATCCTATAAGAATATTTAGACTACTTTATAGTAGTATACCTTAATAATATCCTTATCTTCTTAAAAATACTAGAAGAGTATAAAGAATATATATATAAAGTCCTCTAAAAGCTATAAGATATAAAACTATTAGTAGAACTAGCTAAGTGTAAATTCTATAAGTAGTAAGTAGACTTCCTTAGATATATAATCTAACCTAGGAAGGTCTAAATATAAGAATTGAAGGTTAAAGCTATCTTAGAATAGCTAGTATTAACTAATATTATAGAAGTAAGAGGATTCCTTAGATTCCTCAACTTCTATAGAAAGTTCTTAGGAGGCTATAGTACTTACATATAAGCCCTTATAGAACTTACTAAGAAGGATAGACTATTTTAATAGGGACTAGAGAAATAGAAAGCGTTCTAGGAAGCTAAGTAGTTAGTATATAAGTGACCTATACTCTATTAAGTAGACCCTATAAAACCCTTTAAGTTAGAAACTAATATGTTAGACTATAGTCTAGGTATATAATTAGGACAATAAGATGAGAATAGTAAACTTTACCTAGTAGTGTTTATATTAAAGAAACTTAATAGACCTGAATTATACTATACTATCCCTAATAAGGAACTAATAGCTATTATTAAAGCATTTAAGGAATAAAGATACTACCTCACTAGAGCTAAGTATCTAATTACAATATACTCTAATTATAAAAACCTTATAGGGTTTACTATAATAAAGGAATTTAACTAATAACAAATGCGATAGGTAGAAAAACTGTCTAAGTATGACTTTAGGATTGTATATATTAAAGGAAAGGAAAATAAAAGAGCTAATACCCTTAGCTAGAGACTAGACTACTTTTAGAAAGTACCTAAAGAGATAAGTACCCTCCTTTACTATAATAAAGAAGGAAACCTATAGTAGTTGGCTACAAGGTATTAGATATAATAGGTTAACCTAATTATAAAGGAAATTAAGAACTACTATATAGATCTTAGACTATAAGACTAAATATAGACCTAAGAACAAATGTAGATAATAGTACCTCTAAACCTAGTAGAAAGATTTATCTAAGCAATCTACAAAGTACTATATAATAGGCACCCAGGAATTATAAAAACTATAGAAAAGGTATTAAAGGAGTACTCTATTCTATACTTTAAGAAGGTAACTACTAAGGTTATAGCTAAATGCCCTCAGTGTAGAAAAAATAAGAATTAGCTATACAAGCTATATAGATAACTACAACCTATACTAGTACTAGAGGTACTATAGTAGAAAATCGTCATCGACTTTATTATTAAACTACTAAAGTTAAGAGACCTAGCTATAGGGGTTAGATATAATAGTATTATAGTAGTAATCGATAGGCTAATAAAGTATGCTTACTTTGTACCCTATAATGAATCTATAAAAGCACTACAATTTGCGGAACTGTTCCTATAAACTATAGTAGTAAACTACAACCTACTAGAAGAAGTTAACTTAGATAGAGGTAGAGTGTTTGTCTTTTACTTCTAGCAAAGCTTATTAGATAGAATAGGAATTAATTATAAACTATCTACTACCTATTATCTGGAAATACAAGGGCAGGTAGAATAAATAAACTAAATACTTAAGATATATCTATAGTACTATATTAACTAGGAATAAGATAACTAGGTATTACTACTACCCTTAGCCTAGAAAGCCTATAATACTAATATGTCGGAAAGTCTTAGAATATTACTATTCTATGTAAACTATAGCATTAAACCTAGGACAGGATTTGAGCTTATAGGTATGAAAATATAAGTAGAATAAGCAATCTTTATAGTAGATAAGATAAAGGAACTATATAGATAGTTAAAAGAAGAACTATAATTTATCTAGTAAAGAATGAAGTGCTATGCTGACAGTAAGTAGCTTAAGGGACTAACCCTTGAGAGGGGAAGTAAGGTCTAGTTACTATAAAAGAAACTAGGAACTAGGGACCCCTAAATTAAAATAATAAGACTAAGCGATAAACTTAATTACTAAAAACTAAGACCCTTCCTAGTTAAAAGAAAAGTTTTAGAAGTTAACTATAAATTAGACCTACTAGAAGGTATAAATAACTACTTAGTATTCTATATAATATTACTAGAACTAGCTTATAAAAGTATACTATTAAGAAAATTAGTCTAGCTTAAAGCTAAAGAATAAGGAATCTTTAAAGTAGAAAGGATTACTAACTTATAAAACAATAAAGGAACTATCAAGTATTTAGTTAAATAGAAGAACTATAAAGAAAGCGACAACACCTGGGAACCTATTGAACATTTGATGGGGAGCCTACAGCTCCTTACAGACTACTACTAGAGGAACCTAGTAAAACTAAGGGATCTAGTAGTGCTAGATCTATTAGCAAGCTTTAATTAATCTCTAAACTAGGGATGGAGGTGGTAGTGCCCTCTGTAGTATCCTCCTCTGCTACCTGTTCTATCCCTAACTTAATAATTTCTAGAGCTCTCTTCCTATAGAGCTCCTCCTCTCTATATAAGCGATGGACCTTGGAAGAGGTAGCCTGGAAGGCTTCTAGGGCCTTCTCTACCTCCTCCTCTGCCTTCTATTTTTCGTACTCTAGACAGGCTTATTCCTATTCTAGGTAATTAACTAAGGGATTAGTACTAATAATAAGGAACCTAAGAAAGGATAGAACTTATAGGCTGAGTCTATAATACCCCTAGTGTTGTAGTTTAGGTATTTAAGGTGAATGCAGCTATCGTACTAGGACTGCCCCTTATAAACTATATAGTCCCGAGGAGTTTTCGTATTAAAATAAGAAGTGTACTTAGGTATCTTAAAAGGATACTGCTTGGAAAGAATGTTATCTACAGCCTAAGTAAGATAATTATGATTGATTTGAAAAGTTATAACCCCTAAGTGAGATTTGGAGACATGGTTAGGTATAATTAGAAGAGTGAAGAAGAACTTATAAGCAAGAAGAAAGAGGAAGGAAGTTTTATAAAGAACTAATAGGTCTTTAGGGACAAAGACTAAGGGAGAGGGGAAATCGTGTTATGAGCTGGCCGCGGCTACATTATGTGAGCAGGGCGGTGAGCGAAGAACGGCAGAATTAAAATAGCTTAGTCATGGAATCGGGCAGTGTGGCGTCCGACGAGTCGGTCGGACGGCCATCTGACTGACCGGCTGGTCGAACCAAGGATCGACTGGGCGATCGAGCAAGGACTCGATTGACTACGATAAGGAACTGAAGATGGATGGAAGAAGTGTTTATATAAAGCTACGATGTCTCCTACTAGTCTAGTTATCTTCTAGACTCTTTAGTAGTTAATGTAAGTAATATCTATACCCTATACTTGTATATGTACTCTCAGCACTTATTATTGTGAATACTGCTCGATCGCCTCGCTTATCCTTAAACAGGCCCCTGCTATCCTAGCACCTTCCTATCCTATTGATTAGCCGAAACCTGTAGTGTTAGGATTGTAATATTAATAAAGCCCTAAAATCTATTAGTTATAGATTTAGAGATAACTTAATTAAATTCTAATTAATTATATTTATAATATTAAAAGACTATATAGTTATAGTAGTTTTAGACTTCTAATATTCTACTTCCTCTAATTTATTTAATAATTTAATATTTTAATAAACTATCTCTAATTCCTTTCTTAAAAGTATTTATTTTTACTTTTAGATATAGGATAGATAAGCTAACTTCTTAGAAAGTACTTTTTATAATTAATAGAGAGACTCTTTAATCTCCTCCTCCTCTTTATTAAGATAGTATTACTCTATACTAATTTAAGATATTAGAAGTATATAAGTTAGTAGGTAATAACTTAGAAGGAGTAAAATTAATATATTAAATAAAACTATTACTTTTAAAATATTATATAAATACTAATAATAGGTATACTCTCTATAATATAATATCTTCTTAATTATTTTATAGGTTAACCTCTTTTTCTTATAAAAAGAATATAATATAACTTTAAAATCTTCTTATTTAATTACTTTAATATAGTAAAAAGTATAAAGGTAAGAAGTAGATAAGGTTCTATTACTATTTAATATAGTTAGCTATAATAGAGTAAGGAAAGAAGAAACTAAGGGAGAAGCTATTAATAAATAGATAATCTATTTATAGGTCTTTAAAGATAAAGACTAAAGGAGGAGAGGTATTATATTATAAGCTAACTTTATATAGGCCTAGGGCAGTAATAGATAGTAGAATATAGTAGGTAAGTATACCTACTAGGTAGATATATAACTTATAAAAGTAATCGCCAGGCTACCTAATAATTACCTAAGGTAATTATAGTAATTATAATAGTAAGTATTATAATTAAAAGTAGTAATTATAGTCCTAGGCCAGCAATTACCTAGGAGAGCTTAGAAGGAAAATGTCTATATAAACTATAGGTTCCGTTATATATCTAGTTTATCTTTTAAGACTCTTTAGTAGTTAATATAAGTATAACTATAACTTATACTTATATATATACTTCTATTATATTATTGTAAATACTGCTTAATCGCCTTATTTACTCCTAATAGGCCCTTATAACCTTAATACTCGCTGTACCTACCTGATATTTATTAATTAACCGGCTCCCTAGTGTTAGGAACGTAATATTTTAGAGGATATAATGTAAATAATATTATTTATAAAACCTTATAAAAGAGAATAGAGGTATTTAAAAAGATTTTAATTTATAAGGAGTTTAGTATTAAGCTTATAATAATCGCTAATAGCCTATTAAACTATAATATTTACTTAAAATATTAAAACTTATTAATTAGTTTTTAAAAGTTTATTAAAAATCTAGAAAAATAAAAGATTAATATAATCTAGTTAGTAAGAGAATAGAGATTTCATAACCTTATAATAAGCCTTTCTATTAATATAATAAAGAGTATAGATATAATTAGAGTTTATAGGAAGATAGAGAGCTTAAGTAAAATAATAATAATTTATAATATAATAAAACTAAAGCTAGATATTAAATTCTATAGGCTACTTAATTTTAAGATTATAAAAAATTAGTAAATTACTTTTAATAAAGTAAAACTAAGATATAATCTTAAATAAAAAAATAATTATAAATATTTTATAAAGTAGTTAGTTTTAATAAAAAAATATTATTAAAAGATTAAAAATAGAAATATATAATATTTTAAAAGAGAAATAGTTATTAGTATAAAGTAGAAGATAATAATATAAATAAGGAAGAAAATTTTTCTTAGAAGAAATAGTATAATATAATAAAATATTTATAATTAGTAAGTAACTTAATAGAGCTCTATAATAAAACGCTAACTAGAATAATAGAGAATAAATATACTATCTAATTAGAGATTAATTAGAGGCTATAGAGAGATAAAATAATAAATAAGGAAGTAAAATTTTTACTATAATAATTATCTTAATAATAAATAATAAAGAATTATATAATTATATACTAATAAAGTAAAATAATACTATTACTATAATATTTTAAATATATAAAAGAATAATTAGAGAATAAAAGTATAGTATTATTAAAGTTAAGAATAAAGTCTATTTATAGAGACTAATAGATAGCTTTAGAGAGATAATTGTAAGGTATAAGTAAGAGTATACTATAATATAGAACTTATTATTAGATAACTTAGCTACGGAACCTAGTTAGAATATAGTTAAAGATAAAAGAGGTTTTTAGTAGTATAGAACTTAGACTAAAGAATAAGTTAAAGTTTTAATTATTAATTAAGTTTTAGTTAAATATATACTTCTTAATAATACTAGTCTTTCTTTAAGCTATATATAATATATCTTTATACTTTATTAATTTTTTTCTTTAATTTAATTAACTTTTTTTACTTAGTTTTATTTAATCTTTATTATTAATAATATTTTATTACTTATTTTAGTTTAATATATATTATAAAGTACTTTTTTAAATATTAATATAATTCTTTAACCTCTCCTTATTTAAAAGCCTTCTTCTTTTTAATCTAGTTCTATTTTTATTAATTAATAGTTTTAATAACTATCTATTTCTAATAAGGGTTCTATAATAGTAAAACGGAGTAGTACAGCCTACCTACACATCGTAAGAAAAAGAAAATAGTTCGGTCAATAGTTTGTAGTATTTCCTGTAAGAAGCTACTGCAGAACCCCTGACAGGAATAAACAGTTGTCGGAACTATTGATCAATGGGAATAGAGCCAGATTAGAAAGAAGAAGGCCTCCAAATAGGGGGAGGTTGAAGAATCATGTCAGTGCCTAAAGGAGCACCCTGTAACATATGTCAAGCTGGAATAAGCAGTAGGACGTCACTAATAATGAGGACCAGATAGAACTGGGTAAAAGAAGTTAATTTGAATTAAAAAAAGAACTAATAATAATAAAGAACTTAATGAAGATGATCTTCCTTCTCCTATAAGAAGGAAGAAAAGAAAAGAAATAGTAATACTCTGCTTCCCTGGGCAAGGAAGAAAGTTCTTCTACTACTGCTCTTCTACTCTATATAAGAACTGTGTCCTTCTTACACTAGTTACCTTATTTCCCGTCTTAGTAGTTTTTTATAGAAAATATTATAAACTATTAACTAAACTATTTTTTTTCTTATAGTGTACGGGTAGGCTACACTACTCTATTTAAATAATAAAAAATAATAAAATTTAAAATAAAATTATATAAATATTTTTTAATAATATAATTATATAATTATATAAAAAGTAATTAGTTATATAAAGAAAAAATAATTAAGTAATTAATAGAAAAGTAATTAAGTAAGTACTTTAAAAGTAATTATATATTAAAGATAAATAATAAAAGTATTTACATAAAGCTATAATATTTTTATATATTAATATTTTTTTTAAATTCTTTAGTAATTAACATAAGTAATAGTTATATTTTATATTTATATATATATTTTTACTTATATTATTAATAATATTATTTAATTACTTTATTTATTTATAATAAGTACTTTCATATTCTTAATATTTTTATTTTATTAATTAATTAGAACTTTAAATATTAAAAAAAAATTATAATAATATTATACTTCTTTTATTATTTAGATTTAATATTATTTTAACTAAATATTTATACTCTCTTTTAAACTAAAAATAAAATACTTTACTCTTTATTTTTATAAAGATAATATAATCTTATTATAATAAAAATATATAACTCCGCCTAATATAATAATATTAAAAAATAGTATATAATATATAATCTATTAGATTAATTTTAACTCTTTTTAGACTAGTAAAGTATAATTTTTAAAAAGTAAATAAAATCGAAATAGTTAATATGTAGTTTTCCTCACTAGTATTTTTTTATACGCTATCCTCATGTCTAATATTATATAGATCCGCTATAATAAAGAGCTCAGGCGTAGAGAGTGCTCCCGACTTCAACGCAACATCACCTCAGCCCAATCCAGGCTCTGATCCTTTATACCCTCACCCTCCATGAATCCATGGATATAGCATTCTCCGACCAGTTGATAGTATCGAGCAAACGGACGGACCAGAAAAGGGAGACTAGCATCCTTAAATAAAGCTTCCCTGAGAAGAAAGGGCACTTCAGAACCCTTGAAAATGCACACAATATCTCCTAATTGAGCTCGTTGTGGTACCCATCCCATATATCCGTTAGATGTCGTGCAGAATCTGCGCCCCTCCGCAAACATTGCCATTGGTTCTTCATACGACATCATCGCTGTGATCTCCTCACGACTCAGTCCCTCGGTGAGAACTTCTTGACCTCGACAATATAGGCTGTGGACCGATTCCCAATATTTTCCATATTCGGCCCCAACCCTTCGCCCTTGCATATCGATATTGCAAACTAAAGTCCTCCAAAACGCCTCTTGAAGCGACTCCCCCGTTGGATACACGTCTTGTGTTGAAGGCTTGGGCAAATCCACAGAGGTCGGCCTGCCCGTCAGGTTCCAGCAGGCGGAAGTACAAGAGCGGTACCAGCGCCCCTTGTAAACCAATGTTGAACGGAATCGAGATAATATATCGTCGTCCAACGTATCCTCCTGGCGGTTCTGGATGATGTCTGGTTCCATGAGGTGGTTGAGCCGGTCCAGAATCCTCCCTTTTATAGCTAACACCTTTTCATCCGCAAAGATTCGAAACTCGGGCCGTGTGTCCCCTCCTGCAGAATACGACTTTGATGGTAACCGTGGAACAACGTGCCTTACGCTCCAATCAGGAACCCAAGATGGAATATCTAGAGTCCCTTTGAATCCGCCGTTCTGCGGGAGGGTCCACGGAACGCGTTGGAGAAGGTCAAGTGATCCGTGTTTGCTCAGCAAGTAAATAGCAGTGTCCGTGTAGACCTGAGCACAAGTTTTGTTGTAATCTGGACGCAGCAAGGGTTCCTCAGCCTCGGATTGGCCCAGGAGGCCGTGAAGAGAAAATATCTTATCCCGGGGATCGGTCGCGCAAGATTCACGGGTTGAATCTAGCATTCCAAGTAGAGTGCGTGATGGTGAGTTTCTGTGGCTGCGCCGCAAGCGGTCCATGAGGCAGACAGCCATATGGCCGAGCCCACGAGCCGAGCCTAACCCATATAGGAAGAATAGATCCAGCGATACTATTCCTCTTGCGACATTCGCTAGCTGACCCCAAGGGATATCGACGTCGCCGCAAGCGAAATTAGTTGGCACAGGGTTGTTCGCAGTTAGCGCTGCCTCCTGAATGATCCACACTCGGCCAAACCACGAGCGCCGAAAGAACCGAATAAGACTCGACCATTCGCTTGGTGATATCATCATATCGCGAAGCTTAGCTTGTACAGCCTGGATTTGAAAGGGAAGAGACTGGCTATGTGCGTTGAGTGAAGTCGGAACTTCGCTCTCATACCACCGGAGAAATATATCGAGCTTCCGGAGAAGTGCGAAAGCGGTCTTGTCTCCTTCTTGCTCCTCACCCAACCAGATCAGCCCACGTCGAGCGCGCATGTAGATGTCCGCCATGAGAGCTACTTGCTCCGACTTCTCGTCGTTGTCGTTCTGGTTGATGCAAACAGCGTCTATCCACATGATCCTTGGCAAATCTGGGTGCCGAAACCGAGCAAGCGCAGAGTGCAAATTCCTGGTTACAGGAATTTCCATGTTGTTGCAAATGATAACTCCAGGATTTTCCTTTGGACCCCAAGTATAGGATAGAGCGTCATAAGCTGGATTCTCTAGCAAGGATGAGTGCACAAGTTCGCATCGTATAGGTTCCGAGGCAAGTCCCGGCCTGATGTGCAAGAGGCGAATGGCCTTTCTCCCTTGGAGCTTCTGATACTGCAACATGCTGGCATATCCGGCTTCGACAACTTGGTTAGCAACGCCGGCCCCATTCTTTTTTTTATGTTGCGGCGAGGAAGGATTTGACCTACAGCTTGGTGCCAAAGCTTAGTTTGTAAGGTTATCGCAAGTTTCGATCAACAAGGTCCAAAAGCACACCCCAAGTTGATCGTGGTCAGAACTAACAAAGCATAGGAACTGAAGGAACCAAAGGCCCAAAATAGTGGAGAACCGCCTCCTTAAACGCCATTTGGGTGGCGAAGTCATGCGACCGATTGTCACACCGCATTCAATAATCGGATGCGTCTCAGCCACAATGATGGACCGCGACTGTAGTTGAGCTGAGTTGGCATCTCTCAGAAGGCCAGTAGTGTCACGGGCCTGCAGGGCCAAGAAATAGGCCGGGCGGTCAGCCACAGCAGAACTGGAATAATTATACATAAGGACCGAATAGGTAATAGCGTCGGTCCTAGGACCGACTCCACAGTCACATCAGTTCCAGACAGGACCAACCAGGAACTACAAATATTTAATATATTAGTTAGATGACTAATTAATTAACTAGCTAATTAAACTAAAAGTTAAATAAGTAATTAAGTAAAAACTTAATTAATTAAGCTAGTTAACTAAAGATAAATAAAAAAATAATAATTTATATAAAGTTATAATAATTTTATATATTTAATATTTTTTTTAACTTTTTTAATAATTAATATAAATAATAATTATATTTTATATTTATATATATATTTTTATATTATATTATTAATAATATTATTTAATTATCTTATTTAATTTTTAATAAATATTATATTTTTAATATTAATTTAATAATATATTAAATAAATATAATTAGTATTAAAATTATAGAAACTTATTATAAGTAAGTAAAATAATTAAATAGTATTTATAAAATATTAATAAAAAATATATATATTTAAATATAAAAATAAAATTATATTTAAATTAATTATTAAAGAATTTTAAATAATAAATTAAATATATAGTAAAACTTATAGTTTATATAGATATTTTCTTTTTAAACTTTTTTTATAAGTTAATTTTTAAGTTAATTAATTAATTATTTTAGTTTATAATTAATTAGTTATTTATTAAAATAACTAACTAGTTACTTCTTAGTAAAAGTAATTATATAACTTATAATTTTACTATATTATATTACTTCTTTATAATCTAGTTATAGAGTGAGCGCCGATTTATTTATAGAGCGAATTAAGGGAACTCACTGGCTGGAACGTACTGTTTAGTCTATAATCGATGGGGCCACGCTTCAGAGGTGAGAGTGTCTCGTTTTTATTGACACAAATTGGAATGGTATTTATGATTAGACTATTCCGCAAAGTGTAAACAGGTAATGTTAATTAAATCTTGCATCTATTGCCATCGCCTGCAATGAAGACACCGTCCTTCATGCCACGCCGAGTTTGAAGGAGACGTTTGAGTGTTTATATTACTATCGGCCCAAGCCTGAGAGATAAACGTGAATAGACACGTCATATGCGTCAATTAAAACGTCAACGAGGAGATGGGGCTATCGAACTCTATTGCAAACCGTTTCATAGATGCCGCACCAACTGTTGCATATAGAATACATCACTCTAGGGGGATAGTAACTGATATCTTTTCCCCCTTAGATACTATCGAACTTATGATTGCGGACCTGTATCGGTGGTCTTTTTCTACCTCCTGTGTAGTGCCTGGGTGATACGCATGTAGACACTCTAGCAGGCTATCCTCCTGCTAAAGGCGATAATTATTTGTAGGGATAAGTGAATTCACCAGGATACGATGGTAGGAGTCAGATTAATGGTGGAGTGTAACTGAATTCCGATCTCCGAAGTGCTAGAAGAGATTGAAGATGGGACACTTAGGTGTTATTTGGTAGTGCCCACATAATTGAAAATTGAAGGGGAGATGTGCTACCTTGGGCACATCAAGCCATCAAGAGGGACTTTAGATATCAGATACATCCCAGTGTTAGGATCGTGACACACCGCAGCGGACTCGTCGACAGCAAGTCTCTATGGGCATGCGGCGCCCGAGGCCGAAGCCTCCTTTATCAAAGAAACCGGTGGCCCCGGTTCCACGGGTAGATACGGTGATGGAATAGCGACAACGCTTACCAGCTCGGCGACGCCTCAACTGCGGGGTCAGCCTCAATCAGGTCCCTAAAGTATCGGCGCAGCTGTTCGATCACATTGCTGACCACCGAGACGGGCTGCTCCGCCCACGGGTCGGACTCTTGCATTGCACCGCAATCGTACGAGAACAGCCGATCGATCACCTTCCACGCCGGGTCGGCATCCGCAGTAGAGCGGAATGACAGGTCTGCACCGTGCTTGATGAACGAAGCTAGGAGCTTTGCAAAGAGGTGCGTAAAGCCCTTCGCCTCAAGGTCTCGGTGGATTCGCATTTTAGTGCGCGGCCCGCCAGCTGTTGTGAAGTACGAGAGCATAAGGCTCCGTGCGCTTTCATTCCCGGCCACCAGCTTGTTGGTGTCGGCTTTCACCTCGAGGAGGAGGATGGCTATTTTGACCCATCGTGGGCGCAGAATCACCTGCCGATCCATGTATAAGGCTTCTTCGCTTCTCAGGCCACCGTTAAATTCGACAACCTCAGTGTCCCACGGCGGGGGTCCGATATATTTCATTGCATTAAAGAGCAGCCGAGTCGTGTCTATCATCTTAACAGCGGCCTCAGCCGCGAGCTCCCCATTCAAGTAATCGCCTAGTCCATGGAATAACGCAACCGAGGTGAGATGCTGCGGGTCAAGGACATGCTGCCTCAGGGGGTGTATAGTATATCCATTCACCCAGTGGCCCTTATTATTGCAGCTTCCCAATCGGGAGTAGCATCTCGCTATATCCCGCCAGTGCGACATGAGGATCTTGTCTAGCTCTTTTAGATGCGACCTCGGAACCGGAGTCCCTGAGTCTTCCGCTATCGAGGCGTAAATAAGTGCTCGGTCCATCATATGCCATAGGGTGCTTATCTCGAGGTCGATATCTCGAGGTCGATACCGCGTGGCTTCGGGAGCGTCTTACACATCATGACGCAGGAGCGGAAAAGCTGAGGAGAGGGATCATATGTTGGAGAGGCAGAAGTGGCGGTAAGCTCCACTAGGTTCGTCCAGATCTCCGGCAGACGGAGGAATTCAACAACGGTCCGGTGAATGAAGTCCACATAGTCGAAAGTGACTGGGGCCGCAGTATGGACATTGTAACGCCCTGTTTTGAACTGTCGACTTTCGACGAGTCCGCAGCTTCGACTACGGATGCGGCTATCAGTCTCTTCGCATTTTACTCTACGGTCGTGGTCACTTAAAGGACGGATTGGCAAGGATGTGGCTTGGTTAGGCTCATCACCGCAAAAGGCCACCTGGAGCAGCCGGAGGAATCCTGCCGATGACTGCATCTGATGCGCTTTAAGTAGAAGCTGGAATAGCTCTGACGCCTGGCGTTGGTATCTCTGATCGAGCTTCTGGATCATGAGCTTGTAAAGCTTCCTTAGATCGGACGGCAGTTCATCCAGACGTTTTCGCAATTCCTGGATGGTGTCGCCATTTCGGAGCCCTTCCCTCAGCGACCGGACGACTAAGACGACCCACAGAAACACTCCGTAGGATCGGTCGGTGATCTCATTTATAAGAGCTGTCCACTCATCTCCGGACTTTTGCTGTAGCGCTTCAGCAAGATGGTCCCTCGCGTACACCTGGATGCTACCTCTGGTCAGGTCCTGCAAGCGCAGGCTTGGCCAGTGCGAGAATGAGCTCTCGCAAACCGGAATAGGTCGACTAGATAGAAGAATCTTGACGTTCTCATTCCCGACAATATCGTTTATCAGTTCCACAATATCATTGTGGTCCCCTTCGAACTCATCGATGCCATCAATGATGAAGAAGAACTTGAGCGATGAGACAGCCGCTTCCACTGCATTTCGCATCCATCGCTTTAGCTCCGTAAGTGAAGGCGCATCAAGGTTATTCCCTTTTGGAAGCCTCGCTGCAATCCGCCAGAGGTCCGGCATGACGACGGAGATTAACCCAGGATGCTGAGTTAGGATCTCGTGGAGCAGAGAGCGGAGCAAGCCTACCTGAGACTTCTGCAGCGGCGAGCCCAGGTTCCAGAAGAAGAACGAGGCGGTGACAAGGTTATTGCCTGCCCACTTAGTGAGGGCCTTTTTGGTCTGGTCGTGTTGCACAATGAACTTCATCAGTGTGGATTTTCCGGCGCCCGGCTTGCCGTTAATCCAGTAGCAGCCAGTGCCTGTCTCCAGCCATTCGACAAAGGGTGACCATGGCTTCTCGGCCTCGGGAGAGCAAAAGATCCACTCATACGTGTCTTTGTGGGCATCCCGCACATTTTCAATGCGTTCGTAGAACTGGCGAAAATACAGACTGTCCCGAATCATGGTCTGCACAGGCCGAAATTCCTCAATAATGACGGAGGAGTCCACGTCTCGCATGGTAATGAGGCTTTGCTGGCCAATATAGGAGGGATCACCCGAGCCGGTCTTAGTCAAGAGTTTCGTCTCCCCATTTTGGAAAGTCAGTAAGGCGGCCATGGCCTGCTCGTGTAGAACGGAGGTGGTGTTCTGAAGATGGTCCATCTTGTTGCGTAGCTGTTCATTCTGGCGATTTAGTAAGTCGAGATTCTCGTTGACGACAGCGAAAACCTCAACAATTTGGGAATGGCTGCGGTCGACATTGTCGAACCTATCTCTCTGCTCCCGGTGTATGACATCGAGCAGGGCAGGGAGGCAGGCCAACATGTACGGGGCCAGCTGCTTGCGGTAATCCTCAAGTTGTGCGAGGAGACGGTCGATCTCGGGCTTTTTCCAGAAGACCTTGAATTTTGCAATTCGCCGGACGAGATGAACGTTGTTATCTTTGGCAATTTTGTCGATAGAGATACCGTGGAAGAGGTGTGCCAACTCTGCGGCAGTGCGTTGGCATTCCCCAATTAACTTGTCCAGCGCCTGTCAATCGTGTGAGTGATCTGACGAGCATTCACGTCACTGCCTACCCAAGCGTACCTCTTGGTTCTGTGAAAATCCCTGGTCCAGGCCGGTCTGCCCTCGGCTCTTAAAGAGTTCCGAGAAATGGGTGAAGTCCCTTGTCATATTGACAAAGATTTTCTCATGGAAGTCGTCATACCTGTCCTGATGGAGGCGGTAGGCAATGTGGCACGCCTTGGCAGCAAACTGGAAGAACTGTATGACCGCCGCGGCGAGGCCAATGGTTGACAGTGAATCCATGCTGCTGCTGCGGAGCTGTGCTACACGTTGACTTCTGACTATGTAGCCTGGCAATTGAGAGAGTCTAGGTCTCCCAACAGCGGGGCGCGCTGCATTTGTATGTCGCAGCGAGTCATGAAATGAGAGACCTGGAGTGGCTTGGCAAGTAAAGGGTGGCGCGACCGACCAAGACTGGAAAGCCACATCACCTTGGACTCTCCAACTTAGTATTGCTCCAAGCTTGAGAACGGATCGCCACCCAGCGAGCCATGTGCCATACACCTTTCAGCGCCATCCTTGAACCGTGACCCTTTGTAAATCTAGTGTGATATTACTTACGAGAAGGGACAACAGGGCGCGCCTTTCGGCTCATAGTAACCTTCTCTTAAATCGGTCGATTTCCGTAATACTAATTTTATTTCCTTAAAATCGCTATGTAGGCGTATTCACAATCTCCGACGAGTACCTACACTGCCACCAAGGCTTCCCGAGGCGTCGCCGTGACAGGTTACTAAGTCACGACTCGCCCTGCACCGCCACCACGATCATGCGAGTTGCCTGCATGGTGTTCTTAGGCAACCGTAGTAGCTATGAAGTATGTTAGTACTGTTACGTCAAAAAGTGGGTTATTGCCCACCCTCCTTGACCTGCCCCGGTACAACGTGGGTTGGGCAGCTTGGGCATCAGCTGCGGAATAAATTGACGAGTCCCCCCTTTCAAAGAGGAGCATGCATTCGGGATGGACTAGACGGCTATCGAAGTTCTAAACAGCGGAGTTAGCCCTATAATAGGGACAGGATGCAGATACGGCATGAGTGTCATTCTTGGCATACCTTCTGTCATCAATACTCCTTTCTTCAGCAAGGCTTCCTTAAAACCGCACCTCCTACTTTCCATGTCGACTTTTGCGGATATCTTTAGCTTGCTTGCAAGTCAATCTATTAAGTTGACGACCCCACTTTTCGCCCGCCCCCCCATTCCGCCCCCCCAAAAAACCACACCGCCATTTCATCCCATCCAACTTCAACTTTACATTTCTTCCCCATTTCACATCTATTCTTCTTCATATTTCGCAGACACCTTTCCCAACTAAAAATGAAGAAATACACTGAAGAAGACCTTCAAGATGCCCTTGATGCGATCGCAAATGGTCTCTCCATCCGCAAGGCAGCCAAGGAATGGGGAATTCCAAGAACAGCTATCAGAGACCAGCTAGGTGGCACACAGGCAAGAAAGGAGGCCTTTTCCAGCCTACAGAGACTTAGTCCTACCCAGGAAACCCTTTTATCATTATAGATTCTGACCCAGGGAGCCCTAGGACTTCCCCTAACCTATATACAAGTCTAGATTTTTACAGAAAGGATTCTAAGGACCTAAGAAGATATATAGCTACTTAGAAAAGGATAGTTATAAGCTTTTTTAAAGAGAAATTCTTCTATTAAGACCTTGAGAGCTAAAACTATAGATTTCACTCATATTAATAGTACTATAACTAAGGTAATAAAGTCCTAATTCTAATACTTCTAATTTCCTAATATTAAAAATATTAAATTAGAAAATAGATAGAATATAGATAAAGTAGGTATAATAGAAAGTTATAGAGGTAATAGACTAGTTTTTAGAAGTACTAAAAAGTATTTAATTTAAAGAAAATAGCTTAGATCTTAGCTTTAGACTTTTTTTATTAAATATATATTAACTATAAGTTGAGCCCTTCCTCTACTAGTTATTTTTAAGAAAAAATTAGTCTAATAAAAATAATTTCTAAGAGATTTAAGTTTTTTTAAAAACTAGTACTTTATAGTAACTAATAATAAGTAAATAATTAATAATACTATTATAAAATAATTAAAAAAAGTATTTATTTCTTATTTTAAGTTAATTAGAAATATAGAACTTTATTTTCTTATTATAAATAGTTATAAAAGTTATATTATAGATAATTTTATATATAAATACTTCTAGTATAATATCTACCTTCTTTTCTTACCTTTATATACTTTCTATAATAATATACCTAGAAGTAGCTAGATTCTATTACAATTAAGAGGGTTCTTAAGTAAATATAAGGGGTAGTTCTAGCTATATAGTACTAAAACTAATAGATTTTTTAGTCTATTTAGCTAATTATTACCCCTTATAATTATCTTATAATTATTCTAGCATTATATAAGTCTACTAGATTAGGAAATTTAGACTAAGCGTATGTAATCGCTAGTTTAAACCCTAGCTAGTATAGAGGTATTTTTTCTATGCTAATAGCTATTGTAAGGTATAGTATAGTAGGTGTCGCGAGAGGTATACCTAGGCATATAACTGTAATAATCCTTTGTCGGGCTTACAAGGGGTGCTGTATATAGTATATCCCTTGTGGGTTTGTATTTATTGTTAAATTCTCAGCTTGCTCTATTTAAGGCTCGGAACAAGCCTACTTAGAGGGGGAAGAATTATGATGATATATCTAGAAGTAGCTAGATTCCGCCGCGATTAAGAGGGTTCTTAAATAAATATAAGGGGCAGTTCTAGCTATATAGTACTAGAACTAATAGATCTTTTAATTTATTAAGCTAATTATTACCTTTTACAATTATCTTATACTTTCTATATCTTCTAACTTTTAGATTTAATTATATTTAGTTCTTTAAAAATAGTATATTAAAAAGAAATTAATATACTAATATTAGCTACTAATTCTACTATTATTAAAAAAAGAAACCTTCTTTACTATTATTAAAAAGCTTAAAATAGTAGCCTAAAGAGAAAGAATATAAAAAGTAAGTAAAATATTTCTAGACTTTAGCTTATAAATATAGTAAAGCCTCTTATAATAGTGTTACCCGGAGGTATTACAATCCTAACACTGCAGGTTTCGGCTGATCAATGGGATAGGAAGGTGCTAGGATAGCAGGGGCCTGTTTAGGGATAAGCGAGGCGATCGAGCAGTATTCACAATGATAAGTGCTGAGAGTGCGTATACAAGTATAGGGTGTAGATATTACTTATATTGACTACTGAAGAGTCTAGAAGATAACTAGACTAGTGGGAGACATCGTAGCTTTATATAGACACTTCTTCCATCCATCTTCAGTACTAGTAGGCTGGTCGATTGGCCAGTCCCCGACTGGCTGGTCGGTCGGACTCCTTCCGATCGATCATCGGTCGGTCGATCCTCGATCGACCGATCATTCTTCCCGTGGTCACGTGCCTTCGTCATTACTGCTGTTCCTCACTACCTTCCCTGCGGCCTATGTCGCGGCCTGGCTGTGACACGATTTCCCCTCCCCCTTAGTCTTTGTCCCTAAAGACCTATTAGTTTGATTATCTTAACTTCCTTCTTCAGGTAAGTGTTTTTCTCTCCTATTCATACCCTCCCTTCTTTCATCATGCCTAATCATATTACCAAATCACAGTCTAGGTCTTTCCAAGTGAACTGCGACTATCTCACTTGGGCTGTTAATAACCTTCTTGCCAGACAGTATCCTTTTAAGATGCCCAAGTGCACTTCTTGTTTTAACGCCAAGGTTCCTCGGGACTGTATAGTTTGTAAGGGGCAGTCCCGCTGTAATAGTTGCATTCGCCTTAAGTATCCTAACTGCAACGCTGGCGGCGTAACCGACTCCGCCTGTAAGTCCTTCCTTTTTTCCTAGTTTTTTTTTTTTTTTTGTAGGTCCTTCTACTAACTTCCCTAGTTGACTGACTAGAATGGGAACAATCCTGTCTTGATCGTGAGGAGTGAGAGGTGGAGGCTGAGGTGGCTTGTTATCTTACTGCTCTTAATATAGCTATGTCCTAGGCTAGTTATCTTAAGAAGGAGAAAGAGCTTTATAAGAAAAGGGCGCTAGAGATTGTTAGGCTAGGGATAGAGTAGGTAGCTAAGGAGGACACTATGGAGAGTGCCTCTGCCTCTGTCCCTGGTTTAGAGATTAACTGGAGCTTGCTGATGGATCCTGCGCTGCTAGATCCCTTAGTTTTGCTAGGTTCCTCTAGTGGTAGTCTATAAGGAGTTGCAGGCTCCCTGTTAAATGTTTAATAGGTTCCTAGGTATTGTCGCTTTCTTTATAGTTCTTCTATTTAACTAAGTACTTGATAGTTCTATTATTATTTTATAAGTTAGTGATCTTTTCTACTTTAAAGATTCCTTGTTTTTTAGCTTTAAGCTAGACCGATTTTCCTAATAGTATACTTTTGTAGGCTAGTTCTAGTAGTACTATATAGAATACTAGGTAGTTGTTTATACCTTCTAGTAGTTTTAACTTATAGTTGACTTCTAAAACTTTCTTTTTGATTAGGAAGGGTCTTAGTTTTTAGTAATTAAGTTTATCACTTAGTTTTATTATTTTAATTTAGGGGTCCCTAGTTTCTAGTTTCTTTTATAGTAACTAGACCTTGCTTCCCCTCTTAAGGGTTAGTCTCTTAAGCTACTTATTATTAGTATAGTGTTTTATTCTTTGTTAGATAAATTGTAGTTTTTCTTTTAATTATCTATATAATTTCTTTATCTTGTCTACTATAAGGATTACTTATTCTACTTATGTTTTTATACCTATAAGCTTAAATCCTATTCTAGGTTTAATACTATAGTTTATATAGAATAATAATATTTTAAGGCTTTCTAATATATTAGTGTTATAGGCCTTCTAGGCTAGGGGTAGTAGTGATATCTAGTTATCTTATTCCTAGTTGATATAGTACTGTAGGTATATCTTAAGTATTTAGTTTATTTATTTTACTTACTCTTATATTTCTAGATAATAGGTAGTAGATAGTTTATAGTTAATTCCTATTTTATCTAATAGGCTTTACTAGAAGTAAGAGATAAATACTCTACCTCTATCTAAGTTAACTTCTTCTAGTAGGTTGTAGTTTGCTACTATAATTTGTAGGAATAGTTTTGTAAATTGTAGTACTTTTATAGATTTATTATAAGGTACAAAGTAAGTATACTTTATTAGCCTATTAATTACTATTATAATACTATTATATCTAACCCCTGTGGCTAGGTCTCTTGACTTTAGTAGTTTGATGATGAAGTCGATAATGATTTTCTACCATAGTACCTCTAGTACTAGCATAGGTTGTAGTTGTCTATATGGCTTATGTAGCTGATTTTTATTTTTTCTATACTGAGGGCATTTAGCTATAACCTTAGTAGTTACCTTCTTAAGGTATAGAATAGAGTACTCCTTTAGTATCTTTTCTATAGTTTTCGTAATTTCTAGGTGCCTATTATATAGTGCTTTGTAGATTGCTTAGATAAATTTTTCTACTAGGTTTAGGGGCACTGTTATCTATGTTTGCCCTTAGGTCTACATTTAGTCTTGTAGTCTAAGGTCTATATAGTAGTTCTTAATTTCCTTTATGATCAGGTTGACCTATTGTATCTAATACCCTATAGCTAACTGCTATAGGTTTCCTTCTTTATTGTAGTGAAGGAGGGTACCTGTCTCTTTAAGTACTTTCTGAAAGTAGTCTAGTCTCTAGCTAAGGGTATTAGCTCTTCTATTTTCCTTTCCTTTAATATATATAATTCTAAAGTTGTACTTAGACAGTTCTTCTACTTATTATATTTATTGTTAGTTGAGTTCCTTTATTATAGTAAACTCTATAAGGTTCTTGTAATTAGAGTATACTATAATTAGATGCTTAGCTCTAGTAAAGTAGTGTCTCTATTTTTTAAATGCTTTAATAATAGCTATTAGTTTCTTATTAGAGATAGTATAATATAATTTAGGTCTATTAAGTTTCTTTAATATAAATACTACTAGGTAAAGTTTACTATCCTTATCTTGCTATCTTAATTGCATGCCTAGTCTATAGTCTAATATATCAGTTTCTAACTTAAAGGGTTTTATAAGGTCTACTTAATAGAGTATAAGTTACTTATATACTAACTACTTAGCTTCCTAAAATGCTTTCTATTCCTCTAGTTTCTATTAGAATAGTCTATCCTTCTTAGTAAGTTCTATAAGGGTTTATATATAAGTACTATAGCCTCCTAAGAACTTTCTATAGAAGTTAAGGAATCTAAGGAATCCTCTTACTTCTATAATATTAGTTAATACTAGCTATTCTAAGATAGCTTTAACCTTTGATTTTTATATTTAGATCTTTCTAGGTTAGATTATATATCTAAGGAAGTCTACTTACTACTTATAGAATTTACACTTAGCTAGTTCTACTAATAGTTTTATGTCTTATAGCTTCTAGAAGACTTTATATATATATTCCCTATACTCTTCTAGTATTTTCAAGAAGATAAGGATATTATTAAAATATACTATTATAAAGTAGTCTAAATATTCTTATAAGATATAGTTGATTATTATCTAGAAGCTTATAGGAGCATTTATTAATCTAAAAGGTATAACTAAGTATTTAAAGTACCTAAAATATATCCTAAAAGTAGTCTTCTACTTATTACCTTCCTTAATATAAATTAAGTTATATACTCCTCTTAAGTCTAAAGTTATAAACTACTATACTTTTTAAAGTATATCCTATAGTTCTAAAATAAGTAGTAACAGGTATTAGTTTTTAATAGTAATTTTATTAAATTATTAATAGTCTATATATATTTATAATTTACTATTCTTTTTTAGTACCTAGAGGATTAAATATCCTACTAGCGATGTTAAGGGTCTAATATATCTCTTCTTTAGTATCTTTACTATATAGTCTTTTAATACTTACTATTATATTTTAGTAAGGTTATAGATAGGTATAAACTTTAGTTAAGTACCTTCTTTTAATAGTATCTTATAGTCTTACTAACTATATTTTAGTAGTCTAGTATCTAGTTTTTTAGTAAATACTTTACTATACTTCTAGTATTCTTTAGGTATATATTGTAGTATTTCTTCTACTAGTAGTATAGCTTTGAAGATTATTATAGCTTTTATTATATATACTTGCTTATGTTTTCTTTTCTTTAGTAGGTAATTTAAATCTTTTATAGTAAGTGCTTTAAAGTAAATTATTATTCTAAAAGCTCTTAGCTTATTTGAGGGTAACTCTTTTAGTTAATATTACTTAGTAGCTAAGTTGTTTCCTAGGCCTTATTTGGTCTTGTTCTAAGTAAGCTAATTAGTTACTTAATTAATCTATAAGTTCCTTATTTATAGCTATAGGATCCCTAGTATGATAGGGTATCTAGTAGTTCTAGTAATATTAAAAGAAATATAGTTAACTTTTCCTATAATGTAGATATAGAAATATATAGTCTCTATACTAACTACTCCGCCCTTGTAGTCTACTAGCGTTTTATTATATATATTTAGGGTATATAGCTAGTGTTTTTCTACTTATAGTAGTTCTAGTTAGTTAATAATTATTAGGGAAATGAAGTTCCCTTATGCCCTACTGTCTACTAAAGCCTAGAACTCTTGTCTAGCTAAGGTGATAGGCACCTTTAAGTAGCGGATCTACTATCCTTCTATAATATTTATTTCTCTTATTTCTTAACTAGGTCTAGGTCTTATTATTTTTATAACTTCTTCTATAACTAATATTGAATTCCTGTGTTGTAGTCTTTGCAAGCTAGCTATCTGTTATTAGAGCTTCTTAATTTCTTATTACTATTTTTATTACTGTCTATTTAATTTTAGTATTTCTTGTAAGTAATTGACTAGGTTCTGGGCGAGTTTGAGTTACTTATTTGTTTCTTCCTAGAGTTCTTTATAGAGGTTCTTTAGTTCTATAGGGTCTATTTAGCCTTCGAGGAGGTATACTTACTCTTCTAGTTCTTCTAAGAACTTTTCCCTTGGCTCTTTTTCTTCTTCTAGTTCCTGGACTTGTTGCTAGAGTTTCTAGATTTCCTTTTATCGTTTCTTATTGTTTTAGAGGCCTTTTTCTTCTATATTATCGACCCTTGTGTTAAGGTTGGCTTCGTTGAGGATAGTATAGTGAAGATTATTAATTTATTTTTAAAGGTCGATGAGATCTGATGCGATGTTGTCTAGCTTTTTATTGTAATATTGGTTAAGTCTCTTATAGGGCGTTTAGCTTCTGCTAGTGCCTTTATGCTAGGTGAAGGGGGCTTCCCCTTTAGCTACTTCCCTTTAGTTTGTTTGTTGTTCTTTTATAGATTGCTTTTACTGCTTCTATATTTTGTTATCTAGGTCCTATGTACTGAAGTAGGTGTCTAGGTCCTTGGTTGCTACTTCTATTCTTGCATTAGTTTTCTTAGTCTTCCTTTATGCTTTATATACTCCCTAATCCTTCCATTTTTCTTTATTTAATAGATATAGATAGTTTTTCTATCTTAAGGCTTCTATATAGTATTCCTATTATTCAGTTGAGCTCTATGGATCCTTAAGGTGCTAAGCTACCTTATACTCTAGTTATTTGTAGTCAAGGTCTTCCTTAGTGATCTTAGAGATCTACTAGATTACTTTTTTCTCTAGGTTTTTAATAATCTCCCTAAGTACTTATCTTTCTTCTTCTTTCTTAAGTATAGTATAGTGGCTGATTAGGAGGTTCTTAAACTATTCTTTTTGTTCCTAGGTAGTTTAAGCTATTTATTACTCCTAGTACTACTTCTCTAGGTTTTATTAGTATACGAACCACTATAGCAATCTAGGCATCTAGTAGTACTATTTATAGGCTTTATTATAGTATTTTTTATAAGATAGGTCCTTACTAATAAGGGTATTAAATTTCTTTAGGAGTTCTTTCTTAGTCTCTTAGATCTGTTCTATAATTTCTAGAATCTTGGCTACTTCTTCTTACTTTATTATTTTAAATGTTCGGGGCTTTTTTAGGTAGTAGCTAGCCCCATCCTTGTTACTTTAGTAGGTAGTATAGTTATTATTGTAGTATGTAGTCTATGATAAGGATTTGTAGTTGATAGTACTAGCTCCTAGCTATTAAGTTTTTCCCTCTAGCATGGTTTTGAATTTAGATTTCTTCTTATCTAGTTATTTATATCCTGGCTTGGGCTTGTGCCTTATTTAGCATTCCCTTATATAGTAGCTGTAATGTCTATATTTATAGTATTTGCCTACTTTTTCTTTGAGTTTCTTAAAGGTAGCCTACTTTATAGTACTAGTACTAAGTTCTATTAGTCCTATGTAGGTCCCCTATATAGTAGTTTTGTAAGTAGGCTTTTTCTTAATGTAGGATCGCCCTTATCCTCGTTTTTCTATATGTCATTTATATTATTAATTGTCGATCTATACTATTATAGTAATATACTCTAATAAGTCTCCTAGTTAATCTATTTTATATAGCTTATCTTTAACTTTATCTTTAAGTCTAGTATAGAATTAGGCTATTAGAAGCTTGTTATCTTAGTTAAGATAAGATACTACCTATTAGAACTTAGTAGTATATTAGGAAGTAGCTCCCTTTTATTATAGGTTCTTAAGTTGTCGTTTATTAGCTTACTCTTTATCTAAGTTACTAAAGGCGCCCTTTAAGGCTTACTTAAAGTCCTTATATTTCCTAAAAAGCTTTTAGGTTTCCTTGTCCTAGTTCCTATTTAAGGGGTTTTCTAGATAGTCTCTTATTTAAGGCTCAAACTAGGCCAGAGTATCCCTAGTAAGGAATATAGTAATAGTAAGTACCTAGTCTTCCTCTCTATTAAGGTTAAGGTAGTAATATAGGAGATAGGCTTAGGCCTATATTAAGAACCCTTAGAGTGTCTCCTTCTTTCTATTATAGGGCTTAGGGGCTGGGATCTTATATTAGGGATAAGTAACCTAGTCCTCTAGCTACTTAATGCAGTTACTGCTAGCGGACAGCTCATCTTCGAGTTACTGCTTCTTAGCCTTAAGTTATTCTTTTTCTTTAATAAGGGCTGCGTGGGCCTTCTTTATATCTTCTATAGAAATAGTACTTCCCTTAGTAGTAGATATATTATCTCTTAGTTAGTATACTACTAGATAAGGTTACTTACTAAATAGAAGTAGTTAATATATTATAATCTTAATATTATAGGTTTTAGCTAATTAATAGGATAGGAAGGTGCTGGGATAGTAGGGGCCTATTTAGAGATAAGTAAGGCGATCAAGTAGTATTTATAATAATAAGTGCTGAGAGTGTATATATAAGTATAGGGTATAGATATTACTTGTATTAACTACTAAAGAGTCTAGAAGATAACTAGACTAGTAGGAGACATCATAGCTTTATATAGACACTTCTTCTATCTATCTTTAGTACTAGTAGGCTGGTCGATCGGCCAGTGCCCAACCGGCTGGTCGGTCGGACTCCTTCCGATCGATCATCGGTCGGTCGATCCTCGATCGACCGATCATTCTTCCCGTGGTCACGTGCCTTCGTCATTACTACCGTTCCTCACCGCCTTCCCTGCGGCCCATGTCGCGGCCTGGCCGTGACATTCTTCTTAGCCCTCTTCTTCTTAAAAAGGTAGATATTTTATAAGAATAACTTTCTAGAAATAAAATTTCCATTTCTTAAGCTTCTTAGATACTTATTTTAACCTCCTAGCTACTTTTTATAAGTCTAACTAGTTCTATTATAGAATAGTTAATCTTAAAGAAGTCTAGAGACTTATAAAATTATATATACTAATCTAACTTTATAAATTAATATACTTTTTGTAATAGAATACCTAGAAGTGGCTGGTTCCGCCGCGATTGAGAGGATTCTTAAGTGAATGTAAGGGGCAGTCCCAGCCATGTGGCGCTGGAACTGACGGATCTTTTGGTCTATTGGGCTAATTGTCACCCCTTGCAATTATCTTACAATTGTTCCAGCGCCACATGGGTCTACTAGATTAGGGAATTCGGGCTGGGCGTGTGCGATCGCCAGTTCGAACCCCAGTCGGCACAGAGGTGTTTTTCCTGTGCAGCATGGAGGTTTTCCTGCGCGAGAAGCCCAGAGGTTTCCCATGTGACTGTTGCAGGGCATGGTGTGCTAGAAGTGGCCTGGGCACATGGCTGCAATAATCCTTCGTCGGGCTCACAAGGGGTGCTGTGCGCGGCACATCCCTTGGGGGTTCGCATTTACTGTTAAATTCTTGGCTTGCTCTATTTGAGGCTCGGGACGAGCCTACTTAGAGGGGGAAAAATTGTAATAGAATACCTAGAAGTGGCTGGTTCCGCCGCGATTGAGAGGATTCTTAAGTAAATGTAAGGGGCAGTCCCAGCCATGTGGCGCTGGAACTGACGGATCTTTTGGTCTATTGGGCTAATTGTCACCCCTTGCAATTATCTTACACTTTTATATAATATTAGCTATTCTAAAAAGGTTTTAAAGCCTTTAATAAGAAGAATATAGAATTAGCTATAGCTTAAGCTAAAATACAGGCTCTAGAAAGCCAAATTAAGGTAAAGAAGCTTAAGAAAAGGAAGAGGGTAGAAACTAGCCCAAATTCGAGGTTCGCTACAATTGAAGAAGTACAGAGGGCCATGGTAGATGATTTGGAAGAAAAAAACAGTTCTGGAGAAACCAGCGATGCTGAAAGTACTAGTTCAGCTGCTTCCTGTATTGTGGTGACTAGAAATGTGGAAATAATCCATGATTGAAGTTGGATGGGCTGAAATGGCGATGTGGTTTTTGGGGGGGCGGAAAGTGGGGTCGTCAACTTATGTCATCGGGGTGTTATGATCCCTTAACCAACTTTTCCATTGACTTCCTTGTGAGGTTGATCGGAGTATCCTACGACAGCCGACCTCCAACACTCGACTTTTTCTCCGGTAGCCTTGACGATGGACCGTCAGCAGGCTGTAGTGTCGCTCCAAGTTCGGAAAGTCCCACAAACACCTCCGATCCCTCGCGGTGATGACTTTGAAGCAACGTAAGCCATAAATCCCATCGATACATTGCATTCTGCTGATATAGGTCAATAGTTGGAGGTACCTGGAAGCTGGGCTCGATCGGATTATGCTTAACGGCACCTGGAGCATGGAGATGCGTATAGGGTTGTATACGTGAGTTTGCCAATCCTCCACCATACTGTTGACAGCCAGCGAACCGGTTGGATTTTTTTTAACATAAGCACAGCGCAGTCCATAACAGTTCTACGTCGCGAGATTGTTAGTTTACCCGAGATGTCTAAATTTGATCTTTCCAACTCTTTTGTTAACTTGAGCTTACAGGCGGCAGACTCCTCTACCAGCGCCTCGACGAATACCTCCGTCAACACGTGAGCTACTTGAAACGATCTTTCAACCGCGATTCTGATGAGCACTTCTTACAGTCCTATATCCAGGAGTGGAGTCAATATACCAATTCCGCCAAACACGTCAACGCTATATTTGATTATATGAACCACCACTGGATCAGGAACGAGCTTGATGAAGGAAAGAGGCACATCTACAATGTTTACAACCTCCATCTCGTCGCATGGCGTAGCGTGATCTTGCCGGAGATCTCACGAATGGTGATGGAGATCGTCTTAAAGCTAGTGGGAAAGCATCGCAATGGGGAGACCATAGAATACGGTCTGATCAAAGCTGTAAGCGATTCATTTATCTCACTAGGACTGGACGGTAGCCTCAATGACCTCCGATACTACTTTGAGGTACCCTTCATAAAAGCTACGGAGGCTTATTACCGAGCCGAATCTGCCCAATTCCTATCTAACAATTCGGTCGTAGAATACGTGAAGAAAGCTGTATCACGGCTGGAAGAGGAGGAGAAACGAATCACCCTGTACTTGTATCCGGGTATCACGCCGCCGCTTATTCATACTTGCAACAGGACTCTCATTTTGGAACATTATGACTTGTTTCCCGAAGAGTTCCAAACTCTCCTTGACAACAACCATGAGGACGATATAGAGCGGATGTACAGGTCTCTCAAAAGAATTCCCGATGGACTGGAGCCTCTCCGTGTGAGGTTTGAGGCCCACGTCCGTTGCATCGGTCAAGCTGCAGCTGCTACGGTGGCGGATATTGAAAAACCGAAACCCGAAGATTATGTTGACGCATTGGTGGAAATCCATAACAAATTCCGGGGCCTCGTGAAGCACGCATTCAACGACGATCCCGAGTTTACTTCAAGTCTTGACAATGCCTGCGGAGAGTTTAGGAACTGGAACGATATGTACCAGTCGGGTTCGAGCAACCTACCAGAGCTCCTTAGAAAGTATATTGATAATCTCCTCCACGAGAAATGTACGGGAGTCGAGGATGGAGAACTTGACGGTGTGCTGACCCGGCTTATGGTGATACTCGGGCGAGCGAAGGCAAGGATAGGGTCGAGAAGTTCTACTCAAATAGACGGGCCCGGCAGAGGAGGGTACGAGTCCGATATAACGTGAGATGAAGGCTCAACTATCATGTGGCGCTAGGTGTAGAAATTAGAGCACGTCTAGGAATAAAAATCCGGATGGTCACGTCGTTCTTGTTGCAATTGAGCACAACCCTAATTTTGATATTTCCAAAGCGTATCCCGAGTGGCTCTTAAACATTGAGAAGAGTAGTATCCATAGCTCCGCCAGGCACGGACATTTTCGGAGAATGCAAGAACTAGGCATTGTCGTTGTAATGTACAGTTTGTGGCCCGTGGGTGCCACTTGGAATACTGCGACCGAGATTCACGATCACCAACTGCTACAGTTCAAAGGTTCGGACATTCAAGCTTGGGTGTGTCACTACCCAGGAACTAATAATTTAGCCGGCATCGATAGAAAGGGAGGGGAGGGGGGCCTGCTTGACTGAGTAGAACCACATTTCCCAACGAAAACTCTGAAATTGGTTGCCGAACCAATGCGAAGTCTTCATATTTGAGGCTTAATTTTTCCTGTAGCCGGTAAAGTGAACAAGCCATCAGACTCCCCAAGAAATGTGGCGAGTTATCCCTTCGCATAATTCCACTTCCTCTGCTAACTTCCGCCATACCGGAGCTGTTGCCGACAGGGCTCAGGAAGGGTGTTAATTTCTTATCGGCCGTAAAGTATACTGGGTGGTCCTTGGTTGGCCTCTGAACAGTCCACGCAGTTTCCATTTATCGATGCGGTTATAAGAAGTCCAGGTCAAGTCTTTCTCAATGCGACAACCCTTGACGGCATCGCCGTACGTTCCAAGGACTTGCCTCCAGGCAGGTCCGTCCTCGTACAAAATTTCGAACAGCATATCGTCTCGTTTGTGCCTCCTCAGTATTACGGGGTCAGCCTGGCGGGCATTATACGCGAAATCGCCGCAAAGGAGGAATCGGAGTGACGGTATGCCACGCGGCCCAAACGCCCAGTTGGCAAACTCAATAAATTCTTTTGCTAAGGGATAGAGATTTGACCGATCTTTGGCGCTTTCTCTGTTAATTAACGTTTCCATTTCCTGAGGCTGGTGGCTTCGGACGGAGGATTCATCAAACGCCCACGATGCCCGGTCACGCATATTCTCCACATCATCGGCGGATTGGCGGATGTGGAGTACTCCTTGTCCAATATGGGTCTGTTTATAATAGAAGTCGAGGTATTAGCTTCAACAAAGACGTTTCTATTTCCAGGACGAAACGCACTGCTTCCTTTCTCCTACCCAGGACTGAGAAACCTGGGTATATATCGCCAGAGTAAATCGATCTGACTGAGCGTAACGGTAGAAAACTGCTCTTACCTGCTCCCACATAGCGTACATCTATGTTCTCCAGGGCTACAGAATATCAGTTTGCTATTTGGCAGGCATCTGGTGCGACAGCAACTCGGAAGGCAGACCCTCTGCTCCACAGACGAGCATCATTCCAATGAAGAGTACAGCGGATATTAATTAAACCGTCTTTCACACTTCTCCTTGGGCAATACACAAAGGGTCGAGAAAATGTTAGCCAAAACAAAGGAAGAAGAGGAATGGATGAGAGAGTGTCTCAGGCAAGTATGCTCTGCGCTACGAGACAACGCCAATATCCGATTGACAATAAATGCTACATATAGCTACTAACTTGTGATTCTCGAAGCGAAATGTGAGAGTGTGCCCTAGGCAAAAATGGCCAAGGAGGCGTCGCCAAGCACAACGATGGCAGGAGCCTTATCCCCGCCCTTGACATGAAGAACTGGAGCTCCAGTAATGGCCTTGTCCCCAAACTTTTCCCACGCGCTCCAAGAACTTCCATTCCAAACCTTGCGGTATAGCTTGTTGTCCTGGCTCTGGCGAGCGAGCACCACCTTGTTACCCCCGAAACCGATGGCCGCAGGCTTCGAGACGGTTGATCCAGCATCAGCCTCACGGCTCCAGCCGCTCCATCTGGCTTGTCTGTTGAAGCTGCGGAATTGAATTCCATTCTTAAAGTCGCGTACGAAGAGTTCAAGTCTTTCCGGTCCAGACGAGACGGCAACCACTTCCTCGACAGTCTCCCCGCCTAGACTGCCCCATCCACCAGACCAGGCGGTGCCGTTGAAGTACTGCTGATACACGACGTTATCCAGGCCGCGGACGAAAACATCAATGCGGTGAGGAGACGGCCGTGGGCGAGTCAGGAGTCTTGCCGCCAAGAGAAGCCCAGTTGCTCCACTTGCTGCCGTCCCAGAACTTGGTCCAGACGGCGTTGTCCATGCACGTCCAAAGATGTCGATCCGGCTAGGACCCCAGCTGACAGCACTGATATCGCTAATCAACTGTCCGCCAAGATCCTCGGAGTTCCACTTCTTGCCATCATACTACTCAACGGTCAATTCCCAGTTCAAAGCCATCAAGCGCAGAGCACCCTTCTCTCAGGCAAAAAAGCAAAACTCACCCAGAGATGTCGCACCCCGCCATGGAAATGACGACCAAAGATATGATCGCGGCCACTTGCCAGGCTAACAGCGGTCAGGTCGCTAAAAATCTGCCCGCTGTCTGGAATCTTGTGAACGCTGTCCTTGGGCTTCCAGTCCTGCAACTTGGGATCGCTCGTGTAGTTTTGGTAGACCACGTTATCAGAGCCGACGTGGTAAATGGAGAAAAAGTCGTCCTGAGCACCCGCTGTCACAACCGGCAGGTGAGGGGTGGAGGAAGTGGTCCAGTGCTTAATAGGAGCAGTCATGTTGGAAATTGGGGATAAAACGTTTTTGTTGTTCTTGGGTGCAGAAAAAGGCAGCGAGTTGTAGGGGGATAGAACTATTCGAGAGAAGTCTTGATTGTGAGTTGGCTAGAACTAGAATGAACTGGCGAGGATATAGACTGGCTTTTATAGACTTGGTTTCTCTTGATATTAGGAGACTTGAGCAACGGAGCATCCGTATTATCCGAACTCTAAGAGCTTTCTAATTGTAGACAATGCCACCAGTGATCGGGGATCGAAAGACTTTCCCGGTCATAAACGCGAATCACCTTTTCGAAGCAGGTGAGCCACTGACGGGTTTAACGCCTCTCCGAAACGGCTGGATGCACGATGTGGCATTCAGCTGAAAGTTTTCATGGTGGCTTCTTATTTTATGCGCTGTATCGACCGTTGAAGGTCTCGCATCGGCGGCCAGTGCCCGGAATTACTTGCTTTTGTTCAAATAAAGGTGAGGAGTTGTAGGAGAATCCGCCTTTGCACCATTCACGTCTAAATGGTGTAGATCTTGGCCGGTAGATTTGCCTGCTCCTATTCTGGCAGATGGACAGTCCGGGGGCGCGATGACGAATATCTCTCCTTTACGGAATTATCTTTCCGCAAGGGGGAAGGTGCGAATTCCCACCACTGCTACAACATCCGGAAAGCCAGATGTATTACGCACGAGAAATGTAAAATGTCTTCATAATGGACATAACGCTATCCGGAATGGACCGTCTGCACTCTTGGGTCGGTCTCTGAGGGAACTAGAGGAGGATCGTATTGAATTCCTGGAGCAAAGGCAATGTCATATCAATGGCACTCCTGCTAGTGGCGACTCGGCAATCACTACCTTTCACCGCTGTTCCCAGCCTGCATAGATGCAAGCCTCCAGCGTCCATCTCGTGAGGAGGCAACAACCTCAGGTAGCCACAATCACAACCTTGGGGTGAATCGAAGCGGTCGGGGAAAGAAAGCGTTTGTATGGCGACCTCCTCGCGGCTTGGTTGCGAATAATCCCGAATTACATTATTTATGCACACGGATTGCTTCGAAAATGTTCTACCCTTGGCGGTGCTACTTTGCAGAATACTGAATAGAAAGACCACAAAACGAAGACATGGTATGTGAGAACGACGAGCAGAAATCGACTTCCCGTGTCAGTCGAGTCAATGCCATTCTGAGAAAGCCTCAACATGATGTGCTGGGATACTTAGAAAGTAACAGACCTTTCATGGATGTCACATGGGGTTGGCAGCAGGCACTTTCGAGACAGAGCTGCCGCGAAACTTGAAGAGCGAAACGCATTTCTCCTCATGCCTGGCCACCACGTCCAGCTTGAGTGAACGGTTCCTTCTCTCTTGGTCTGGATGTAATGGCAGCAGAAGTTAAACTGGGCATCTGTTACCGAGGCATGTGCAAATGGCTTTCCTAACGTGGTCGGCAGTGCAAAGATCCAAGGGTTGGGAAGGTGCGACGAGGTTTCTTCAAACTTCCCTAAGAGCGGGAAGGAGCTATTCATTCGTCAGTCAAAGCTTCATCTGGAATGACCACAATAAGGTTCAGTGACGTCGCTCCTGACAACTCCAGAGTCTTCCCCAAGTCGGATCTCACTTCATGAACCGTCATTAGCTTTTCATTCACACATCACCAACACATCGTTTTATAATCTCAGAGAAACCCGGCCTCGGATAATCACAGAACGATTTCAATGCCACCTTTCGACCATGGCCGCATCGTTTATTCGCGATCCTCTTCCAATCCCCTACGATGAATCATCGGGCAGAGATCGAATTATTTGTTTCCGCCATCCCGGGTACCCATCGCGTACCGACGTGCTGTTCTCCCTTCCCCGAGTCGATTCTATCGGAGAGGGCCGAAAAGGAGTTCATCACAGGACAGCATTAGCTGCCTGTCAGATAATGGCCAACAATGCGTTTGATGGGCGGCTGTATCACGACAGGGACGCTAAGAAACCCGTTGATGTAGACATCGATGAGGTCCTCACTGACTTCAACTATTATTACTTTATCCCCGATCCCAATGATCGTACGTACAACCCCTCATCCCCCCAATAAGCCGGCGGCCTAAAGCCTTGAGGTATCACACTGCCCACTGTTACTTTCCTTCAGCCGGCCTGCGATATCCGATCGTGCCCAGCTTTCGTGATTGGACATTCCCGCACGAGTCTGCCAACGATTTCTGGCCTGCGCCCCCTACCATTAATCCTACCTCGGAGCGCCGCTGCGTCCTCACCAATCACAAGTTTGGCCTTAAGACAGCCCACATAGTGCCTAAAGAGGAGGCGGAGTGGTTCAGGCGGGAGGAGATGGAAGCATACGGCGGCAATCTGGGCATACACAACCCAAGGAACCTCATGCCATTGCGCGCTGACATCCACAAATCGTACGACGGCCGCCGTTTTACGATTGTTCCCAAGCGAGAGATAACAAGGACTACGGGCGGACCGTCTGGTCGACCGATATATGTGGTTCACTCCATTGGCACCGACATTGGGGAATTCTGGGGCCTTTACCACAATGTCCCACTCCAACACCTACAACACACTGCCATGGAGTACCACTTGGCACGATTCGCTTGGACTATCTTGTTGCTTGCTAAGCCGTTCATAGTTCGGGGATGTCCCCGTCGGGTGGTCCGGTATGTGGACGGGGAACTAGAGGATAAGGAGCTGGGCGGACCGAAGCTTAGGGAACTTTACGGTGGTGGTGGAAGCGTCAGCACTAGTCCGGTGGCCTCAAGAAAGAAGCGGAAGGCGGAAACGGAGGAGGAAGAGGAGTTTGATGTTGACGATTGATGAGAAAGAGCGAAAGTAGCGGTGGACGAAGGTGCTTGTACTTCAACTGTAAGGTTAGAGAGGGGGCAGTTGAATTTGCAGCTGGTTGACTTTTCGAGACATTCACCAATGCTCAACTCTCACTTTACCAGGAACAGGCCGTGATTGTTCTGATTGTTCTGACCTCAAAGACCGACCAGCACCGTCTCAATATCGGAACGTTATATCTTGGGATCCCCCTGCAGGAGCTACTGAGTAGGACGCGATGACTCAAACAGGTACGCAACCGATCGGCAGTGTCTCTTTCATTGATATTAGCATGTCGTTCCTGACTGAGTTGGGGTCGCGGCGGAAATAAATGAAACGATCTACTGGTCCTTCAAAGTTTGACATGCTAGCCATAGCACGCGCCCCAAGCCTCCCTAATTACCCGTAGCAGAAGGTCGTCGATCGGACCCGGTGAGTAGGAAGGGTGTTTGACAGTTTCTTCTGTATAAATCACACCCGTACCCAGAGGCAGGGAGGACATGCCATTAAATTTTATTACGGATTTCAACTAGTTGTTAACTCCCGCGATCTTCAACCAGCCCTACTGAGAAGAGAAAAATCGCTCACAGAAGGAGCGACAACGGGTGTGTTTTGTTCTTCAGCCTCGTACTCACGGGATACTCTCTCCACGGCCAGGGCCTTATGGTAGACGGCCCACTCTTGTACCGTCTTTTTTTCACCAGACGGCAACTCCCCTCCTGGTGCTGGCTCCCCTTAGCAAAAGCCCCAAGAAAGTCCGTCTGACGCGGGAATGTCAGGCAGACGCGTTCTTGACTAGTTAACTGAGATAATCCGATTTGTATACAAAGGGGCACCTGTTGAAATCGGCGTCTTGGTTAACTCAATAACCCGTGTATCAACACTGACAGACGTGTAACTAGCGAGACAGTGCAAGGATGACCAGCCCTCAGCTGTGGTAGCTGTAGCATCTACACCGTGGAATAGGAGGACCTGAGCAGCTCCAGCGGCATCTGTGAGTGCCTTCCCTACCCGTTTGCTAAGCATTTCCAATCTGTAAGTCTGAGCGAGAGCGCATATAAGTGGAGTCCAGCCATTCGCGTTAGCTTTGTTGATGTCGAATTTCTCTGATGCCAAGAGGTATCGAATCACCTCAATGTTTCCACCGGTTGAGGCATAGTGGAGTAGCGATTCGCCATGGCTGTTGGTTTGGTCTGGGTGAGTGATTCCTGACTGCTTGTTGGGAAATAACATAGTAAGAGCTTAAAGAGACCGAGGTCGCATGCAAAGGCGGCGAAATGTAGCGGCGTCTCTCCATTATGGTCCGGAGTCATGGCCGATTCGCTGTGCTCGAGAAGTAGGCGGATGCCAGTCTCGTAGATACTCCAGCCTGCTTTGCCTTGCTGGATCATGGATCATGATAGGGGTGACAAGCCGGTGGAGCGGAGTTCTTCCCAGTTTGTCTTGTGTATTGGGGTTTGCACCTATATGGAGTCAATCAGCTCAGCCAGGATATTCGGGGAAGGGAGATGGGTACATTGACACTCACCCTTACTCAGAATAGCCCGTAAGCTCCCGACGAGGTTGATAGCGTCAGTACTGTGGTGGATCAAAGGTCTCTTAGTCCAAGACCAGTTAGGATCCAAGGCCCCCGCCTCGATCAGCCGCGTTACCAAAAGCTCCTGATTTATGAAGTCCACAGCATCATACACGACATCAAACCTTTCCTCCTGAGCTAACATGGATTTCGAGCGGACTGGAAAGGTAAGTGATAACCGTACAGTGCAGCAACGGCGAGGCAGCATTCGTACTTGTCTTGATCACATCTGGAACGAATGTCAGGTGGCACGGCTGACCACGGCAGCCGTGCCATTTCGCCGAAACCAAGCTCGGCAGAAAGTGCCAGAGACGAATACGGGTGTAACCCATCGTGTTTCTCGTGGAGGGGGTCTGCGCCTGCGTCGAGAAGCACGCGCGCTGCCTCGAGATTGTTACAACAGACGGCGACATGGAGTGGGGTACCCCACGCGTGATCTTCCTGAGGATTGGGTGCGGGTACGATAGCGAGATTGGCGCGGAGTCCGACGAGGTCACCATCACGCAGGGCGGCGTAGCCAGTCTCCCAGCGGGACTTAAAGTCCGCCTGCATCTTCTGATAGTAGATTGATTCCATGATTGTGTACCGAGGAGGGAAAGGTATATGGACCGGAAGGATGGGTATACTGAAATAAAATTTCGGGAAGGCCTACTAGGCGTGTGGTCCGGTTAGATGTGAGCGGAGTGCCTGGTAGACGGAATTCATTAACAGAGGATAACGAGAGGGTCAACAAGTGCGTGGTTGCGTTTGGTCTTACCCGACCGCGTGCCGTTGTTCCTGTACCGCTCGTACCCACAAGCGACGTTTAGGCGATTAGGACGATGCGATTTATATCCAAATCGCTGAGTGTACAGAATTTACTTTGACTCAACAAAGAGTGCATAAAGAGTGAGGCGGCTCCGAGCTACCCTCTGGAAGTTATTTGCTCTGCTGTGACATCTCAAACTCGGAACACCACGTGACACTTTCCAGAACGACTCTATCACACCTGCCCTGAAAAACACCACTGCCCGACTTTCCGAAGTTCCCGCTACGCCTCAGGACAGTTGTGAGCCTCTGCCATAAGACAGGCCTTCTTTGAGCGGAGCCAAGGCAGCCTTTGCTCTAGGCGAAAACATGGTTTACATAAAACAGTGACCCGGGAAGCGAAGGCAGAGAGGGAATCTAGGCGCGAATCGTGCTAGTCTCGTGAGTCGTGACCAGGTCCTTAGTTGATGATATCAAACAAATATTACGGATCCCATACGAAAGGGGCGAGTATGAGCATATTTAACGAGGCGTCCACGTTCGGCTGGCGGGTAGTCGGATAGCTGAGAAAGGAGAGAAAAAGAGAATCTCAGAGACTTCTCTGTCTCTTTCTCGCCACTGAATAGGATTTCTTTTTTTTTCTCTCTCGGGCATTAATCAGCATAGTAATCAGCTCTACGTTACCCTCTTCCCCCATCACGAACGAAATGGCCTGCATCTCGCGTTGGGCTCCTTCCCACGTCCGGCAATCTCGTCGATAGAGATAGTTCCGTAAACGTAAGGCCAGTAGTTTTTAAGCATTTCCCCTTGCATTCATAGCCAAGGCCCCGGGAGAGCATCCTCGCTGATCATCCTCTCTCTACCAATTAATAATACATGATGATATTGTGGTGCGCGATTGTATTGGCTTCATTCCCTAGGGATCTAGAGCGAATCTCCGATTGTAGTACTATAGCCTCTCAGCCCGTATAGTACATGCCACTATCAAAGTACCAAAGAGTCAGCCATCTATCGTTGATAAACTTGGGGTATAAAGTCGAAACTAATAAATAAGCGAGCCATACTTGAGCGATAGGCAACTCTCGGGCGCGAGAAATTGCCTCATGGCCACCGCCGGTCTATATCCTGGTAAGTATTCCACGACGGGCGGCGTGGCATCGTGGGTGTAGAATGTCCTGAACGGAAAGCTTTATTTGAGTGAGAGCTTGAGGTGTGTGACTGATCGTCGTCAACGCGGGCACTTAGTGGTCCGATGAGGATGTGATAGACCGGACTGGTGTGGGGCTTGTGATCTACGATGTCCCTATTATCCAAGTTAGAAAAGAAGAAAAGTATGGCTGCGTCCACTATTTGGTTTCGATATGTAACCTACATGTTGCGAAGACGGGGGTCATGGTGTGTTCGGAGGAAGTCGTCCAAGTGTTCTAACCGTGAGATCCCGTTACGGTCACCCCCAAAGCTAACAAATTGGATAGCTAAACCAACACGATCAATTCTCCGGTCGAGCATTTGGCGAACCGTGTTCACGATTGGATTCTCAACTCCGCGGCCGCCTGGATGATTTCCCTCATCCCACACTCCGTTGGTTAAGATCAAAAGTGTTGTTGCATGGAAAGATTTCTTGGGGTCCATGATTGTGCCGAGCACAGTGGCGACCGCATCCTCCATATTGCACAGCCCGGGACCGCCAGACTTCCCAAGTTGGTCGCGTATCTTTTCCAGCAGAACACTGGACCTCCATCTTGAACGAAAAGGCTTGATGCGTTCCGGTCGAGAGGCGAAAAACAATTCGCACCCATTTGTATCTATGGGTTTGGACAGCCACAGCAGGGCTTCCACTGTGTCCAGAACGGCGCTACGGTGCGATGCCCTCATCGCTGCCGAATCGTCGATAATGAGTATTATTTCGCGCTTTCTTAGCTCCCGGTGCACGCACATGCCGACAGGGTTATCTAGCGCCTTGACACCCCTGTTTTTCTCTTTTAAAATGTCGTCAACGCATTCACTCGGGGTAGTGTCATCTTTCGGATATGCCGATTGGTTTGATCTGTCTGGCGAGTTCACGTCATATTCTGCTGACGGAGCACGTTCCAAGCTCGACTTGGGTGTGATAAGGGACTGAGGTCGCGTCTCAATTGCCACTTGTGACTGGAAAGTTTCCTGCATTGTGGAGTTCCTCGGGTTCCGATACTCTCTCAAGCTCCTGTGGTTCCCACCGCACACCAAGGTTCCCCCCTGGTCTCCGCTCTGTACGTATGGAGAATTATTATGGAATACTGGCCCGGAGCGCGAATACTGTTTCGGGCGGGACGGCTCCCCAGTGCGTGGGTAATATTGGTCTTGTGAATTCGTGTTTCGGCGAGTGTCTGGTCCCGATGTGTTCACGCCGTTCGCTCTGTCGGCGTCGTGCGAGAAGTCCGGCGGTATCCGATGGTGTGAAAAGCTGCCACCCAAGCTACCAGGAGAAGCATTGTGGAAGGATTTTCCCCCATGGCGATGCTGTCGACTTTCTAAAAAATGATCGGCCGAGTTGGGAGGCCAGTGCGGACCATGCACCTCATTCTGGTATCCGATCCTGGGGCTTTCAAAGCCGGGGGTGGCGATGCTGCTTTCACGGGTATTGATATTAGTATTTGAACGATCGTGGGCGACCTGTTGTGATATCGTGCGCGAGCTTTGAGCAAGATCTTCATTGATTATAGACATGAGTGGCTCTCTTGGTTGATGTGAACGGGATGGCCGATGGTTAGATCTCGAGGAGGTCGCCATATCGTAGATAGATCGTGGACTCTCGCCTGGGTAGTCCTTGGCTAGACCCGTGCAAGACATGTAAGTATTGACAATTTGCTTGGGGGTTTGGCGATCTGGTCCCGGCACCAAGATGTCATTGTCTAATATTTCCTTGACAACGGCGGATATATCGTCGAAAGGTCGAGAGTTAGCCACGGCCTTGGAATGCCACTCTTTCACGCAAGGCAAGACGACACGGCCGTTGTGGAAAGCGTTTCCATATCCGGCCTCGAGATTGGGCCGATTATAATGCCAAATGTATTCCTTGCGATCATTTTCGAACCCCGTCCTGCCATCTTCTTTGAGATTTACCCACACTAGGGTTTCGCTAATGACGGTGCCGAGTTCGAATACGTTAAACTTCGTAGACTGTTTTTGCCGTGCCTCTTCATCCAATTCCAGGCATGTCAAACGTTCCGGTGCACCTGCAAACGGTCAGCGATGATGTTTCTTCTCTCTTCTGTTTGATACCCGTACTGTAGGTCTTGCTCCCGTCATCATAATGGTACTCGCCACCGTCCCGAGTGTCGCATGTCGATGCGCACTCAAAGTCGGACAACTTAAAAACGATATGGTCTGGACTACGGAATAATAGTATGTTTGACGGTTTGATATCGCGATGGACACTGGCAGCTCAAAATATTGTTAGGCCGGTAACAGTTTTTACTTTCGAGCTTGGATTCAACGCACATTTTGCACGACTCTAGCCTGTGGAGGGCTGAGAACAAACCGACGACGAGCTGCTCGAAGAATTCCTTGATATCTTGAGCGGAATGGAATTCGGGCCGACTCTGAAAAAGATCCTCGAGGGTGTGTCCGTCGGCATATTCTAGAACGATATAGTTAAGGTTGTATTGTTGAAAAGACCCAAACATTCTGACAATGTTGTCGTGAACTTTGCCTTTCCTCTGGAGCTCGTTGTACATTTCGACCTCCTGCCGCCAGCCCCGAGGGTTGTCGCTTCCGCAGTAGATTTTGAAGACGGCCTAGCAAAACCCCAACGGATGTTAGTGCTTTGGAGGTCGGCGTACGGGAGGGTCTCTTACACGCTTGACATCGGAACAGCCCTTGTCCAACTCAACAATTTCTACCCACTTGTGATCGTTCTCTCCATGAATAACCTGCCGGTTGCAGATTGGCAGAACCTGCCTAGGATCTATGGATCCATCTATGGAGGGACTGAGAGGCGGACTGGGTCCTTCATTTCCCTGGCCGGAGCGGAGAATGAGTGGGCAGAACCGCCATTGCTCCTCTTTGAACAATTCCCAAACCTCGGAAAAATTTTTTGGCGCAAATCTGCGATCAACTTGAATCGTTGTTAGTGGCATATTGGCATCGCTGAGGCGCTGGTTTTGGAAGTGTTGGAGGGAATCGACGTGTCCGATGAAAACCAGCGTCGACAAGATAAGTAAGTAATTGGACCGGATATCAGACAAGCTGATCCGGACGTGGTATCCGCTGCAGTGAAGGACATCCTCAATGGTCTCGTCTTTCCAAAATTCTTCAAGATCACAGTACCGCATGTACGGCACGCGCTTCAAACTGTTCAAACCGTTGAAACCAAATTGAGAACGTGTTTCGATGAACCGCCTGAAACGGGACGCTGTGTCGGTTGTATTGACCGAAGCCGACCCCCAATTGGGGGCCGAGCTCATCTCGGCAGAGCAGGGATTACTCGACAGGAAGGTGAAAATATGCGGGATAGAGTAGACGTCGTAAATTGTCGCCGGAGGGTAGAGGCGTTGCTACCGATTCGGGATGATGGGCTCTTCACTCCGGCCGTGGGGCTGGAAGCCGATATCGTGGAACGGATTATTTATTCGACAAATTGTTCTATCCTCCAATGTCCAGCTTGCCGCTTGGCCAAATCGCATCTTTCGAACATCGGTCCGTCATTGAAACAAAGGTTGAAGTACCTTAGCGCCTTGTCGCACAGCAGTAGATCGCAATGGGCGTGGATGAATGCCCGGTCTAATGGGCAAAACATGCGTCCATAGTTTCACCGGCTCCGCAGGGGAAAAGTGGCAGTAGGAGTGATTATGTAGTAGTTGCCTTTATTCCATTATCGCATTCTCCAAGGCTGCTGGAGAAGGAGGGGTAGATGCGGGCGGGGGGGGCATTTAAATCTGGAAAAAAGATCAATCAATTGATTGAAGGAGCATTGCTTCGTGACCAGGCTCTACGACCAAGTCACGGGAGACGTCGCCAGCGGCCCTTTTACCACGGCAATGACGAAGGTGTATGGCGAAATTTTACTGCCTTCGCCCAATCCCCGTTGGCTCGCTACAATACACCAGGCTAATTGCTGCCCAAATTCGATTCGCGAACCATTGATTTCTTGCGTGGGTGGGCAAAGAGCGAGATACCTTGTTCTGCCACCACGACGCTGGAGGGACCGGGTTCCAGGGTGGTTAACGCGGGAAAGTTCGCATGCTCGCCAGGCAGCAGCACAATATCAATTTATGCAGTGTACCTAGGTACGAAGGTACGTATGGACTGGTATCAAGACGAAGCCGCCCCATCTTATGCATGTGAGGTCTTGCATATACAACCAGACCAGGCTGCGTGCGGTGGCGTAGTGGAAAGATGACCCAGAGGTCCCTCTTGGAAATTGGCTTCAAGACAAATCTCTCCTGCGGTAAATGCATGGGCACAGCTTCAGTCTTGGCTAATACTGGAAGGATGAAATAGATTCACTCAAAAATTAATCGATGCCTCATTTCTGTTTATACCATTGCGTCGGCATCTCTGGGAACTGGCGTAGCTCCGTTCCCCCTCTTTCGACCCATACAAGACAGGAGTGTGATGATGAATATGAAAAGTACAGCGACGCAGATTATGAAGAAGTAAAGAGCAGGTTTTTTCAGCACGAACTCCGGAACAACTTTCGTGTCCGATGCTTCGCTCCAGTTGAACATGCCGCTTTGAATAAACGTCTAGCTCGCTAGTTAGTACTTGAAAGATCTTGGACAAGGATAAGCGAAATCAGCTGAAGGATTTTCTTACGGCAATGAATGTTCCTGGAAGGAAGACCAATGTGACCACTGTTATCTTCTGCATGGCCCAAGTATCCTTGGCTGTCTGGGACGCAAGCTCCCTCATATGGCCGGTGATTGTGTTGGAGTGATCAGAGTAGATTTTGGTCATCTGAAAGATTTGTTGTTGCTGCACAGCAGCAAACTATGGATGAAGTGGAACGGTTAGCCATTCGGGCCCCCTTCTGGAAATCACGTTTTGGACACTCACAAGAGATCTGCCATTTTGGGCCAGAATGGCTAGCTGTTCAAGTTGGCCCGCACGTCTTGACATCCTCTCCTCGATCCCTCCAACGGCCTTCGCAAATCGGGCTACGCTCTCCTGTGCCCGGCTATGTAGATGGAGTGGAAACTTTGGCCGGCGTACGACAGCCAGGTATTCTTCTTTTAGCTGGCGAATGACCGCCGAGTTATCCCTAACGACTATCAGCCCTTCTTGGACCTTCTCGCTAAGAAGCTGGAGTTCCTGCTGGTCCCGAACCGTGCAAACGTTGAGTGAAACGAGTTGCTCCTCGGCCCTTCTGCTCTCTGGTGGCGCCGTCCGGCTCTGGTTTTGCTCCTGATGGTCAAAATGGGTAGTGCCAAAAGCGTTGTTTGGTAACCGGACATTACCACTTCCGATAGAGCCCTTTCCGAAACTCTTTACTTTGGCGATGGTAAATGACCGCCTCGGGCTTGTCAACCGCGAAAACAGTGTTGTCTGCCGAGATATCCCTTTTTCTGGTGCTGGGGGAGCTAATCCCGGGGCAGTTGTTGCGGAGAAGCGCATGTAGGTCCGCTTGACATCCTTCGGGATGCTCTCCGAAAGGGGAATTTGATCAATGGTAACAGTGCTAGCCTTTTCTATGACTTGCCGTAAGCGAGCTTCCAGGTCGGATATGTACCATCGCCAGTTTGCATCGCACCAGTCAAGAGCCATGTGGTGTAACTCCATAGAAGCAGGAAAAGACTCGATCGAGTCGCAAAGATTTGAGGGATGCAGTGAAGAGGCCGTATCGGAACTGCCCTCCTGCAAGTTCTCCTCAACCGACTCCCGAAATCCTTTGTTCCCTTTGACGGATATCCATAGGGCTCTGCCGGTCTCCACGTCGAATACGTGGTGAAGGCCCAATTGGCGTACACCCCAGTTCCACCCGCGGATGGATTGGGATGGTTCTACCCCACGAAGAAGATACGTGGTTCTAATCTCCCGCCCACTTCTCCCTAATGATGGTATGCGGAATGTTTTCTCATCGGAGAGTGAAATGGTATCATCAAAGTCGAAAGTTGCCACGGACCAGTCCAAAGGTTTGTAGGAGTGGTTGGACCGGAACCCAAACACGGCGTCCAAGAAGGCAGGCTGAAGTTGGTGATAAGACGCGAGAAGCGCCAGCGTGTTCCTGGTGCACGCCAGGGGATCCCGAGAGGAGCAGGCCTCGATGGAACTAGAGAGAAGAGTCAGGCCTCATATGTGAGAAAGTGCCTCCTCCCAAGCCATAATCCCGAATCATCTACGAGTGCCGGTATACCCTTCTTGATAACAGGACGAGTAGCATTGAGGAAAACTCACATGTAGCGGAACTTCGGATCACTGAGCTTTGACTCCAAGTGTTCTTGCAAATGCTTATGGTCCTCAATAAAGATTGAAGTTCGCTCTAATATGACGTTGGAGTTAGAGAATTAGACTTTCTTATTAATTGTCCTCAATAGCGCCCGAAAACGAAGAGAAGGGGAAAAAAAAAAAAAAAAAAAGGCATATCCATACCGCCATGGTCATCCGAAACGTCCACAACGTCTATTCCATTTTCTCCTCCTTCTGTGTCGAACAGTTCGAATCCGGCCTGCGTTGCGGATGGATAGCCACTTAAAGCATCCAACACTGCTCTCAACGATTTTAGTTTATGCCTTGGACCGCCGTACCGAACAAGATTTTCAGGGTACGTGATATAGTTCTGGCAGCTGTGCCGGAGCTCATCAAGCGGGTCAAGCATGGTGGAATAATATTATGGAGATCGTGTGAGTAGATTTCCTCGTAGACGCGTGCTTGTGTCAGTGACGACACATCTCTTGTCTGGCCTCGAGCGTATTTATAAATGAGCGCTCTGAGATGCCGAATGCTGGTGCAGTGAAAAACAGAGCCTGGCCTTCAATGTAGAAATATTCATGGCCAAGGTTGACAAGGGTGACGGCGCTCGCCCCGAGGTAATTTGGAACAAATGAGGTGGTCTTGTCCTGCATTGATGTGCGTGTACGAAGTACATCACTATGACAACACGGCCAGTGTTTACCTTATGCGTACTCGGAAGGCAGGCCGCTGTGCATTAGGCGGTGAGAATGTGAGACGCGAGTTTCTCTATCTCCTAATACAAGACCCCTCCATCGTTGACCAGGTACATTTTCCGCTTGGTACATTAAGCCATGACTGCCAACCACTGCCTAAAGTCCAGAAGCCCACTCTTTTGTGTTTGAAGCCCAAGTTGACAGAATTAACTTACACTAGGTCGCCTAAACCCCTCTCCACCCCCCTTTTCCTCCCCCCGACCCGCCTCATCTTCTGTTCCGAAAATCCCTGTGACCACTGTCTCACTATCGTCGACTTCTCAGTGCGTCAACTTTCTGGCGTTCCTCCTGAACGCTCTCCTGCAATTAGCAGATCATACGCCTAAGACGATGAAGGCGCAAGGGTGTTTCAGTCGGTGAAGGCGAAGTCGGGACCTACACTGTCCAAGTATCGAGGCAGGTATACAGTGTACATCTCCCCAACTTGCTGTTTTTCGTAAATTTCATTTGTTCATCCTTGTTTCGGGCCACGGGGGGTGTGTGCGTGCCACATACATCAACTGTAATTTTATCGTCCTGGAAAATCTCTCGGAGTAAGTTCTGGAGCCTGTCGTGGCGCAATCGATAAGCCCTGATTTTTTCGTGGACCACCATCGTTGGGCAAGGAGAAAACAAACAAACAACTCTAGGTGTATACGTGTGTTACGAGATCGTGAAGTCGTTAGGCAGAATCACCGAAGGACCAACGCCTGTCCCAAACAATGTTGAGAAGAAGTGGATTCCTTTTTATCATCAGTCGTAGATACGCAGTCAGCATGTCTCCCAACTCCCAACATCGAAGAAGCGGCTCCTTATCCACGATCCCGTTTCTGCGATGGGAGGAGGAGCAGGGATGGGACATCATTTTAAGCTGGTACTTGGACCAACAAGTAGCATTCCGCAGCCTGATGCTATGATCGGGTACTTCCACTTCAGAGATGGATGGATGGATGGAAGACTGGCCAGATTTTGCTCGGTCCCATCGAACACCGGGATCGATTGAATTTAAGTCTTCCTGATTGGCCTGTCCGGGGTCAGGGCAGACTTGGCTGGCTGTGCCGGCATGTTGCTGCATGGTATGTGACGTGGATGTGCGACGTGACCATATGCGATCTAATATTCATTTTTGGGTCACATTGGCGGGCGGAAAAAGAAAATGGCTCTCGGAACATATCCGTGATCATCGAAAAGTGTCGGGATTCCTCCAACCCTATTCTATGGAGCTCACCCAATTCGGCCCAATTCCTGATTTGTGGTTTTCCAGATTCTTGCCTTATATTTCAGGACTTGGTGGAAGTGCAGCTCCTCGATGCTGCGGATGTCCTCACTCCTGGGAGGCGGCGATCCTAAAACCTCTCGAGATCGATCGCTAGACATTTGGGCTACAAAATTAGTTTGGGTCAGCCGGCCATTTTCTCTTCGCCTTTCGACGCCGTCACTTTGGCTGGGCTGATTGTCTTCAGGCGTTTTGATACACGAACAGAAATGGTGTCTAAAATCCTACGCTCGTGAGCTACAAATACTTCAAAAATGATATGCGACAATACTTTATCGGCTCATCTTTCATACCAAATTCCCCTCATATTGACCGACGAAAGTCCAGCGTTCCTCCACGGGGCATCGTTACTTCAGACTGATCAATTCACTGTTATATTCCATTATATTCCCATGTCGACTGTCGAATATGAACCCCATAATCGACACGTCCAACACGGCCACTATTGTTGGAACCTTCGTAGTAGGCGCGGCTTGAGTTGAAGCTTGAACGGACTGACCAGTGATCCGGCTTTATTCCTGAATAGATGATGGGGGAAACGCGGCAAGTCAGAAGCATCGCAGTTTGAACGGATCATTTGCTTAAGTCCTTGGCTGGGTTTTTCATCCTCCTCCTTCGATGCCAGATAATATGGAGTATCTCAGGAAGTGAAGGCGAGGGCGAACGAAAGTTGGTAATGTGAGAACGCCCCTAGCCACCCATGCAAGTTAGACACTTCTGGGCTGCACCAAGGAGACCACAAACAGGTGTAAGCGATATTATCCACATCAAGATATGTTAGCTGCAAAATGATATCCGGCTTAGACTAGAAAAAGAACTGAAGATTCGGGTAGGGGCGTGAGCAGGAGGCCGTCGAGGTGTATAATCCCGTCCTGGACAGGATCCGAATCGTGTCCTAATACTGCTCAGTTCCCCCCACGGAGTCTTGAATGCGTGGATCAGTTCTCATCTAATTACATCTGTTCGTCTGCATTTAGCCCAGTCTATCCGCTGGGTACCCAAAGTAATCCCATCCGAGGAGCACAATGTAGCCAGCTCTCCGCCCGTGCTTTCCCTGATGTGCGAGCCAGCCCGAAGATAGTAATGCTGTATACAAATAAACTGTTTTACCGCAGTCGGTGCTAATTGTTATCGACACCATAATAATGCTTAGCAATGGCGGTTGCACAGCCCTCACAAGCTTCAGGTCCTATGTCCCCAAATTCCACAATCTATTGATGTTCAGTTAGTACCCTCTCCAAGAGATGTGGAGTGCTAAGGCGATCTACAACGACTCACCCGAGTTAAGCACACCAGATCGGATATCATGAGAATACCACCATTTGCCAAGGCGGCAACGCAGGTGAGAACGGGAAGTCCAAGTGCCTTGCCACACTTGACAATATCACACTCGCCATCTTCCACTAAATTTGTGGTGTCCTGGAAGAAATTTCCCACATCGTAGTCTATATTCTTTACTGAGTCCGAGATGTCGTGGTAGACGCTAGGATCACGCCGCTTTAGCCTCCAAACAGGAGTGAAAGCAGGCGGAGATCCTGGAGCGCAAGTGGTGGCCGGAGTGAAAGATGCCGCGAAGGCACTCGTGGCCGCCAAAAGGGCCGTAATGGAAAATACAAAGGAGCGCATCTTAGAATTAGAAGAAAGGGGGTTGTAAAAGGAAGAAAGACAGGTCTCGCGAAGGCTGCCATGGACGGAACAGAAAACAAGTGCTCCTTCGGGGCTTATATGGAGTCGCAGAAGAAGTTAAGGAAACTTACTTCCTGCTCCGTGATATGGATAATGCTCCGCTAAAGATGCAGAGTAATAAAGAATAGCGATTATAGAATATATTCCCTTCTCCCATGTTTAGCGAAATGTAGAGGCAGGTTTTGCAGCGCTATCTTTGTAGTCCAGCTGCCGTTTAGGATCTAGCGGGCATTTCACTCCCGCTCAGGATCTATACAAACTACGGAGACAAATTCTTGAGACTGAGACTACGTCACATGTTAATACACAGAATACTGGATACGATATCTCACGGATCTCTTCCTTGTGAGCTTGGTAATTTTCAGACAGTGCGCCATTCATGTGCAAGAGTTGTTCTCTTGTTGTTGTATAGCTTTGGAAAGCGAGACGGTTTGTCCAGTAGGCTTGGGTCACGAGCTGAGCATTCAGACAGGGAACTTTAGATTTCCATTTAAAATGGCCATTGCGGTATCAGGGTGTTGGCCTTGGTGGGCAAGACACTCCAAAGAGTCACAGTGTGTGCAGAATAACTACTATCATGAGAACCAGTGGGAGAGGTGACCGCCCCGACCTCGAACAGTTTCTTGGGGCAAATCAAGAACCCGATTCGGGCTTTCCATATGGGGCGAGTAGCTTGCGTGCCGTGCCGTATCAGTAACATCATCAACACCATTCGGTTTCATGGATGGTGCTGACAAGCCCGAGGAATGGGAGCCACGTGGAAGGGCTGTATCAACAAACTAGTTCATAGATTCCTGTTAGCGTCAATTGTTGTTGACATTGGATTGGGATTGCCATGCATGTGATTTTCGCGACCTGTTCGGGTGAAGGATCAAATGGCGCTTAACTAAACACTGCGGTTGTCGAGGGATCCCTGATGTCGTATGACTCGGTATCACGAGAATGGGTCTGATCCATCGCCTTTCATGGAAAGGAAATCCGTGACCAAAAGCTAAAGGCCTGAAACTGAATCGAAGGAGGGTTACGCGACGTTGGCGCATGCATAGGGACCAGGAGGAGCCAGTATACCCAATAGACCCGAAATGCAGACGCGAGTTGATGAAGTGGAATCAATCGCATTGATCGTACGTCTCCAATGAACGTATTTCGAGACAGCAAGATTTGTCTTTAACCAGCAGAGCTCGCAACCCTATTTGCTAATTTTGTTGCGACTTTGAGAGAAGAAGAGATTACAGGTGCCTGGTCTATAGGGTCCAATATCCCGCGGGGACTCCTGTCAGTCAACAGTCTCTGCCTCGATGACCGGCATTGTAAACTTGCATCTCGTTCCCGCTCGGGTCGGCAACACGAGGGTTGTCCATCGGAGCCCTTAACTGAGAATGGGAGGCTAATACAGGGACGATGTAGCGGCTTAACACGACACAAATTCTCCGTAGATAATATTTAAGAGGATTAGGAGGCTGAGAACGTACTAGGCAATACGTCGCGGTGGGATTGGCAAGTTAAAGTCTATAGAAATTGAAAAAGGGATATGGACGAAGAATCTCGAAACACTCGACACCAAGCAGGTCAGACACCTGCTCGTTATAGTACAAAAATTACCCACTCGCTTTAGATGCATCTACCGCTCCTCGAAATACAGGTCATAGACCCCGCCACCCATGTGCTGATTTCGGTATATCCATTGGGATGTATCTTTCTCCTTCTTCCTCTCCCGCATGCAAGACACGGATTGCAAATTCTCCTCCTTCATCATGGCACGCAAAATCCTGGCCTCGTCAACAAGTCCACTGTCGGGGATGACAACCTTGTGCGCAAAGAACAGATTGGCAAGGCCAAGCAACAGCTGGATGGCCGCAGTGAGGATGAAAATCAGATTTATCAAGCGCCAGTGCTCGATGTTGAGATTCGTGCCGATTTTGGGCTCGTTACCGGGAACAGTCTCCATGTCGTTTGATTCAGCCGTGACGGCAATAACGCCGATTGAAAATTGTGACAGTAGGCGAGCCATGTCTGCGGTAGATCCCTTGCGAGGGAATCCAATGTAAGTCTCGGCTGGGTAAACGGCGTGCAGAACGTCGGTGCCATCTATCGTAGTCGGGTCCGTGAAACCTCGAAGCGCAATGCTAGCTGATGCGAGATCTCTCAAGTCGAGGCTTACCTCTTCTATAGGTCGGGTAGCATTAGCCACGGGGTTCACCGTGACACGGCATGTGTAAAACCACGGCGAATCTCCCGATGATTCGAATATCGTGATTATGCTGCAGCCTTCTCCGCAAACTTTGCTTGGATCGGTCATGAAGATTGTCCTGTCTGTTCTGCCGGGGATAGGGACGGTGACATTCGTATTTCCAAATTCCCCTCGAATGGTGATATTCGAAACCGTGCCGTTCCCTCCTTCGATAACTGGCCAACTCTTACACACCGATGTCGCATTAATACTCCGCGAGGTCGAGGCTTTGACTGGAAGATAATCGCGGTCTTCGAGTGATTGTGGAGAGGTCTCGTGGAATACGTATAGGCACAGGGCGTCCGTATCGCGGCAGAATATCGTCGGATCTCCAGCATACCAAAGATCGCCCTGTACTGGAAGCTCGTCCATACCCCTAGTTCTAAGCGCTTGCGACATCAACCCGTACCTGTGAAATAGTCAACTTCCAACGCCTCAACGAAGATCTGGGTTCGGTCGCCTCTTGGTACTGACGTGTTAGCAGCGTACCGCTGGCCTTCGGCCCAACTGTCTGCCGATTTAACCAGTTCCTCGGTTGTGATGTTGGTCATTAAAGGCAGCGCAACATTGCCGGGTACCAAGCGTGAAGTCTGCCAGTTGCTTTCCAGAGAGTATGTTAAACTCACTGAGGCAAACCCTATTTGTGAACCCTGTAGGGTGGTGGTAGTGATGACGGGTTAGTTCTCGACACTCAAATGGCGTTTTTCGGCTTCCCACGTACAATATTCAGCAGTAGCCATATTAGGACAACCAGGATTGTGGATGCCCGTCGTGATCCTACCATCAACTTGATCAAGTGGCGCATGCTATCGCCGCTAAATATCGCCTCCACCTAACTCTCGCTGGTTAATATCCCCCTTTCTTCTTCTTCCTTGGCGAATGCGGCTACACATTTCAGCTACATACTTCATGTGTGGGACGATATCGACGGCTCAAAATCCACCATCGACAGTTCCTTGCACTTTCGTTCAGGGCGCTCATAACATTAAGGGCGAGGAGAATGAGTAGGGCCGTCATGAATGCATTAAAATAACGTTTCGCTGCCTTCGAAAGGACTGGGCGGTCTGAATACGCCGCGAGGACGGTGTAAACCGAGGCTATGATGGCTAGGGTGATTATCCAGCGGAAGAGCGATCGGAGGAGGACGATGCGGCGTCGGGTTCTGGGGGCCGCGAGGCCTTTAGGGTACCTGTTTAGCATTAGTCTCGTTGATGGACGAGAAGATGCATTATCGTCGACATTGGCATCGGGATATTGAGCTGGTGGTTGTGCGATGCCTACGAAATATGAGTTAGATGGCATGATCGATATCTCAAGGGATCGAAGTTTAGCATCATATTTACCAGATCCCGCGGATGCCGTTGGCTTCTCCGTACTGCCCACCGGGGACACCGCCATTGGGTGAAACGAAGGACGATGAATCCGACTTTAGAGGAGATAGATCAAACTAAAATAAAGCTTGGAGTGAAAATCAAGGTGTTGGAGGACATGGTCTCTAAGGGGTTAAAAAGTCATCTGTTGCAGGGGGCTGACGTCGTCATCGTCCAGGTCGTTATGGATCGAGACTCCGGAGGCGTTACCATTTCGAGATCTAGAGTCCGTGGCGATCCCTATAAGGCTAGGCACTAACTAGTCTAGACCGGAAGTTTTTCTCAAGCTTATGTCCTGGCCACTTCTTCGTGAGTGTTGGCGACTTCCTGTACTTCGTAGACTGTGGGCTTCATCGCTTCCAAGCACCTTAATCCAGTTTAGCGCTCACTTGTTGAGATCCTCTAAAGTTCTTGGCATATGAATGTGTGCTCCACTGGATGTCGCCATCAACTTGGCCACAGCCATGCGGCTTAGTAGACGGCGAAATACCGCGTACGAAAGTAGTGGAGTACGCTTTCACCAGCATGGCATCTTAAAAAATGTTGCGCCTTCTGTCCATGGGCATTTCGGTCATCCCGCCCAAAACAACCGAATTTTACCATTTGCCATCGAACTCTGGGAGCGAGCAAAGTTAGAACGGTGCCAGGCATGATCATGACTCAACCCTGGTTTCGGCATGTGTTTGACCCCCTTTTGTGGACACGATAATGGTGTTTGACCGACGTGGCGTGTCCCTCCAATCCCGTCAAGTCCTAGACGGCACCACCTCGGACGCTCTTGGCTAATGAGCTTAACTTTCGGAATCCCTCCAGCTGCCTGCGAGTTCTGTATCCGCATGGTTGGCCATCATGTCTTGCGACGTTGAGGATGGGAGAAACGAGCTGGGATGACATTTACCTATTCTCATCAACAACCTTACGCCCCGCAATTAAGACCAACTACGAGGATGTGGTTGTCCTCCCGCTGGCATATTGCGCTGTATCTAAAATTATTACAAGAGCATTGACAAAACGGGTTAGAGTTGACCAGAGTGGGCGTAGTATTGAATTGATACTCAACTAGCGCTCTAAACTATTGAGACATTCCTGGGCGTGTCGACTAGCGGCGTCAATGATCCTCTTTTAGTGAAAGTTTAAGCCCTTTACCATGATGATGTGACACCTGGAAGGAGATGTCAACACCAGTTTCCCTCTCGCATACACCACTGACCAGTTCTCTACAAGAAAGCCCAGCCCCGGCGTTGGAAAGAGGAACACGCACATACGAGATATCTTGCTAGTGGCTAACGAATTGATTGGTAAAATACTTCATGTCTAGTCCTCGCATCTACCTCTGGTGGCTTCAGTATCGGGCTCTTCATTTTTATGTCCTTCCAGTCTTAACGTGTATCATGAAATATTAGAACCCCAATGGCCGACCTCGAACAATGCGCTCATGCGAGCGGCAGTAGTGAGAAGACAGATCCTTATCGCAGAACTTCGATAGCCCCTTTTCTGCTCGACGTAGTTAGTTCCACCCTCGAGTAGGTCATGCTAACTTGGTCAACTAACCTATGGACGGCAAATTGGTAGAGCAGTCGAGATACCGTACAAGTCTCTCCTTGTTAGGTTGCCTCCTAACACGTTGCATAGCTTGCATTCACCACTCGTCGTCGGTGTCACTGTCAACAGGTGCATCCGGAGTGTCCTCCGCTGGTTGAAAGTAAACCAACACGTCCGTCATTATAACCTTTCGTCTGCTGCCAATAATGAGCATCCAATTTGTATCCTGTGTATAAGAGCGCTGTAGGCTCTGTATCGCCGAAAGTCTCCCCCCTGTTGGCATGTTCTCAAAAGTGAATGAGAGCCCCGACTCTTCCACATTCACGAAACGCCGGGCGACTACGCTCGTTTGGTCATCAATCCTGTATCTCCGAAGGCAACATGCACGAAGCCTCCGCGACACGGCCAAACAAGTCCTCCACGTATCGAAGTCGACAAATTCCAAGATCAGATCGTACAGCTCCGTCGGGAGCCGGCCCACATTGAACATTGCACGGCGGCTCTGAGCAACGTCGAAAAAGTTGACGAAGGCTGCAAGGCCTGGGAAGTTATTTCTCAGTTCCTTTGGGTCCTCTGCGCAGCAATTCGTCCACATAAGAGCCTCACCAGAGTGATTCTCCTTTTGCATCCCAGGCTTCCATTCTGGACTCTCGCGTGGATGCATGCTGAAGCAATAGCTTGCGCGAAGCGGAGAGAGATCCACAGCCTTGGTAACTTTGACAATCGGCTCGCCATCTAAGAATGATACTTCTGCAAAAGAAACTTCAAAAAGTAACATAACGACAATCCGAAAGTTGGCGTTTCCTCGGTCAAGACCCCAAGCGACAGCTTTCGTGAGGGCGGCGCCGTCGGCAAGTAGTGTAAGGCTCACAAGCACACCTTCCTGCCAGTACATTGTCTCCGTTGGCGATGCTCCTGGTGGGTCACCTGATCGATGGCACATGGATCCGAATTGCAGTAACAGTGCCTTGTCGCCCACCCAACGTTTACCGAGCCATCCGGGAGATTCTGGCAGGTGTTCTCTCGGGCAGTAGGAGGAACAGCACGCGCGAGGGTTGCACTTTTGCCGGGGAAACGAATGAAATGTCGCCTCACCGGAAGCAATCGATATTAGGGCGAACGTCAACTCTCGGAAAGGAAACGAGTCGACATCCCACTCTGCCCCATGTTGAAGCATATCCGTCTTGTACTGCAAGAACAACCCGGCCAGGACGCGTGTTAGGAACACTTTTCGTGCTTCCCCGATATCTGTTCGAGGGGTTACGACCTCGAAATTGTAGTTGATTGACATGTCGGACTCGGGAAGTTCCACAGCTGGCGATGCAATGTGCTCCTCTGGGCAAATGTCTAGGGAGATGGTGGAGTGATCTTCATAGATACTCTCTGCCACAGCGCGCATCCAGAGGTTGTCCTTGCGTGGGATGTTCCCCAGTTTCCAATGTATGCCATCGTTAATAGTGAGTACTTCTTTGTCCAGGTTAATGATGTAAACATATCGGGAATCGCTTCGATGCAGACGAGGTAGTGCGCATGGATATATTTGAAACTCTTCAAACTTCGAATAATCTGGCTCAGACCCATGAAGAAGTTCGAAGATTTCCTGTTCAAGGGCGAGCTCTTTCTCCTCATACAAGGTTCGCATCGATTTGAGCCATCCTGGGGCTGTTAGAAATGCTAATGCAACACGTCAACTGATCAGAGCTCGGAGCGTCGGACACAGCCATGCCTTGATAATGTTCAGGGTTAGAGGGGATGCTCTCGACGATTTGGGCGCCGAGACCTTCAAAATCACTGCCGAACTCATGCCGGAAGACATAATAGCGCCCACGGAAACGGACGACCTCAAGTCCTCGAGTGCCCATGGCCAGGATGCGGAATAGGGGCGACGGTGGATGTGTGAAGAAGGGTTGGTTAAAGTTGAATTGGTGAGGTTGGGGTTCGTGTTTTGGTGGATGGTGGAAACAGATCCATTGATTTGATGTTTTTGATTCACCTCTTAGGCACCACGTAATTAATCTCCACTGGCGCAAGATGTTTCCTCTAGATTCTAGAAGCAAACCCGAGGCAAGCGACTGGAGCAAGCTGAGTGATTCAGCAAACAAGTTGCAGCTTCCACTCTCAGTCGTCTTGATGTATGAATAATCTGATTAATAATTTCGAATCTTTAATATTTCGACAGTAAAAGCTATCTCCTGGCAGTAACCACTTGCTAAAGGATAGGCTTAAGAGTTCCTGTGATTTCTTGTGGTCCTGCCAGAGCATCTCATGGGGGTTTCGCCACAAGAAGATGAGTCCTTTTAGCACTCCGCCTGTTGGAGGCCAGGCTTTCGCCCATTACGGTTCGTTAGTAGGTGAAATTTAAGACCTATGGGGTCTAAATAAAACAAGAGAGCGGACGGTGGTATGGCGGATACGATTAGCACCGGTGCACCAAGGCTACGGAATATTAATGGAAGTTGCTCGGAGTTCAGCTTGGCTATTTATTCGACTCATTCATCCCATGCCCGGGGAGATAGCATGAAATGTTCACTTCCCAGGAAACATCTCTGCATGCTATAGGCTAGACAAATGACCCTCGCTACCAGTTACTCCATTTCCGTAGCTCGAGTTGCACCACCAACGAGCTGGTGATGCTCACCACCAATGGCTTCATTGCATTCGGGGCACCGTGCAAGCTCCATCGGCATCCCGCATTCTCCGATTGCGAACTGGTCAAGATCCACTTAGCCTATAATGCCACGAGACTATAGTTAGGGTGTAATTCAGAAGGTGAAAACTTACCGGATGTCCGTTAACACAGTTATACCAATGGCCTGCATGGGTTGCAATGGCCCTTGGCCCAGTTACCATGGCCATCTTGATCGAAGCGAGCTCCTCGGGAGTGACTTCCTCATACCGCGGGCCCTCAGTGAGCCGGATAAACTCCTCGATATTCGCCTTTATCTCACTGTTGTTGGGAAGCGTGTTGCATAGAGTCAGGGCCTCGTCTAAGCGCTCCCGAATCTCCTCTTGAGACACCTTAGCATCACTGCGCTGCAGGAGAGAAATTCCGACAAGCGACAGTGTTGCAGAAATGATGATCCGCGGAAGGCTGGCGAGCTTTGATTCGTCAATGAGGTATTTGCAGTCTTTCACGAAGTCGGAGACCCGGGGCTGGAACTGATGGGCAAGTGTCTGAAGGGTGGGCGACTTTTGCACCAGGCGCGACACGTCACGAATCATGACTTCCCGGATGTCGATCTGAATCAATTGTGCTTTGAGAGTGAGCTGCTTATCCAATGCTGATACGTAATGCTCGGCCGGTTGTTCCTGTGGACCGGACGAGAGGCGTAATCCCGCCATCCTCTCGTTTAGGGAGAGTGTCTCGTGCATCTCGCGTCGGCGAAGTACGATGGCGTCGTGCAACTTCTTGGCGGGCTGGTGCTCCTCACTCACCCGCTTCCGTATTTTACCAGCATCATGGATTAGCTTTGTAGCACCCGAATATCTAGCCGACAAGCCGGCTTTGCTCATGTTAACTAAGCTGAAGATGCCGAAACTGGATGAAAGGTTGTCCCTCAGCGATCCGACTTGTTTTTGGAGCTCGGCGAGATCGCGCAATCCTTTGGTCACGAACCGCTTCGAGGTTTCATCCATTACGGCTTTGTTGACGGCGCGGTTGTACCTCTTCGTTGAGAACTGGAGGATGGGCCTTCGGCATGCCGGGCAAGATGGCACACGTTTGGCCAAGGCACTCGGAATGTCAAGCAGCGCGGTGTATCGCCCGGCCGAATCAAGGACGTACACTTCCGACATGCCCATGAGCATATCCAGGTTCTCGCCAGTGTAGAAGTGGCCGCAGGACAAGAAAGCAACAGGAGATTCCTCCAGGTCGATCTCGGAGTATAGCTTGCCTTCGAGCAAGTCTACCTGTGCGTCGCCGTGATCCCCGCAAACTTGACAGAATTCAATCCCCTGAGGACATTCTTCACCGCAGTACGTAGGACATTGATGGCCACATGAGAGGAGCTTTTTGCAGCGCTCGTCGCAGGGGAGTCGGTTACATGGAGCGGCGCAAGGCATCGTGCATGAGCCTTGATGGCTGCAAGACCAGGTGCACTTTTCGATACAAGGAACGCAGGCTGAACCGCAGATAGATGCGCAGCGAGAGTGAGGGCAACGGACCTTTGAAGAGGAAATAAAATGCAATTAGTGTGACTGCGCTCATTATGGGGAAGGCCTTTTTAGAACTGAAGCTTACCTCGCATTTATTCTCACAAATTCCGCATTCCGAGTCCTCTTGATGGCACCTCCTGGCACACCGATGGCTGCAGGCGCCGAAGGGTCGGTCACAAATTTTCGCACACTCCATATGTCCAGGGACGATAGGTCGACCGTCCGTACGTCGGCACCGGCCGCATGAACCGGGACACTTGTGCCCACAAGTCAAGAGTGCATCGCATGGCGTCGGACAGCGGAAGGAGTCCGCGGCTACGTCCTTGTAGCATTCAACCTTGATAGAGTGTCCACAGCTAGGAACTGTCTTGGCCACCATGGTAGTACACTTGATTTTAGACGGTTCCAGGGCTTGGTGACACCGAACCTCCTTCTTGAGATGGCCACACGGGAGGACAGTATCGAAAACGGGAACTTCACAGGGGCCACACGCATCACCGCAGAGTTTGGGGCAGGCGTGCTGGCAAGTTTTGCGAATGCGTGGGCAAGGCTGCGGGCAGAGGAAGGCATCATGCATGGCTTGGGAATGGCACCTGGCTTGACACCTATGACCGCAGGGCTCAAGTCGGTTGACGCAGGGAAGGTTACACCCGCCTTCTGGACTCTTTCGCACGAAATCATCGGGGGTTGAGCAGAGAATCTCGGCATCCGGGTGTCGAGGGCAGCATAGAGGTATCGCGTCACCGACAGCATTTGCTTCGGAGAGTTGGGAATGAACATCTGCCCACATATCAACGTGCAAGTACGTCTCAGCGTTCCCAATCAAGTACATGCCGTGTTGAGCACGGCTCAGCAGCACATTGATTCTGTTCTCGGTGCGCAGGAACCCGACTTTGCGCTTCTGATTGCTTCGGACCAAGGACACGATGATGATCTTGGCTTCTTCGCCTTGGAAGTTGTCCACCGTGGCGACGCGCAGAGTTTGGAGGAGCTGCTTCTTTTCCAGTTGCTTGTGGTATTTTCCGTCACCACTGCCAGATTCCTCGGATTCATCCGTGGCCTCGTCATCGTCCTGTGCGAGTTTCTCCAGATCTCGGTCGCTTACAACAATTTCAAAATCCTTGCGTAGCGCGGCCCGTAGCTTTTTCAACTGCCCAGTGTAGGGAGTTAAGAGGGCGATATCAGTATTCGAATAAGCGCCTTGCCGAACAAGATGGCGGACCAGGGCTGCCGCCACCCCTACTTCCCAGTCGTTGCTGTGGGATTTGACGCGTGAACCGTCGTCGCGGGACTCTTCCGGATGGTTGTGTTGCAGCCAGAAAAGATTGTGTCGCATACCCATGGCCGGGGGGTGCTCCATCACCTTCTCGTGGTCTCTGAGATTGGGGTAAACAGTCCGAATCAATCGCGAGATCTCCGGTCTCATTCTCCGCTGGACGTCAAGTTGGGCAACCGGAGCCGGACGCATACCGGGCTCGCCCATGGCACGCCTCTCAAACTGGCTACGGTCTAGTTGCCACTGTAGCCCCGTCGCCGTTTCAAGACTAAGAGAGTAATTGTTGATCTGGGGCCGCAGTTGGCAGTGATCGCCAATCTGGATGATGTGTTCGACACCAGGCATGAATGCAGAAATAATATGAGCCTCCATCACCTCAGCTGCTTCCTCACAGATGACAACCTTCGGACGAACACGTCGTAGCATTTCGATGTTCCTAGCGAGACCGGTGGTGGTGATGCCAATAACATCTGCACCGACTAGGACCCGACGATTGATCTCATCGTACACGCGCTGGATAGATTCCTGGCTGCGATTGGTTTGTCCGAGGGCCTCGAAGAGGCGTTCATGTTGTTCCTCGTGAATCTTTGCAATCCAGTCATCGACGAGAGTCCAACGCTCTCTGTGGGAGAGAGAATTGATATTTTGTTCGGCCCGGTGGAAGAGATCCTCTACGTCTTGGTTGTTGGTTTGCGTGCCTGATGCCGGCATGGACGGTGGACGGTTGCCAAGCCATGTCTTGACCCGATCGCCTCCAACAACGACAAACCCCTCATCATCCTTAGGCGCAAGTTGGAGATATATGCGCACGCTTTCTTTTTTCAGGAAGTCCTTCAGTCCTTCCCAGGTTGGTCCATTCTTCAGCTGGTGGAGAGGTCGGAGCTGATAGCCAGCATTCGACCTGAGCTTCTCGAGTTGTTCGTGTGTTTGGCCAAGGGTTGTATTCTCAACCGTGGTTTTCGGATACGTCCTGCTTACGACGCGGAGGTTGTGGCCTTCGAGGTCTTGCGTTTGGGAGCGCCCACCGATGCGGATGATTTTAGTGATGCCCTCGGCAAGGAGGTGCATCAGAAACTGGTCCAATGCGTGATTCGTATAACAGCTGTGAGAAGTGCCAAGTCAGCAATCTGGAGTCAGGAAATGGCAAGAAACGGATAAGAGGAAGCCCCTCTGGATGCAGAACTTACATGATCAGTATTGGGCCTAGGCCTGCTGCTAATTTGTTATGCAGGAGAAGCCGCACGAGTTTCACTCCCAGGTACGATTTGCCCGTACCAGGTGGCCCTTGGATCAGAGCGTACTCCCGACAAACCGCAGCGACAAGGCCCCTGCATTGGCCATGGTCCAGACCTGTTGCTTCCTCCAGCTTGCGAAAGTCAATTTCCCCCAGGATGCTGGCGGTGCATGGGGTAATGGTCAGGCCCGGGACCTTGGAGATTGGGTCCAAGTTAAGAGCCAGCCGCCTTTCACGGGCGTAGGCAGGAGGCGGTATGACATTGGTAGTGTTACTTCCATCGGGGCCAGTAGTAGGAAGGATCCATTGCTGGAAAGGCATCTCGCCATCTCGCATCATTTGTTTGAGATTGGCCAGGATGGGTGCAAAGGTGGCTGGGATCAAGCCATTGAACTCAACCAACACACCCTTCAGATGCTCAGTGTGGATCTTGAGAAGGAGGCTGACATTGTCTTGAGTGAACGAGGCTAGCTTCACTTGGATCTTGGGGGGATGGTCCTTGGAGACGAGGCAGATATTTTCACGACCTCCCTTGGCATTCTCCGTCCTTTTGGCAGTCACCTCGAGGAAAAGGAACTTCTTGTCTTCTCCATTTGAGTAAACGAAAGCAATTAAAGCTTGCTCCTCGAGGCGAGAGGATTCTTGCCACCACCTGCGCTGTTCAGCAACAGATTTTCCACCTAGTTGATTAGGCGTCTCAAAGGAGATGGCGGCCTCGAGTCCATTTCTCTCGACGAATACCTGCGCAACGCCAGCCTTGAGATAGAGACGTGCGCCAGCATCGGCTCGAATATGGGGCTTTTGGGAGGTATTGGAAATGTTTTGGCCAAGAAGGTCCCGGAGAACATCCTTCACAGGTCCGAAAATATCATGCCGTAGCAGTCTAAAGGTAGAGTCGATGTGCCGTGGGACCATGTCACCGAGGTAGTGGGGTTGGAGAAGGTTCGTCGAGGGTAGGCATTCGGCGGCGGTGCTCGTGATCTCGCCGTAGGTTGGGAGGATCTGTATTTGAGAAATATCGGCAAAGTCGTTGTCATGTCTACCTCCAGGGACAACGACGTCCATCGGGTAAACGCTGTGGCCTGGTTGAGTATTGGAGGGATCAGGCGGTCGGGGGTCGGTAGTTACGAGCCGCGACCTCCCTCGTGTTATCGATCGTTTTAGAAAATTGATGCGCACGGAGGCTTCAGACGTTTTGTTCGCTGCTAGCTCGGACGGGGGGATGAGGGCTTGTAGTATATCTAACAATGGGGGAAAACCATCGTTGAAACCACTTTTCGGCTGTCGAGCTTGCAATGTCGAGATGGCCCGTACCACCTGCAATACCATTTCCTCGGTGGATGGGTCGGGGTTCGGAGGGCCATCTCTCAGGCGTTTGCAGAGGCGACTGAAAAAGTCGATAGCTCGGTCCCCGTTGGAACCGCCGAAGAAACTATAAACAGTGCTAACGAACGAATCGATAGACATCGGGTCGAGCAATGAGGGATGGGTGATGACCTTCAGAAAGTCGTTCACAGAAGGGAAAGCCACGGCATTATCAGCATCTTCCATTTTCATCGTGAAAGATATGAAGTCGTATCCCCTCAGTTCGTCGCTGACAAGGTCTCTCACCAAGCGATGATGCAACTCTTGGTCATCACCGTTCAGCACATCGAGAGCATTAGCCCAGAGCCGGGAAATGCGACGGCTTAAGGGCACTCCGCGTGGAGTACCACCGGTCCTGAGAAGGCGTTTGAAGTCGTAGTATTGGGTCTGGATAACATCCTCGCCCCGGAGGTCAATGGCGGGATCGACTGGCCTAGAATCCTTAGTGGCCGAGTCGTGGGAGAATTTGCAGTCGGGGCCATAACGACACGAGCCAAATCTTTGGAAATGCCGGCACACATTTCTCTTCGAGAGGTTGCCATCGGGGGCACGATGGTTATCAGGAGCTCGGTTCGCTCCGCGGCGATGGGGAGGAACCCATCGAGATCGACCAGTGGGCGCCATCGGGGCAAATAGGGCATTGGTTGACGAACCAAACGGCTCAATCTGGGGATGAACCTGAGATGAGTAGCAGTTGAGACGTAGACAGGAGCATAAGAGAATTCAGGGAAGGCGACGAAGGGCAAAATGAGGAGTGGGAGGTAGGCAGCTCGGTATTATTTTGGGCGACGACGCAAATGTAGAAAGTCATGACCAACAAAAGACTGTTAAGGAAGCAATGCCCACCACAGATCTTTGGAACAAGGCAGCCAGGAGCATGTCCAATTAACTCGTCTCTCTCTATTCCCCTCCTCGTTTCTTCTGTAGGCATCCAGACGTCGAGTGTTGGCCTGTTGCATGATGAGCAAACAGACATGCCCAAAAGGATGCCTACAGTAAGAAATTTCCCCTCACTCGCCAAGTTAGAATTTCAAAGCTCTCATTTGCCAAATACCATCCCCAAAGCCTAGCATCAACATTTGGAGAGATGCTGTGCGACTCGAGCTGGGCCAACTGGATGGTCTCAGGGGGGCTTGGGCGGGTCGTGGGCTTGTGGCCAACGCTATGTTGAGTAGTTAGTCTTCCGGTCAGGAAGGAGTGTTGGTTCGGTTATGCTGGTTTAATCCACTTGCTTTTTCCCAAAGCCAGTGCCCAATGGAGCCTAGCCATTCCTCGATTCGGATAGCATCGCAGAGGCAGTAAGACCAACGCCAGCCTTCTAGGACTGCTGCTATACGCATCTACTTCGATGGGCCCACATCTCCGGCGTGGGCGTTGCCTTACGAAGTACTTGAAAAGGCCAACCAACCAGCCAAGTAGAAGAGAGTTTATGCGGACACAGAAACCGGGGGAGCATAAATCATGCTACCAATAGATAGTCTCCAGAGTCGCCGACATAAGGTCCAGCTCAGACCAGACCTCGAGTGAAGTCGGAAAGTGTATTAAGTTAAGCGAGCGCCACAAGCCCATTCGTTAATATATTAATTTTCTTTCTTGTTTTTAAGGTTTATTTATTTTGTCCGATATATGTGAGGTAATGAACTACATTTACCTATATCCGGGAAACCACCTCGTTTCCTCTGTAAATAAGGACAATTGAAGGGGAAAAGAAAACAGGGAATGGAGACATCTGCAGGGTTACCTGATCTTGCAAGCATTTTGTGGTGTGTTGCCAAGTACTTCGACTGGCGATAATGTGCAGTAGGTCTCGCGAAGTACTCCCATCGCTCTGTTCCGAAGGAGAATACTTCCTGATAACATTCTACATTATACGGAAAGTCGGGACGAATTGACTGACGATGGTGCCCATGGTAAGCATGGTAATCTGGTCTGTTTGCATCGGGCCGCTGCAGCGTGTTCTCTTGGCGCTGGCAGGTTTGAGCGACGTACAGGACTGGGCGGAATCAGGAGACCCCCTTGAGGGTCGAATATTCCGTCGGAGAAGAAAGGCAGTTTCATCCCGTTATCAGAAGCTTCGAGCACCGCCTTCGGGCCTTCGCGCGGACTGGGCAGTGACAGAGGCAGAGTCGAAGAGCCGTAAAACTTTGACCATAGAGGGTGGCCCAGCCCTGGCCATGCCGACTCCTCGATCGGACTCTCCGTTGGGCTTCGGGCAAAATCGACAGTGAGTCAATGACGCAAGATGAAGCAATTCACGCCATCTCTGTCTCCAGCTGGCGGAGGCTGTCCACTCTGCGACCGAACAATCTGATTCCGGTTCGGACTTGGCTCCCTCATTTGATTGCGATGAAGCCACTGATTTTTTCAATCCCTGCCTTGCGACCGCCAATACAGGTCCTGATATTTCATCCTTTATCGCAAAAGCGGCGATTCTCAATTGCCCTGGTGCCATGTATATTTGATACGATACGGATGGCGATATATCTACGGCGAAATGCAACGTGGAATATTACACAGCACCTGATAGACGGAGGCGGTCTGAGGCTATTCTCGTGCCGATGGCGATGAAAGAATGAGAAATCCGGCTACTTTTTGCGGCGGTGATGCGAGTCATCGCGGACCTGAAATGACCTTGGGCGAAATTGTTGGGCTCGGTGGTGCGCCGGGGGCTGGTCGACTCAATTGATCCTTGACCGATTCAATTATTGCCGTGCTTGGGGAGGGGGAGGGAAGGGGGGTTCACGGCGCTAGATACCGCTGAAGAACCCTATCGGAACAATCCGACGACCAGACCAGGCCAGCGGAACGAGGGAAGCCAGCCAGCGAGCCCAGCACTGAGGCCAAAGTCTATTCATAGCACATTGATTGTATCAGTAGAGTACGTATCCAGCCCCCAAGCTGTCACCGAGGATTCAAATGTTTAATTCGTCCGGTCGGGGCTCGCTTCGTGGGTGACAGCCGGCCCAGGGGTTTAGTGGGGTGCCACAGGGGCTTAGTGGGGGTCAGAGTGGAGGCCTCGATACGAGTGACGCCAGTCGACAAATCCAAGTTCGAGAAATCAGCGTTCGGTGGTCGCCGCTCTGGTCTGTCCGTATTTCCGCCAGGGCGTTTCGCAGCCTGGGCTTGGCCCGGGTCCGAACCAAAAAGCACACCACCCGACTTTCCGGGCCCCACTGAACAAGAAAAATCTTTTGTCGGACAACGCGCCGTCAGTCATGATCCCCCTGGATTCTGGTCTGTTCTTACTTTCAATCTTTTCGATCATAGCCACACCGACACTGGAAAGCACCTCAGACCATTACCTCGTAAAGTTTCTGAGCACCGAGCCTCACCATGCCCTGATTATTCTTGTGTACGACCGGTCTTTTTTTTATGCTTCACCTGTTATTATAAAAGAGCGCGAGACTGTCCCCCATCATGGCTTTTAGTTCTTCCCCAACCTCAAGCTCCACCAACATCAAGCTTAATCCAATCGACCTCATGGTTTGCTAACATCAATTCATTCACCCAAACCTCATTTGAAACCCCGCAACCCGCTTCGCACTAAAAATGAAGCCCCACGATATTCTCGGGAACTGGTCCCCATCCCCAAGCCGGACCGAGAGCACACTCCAACTCCCCGCGCTCTCCCCGAACACCTCCGGCTCCACTACCCCACGTCTCCAGCATGTAATGGACAATGAAGTCTCTAACGGTCTCCACCGCTATATGGACCGCATTGAAGTCCACTACAAGCCCGTCAGTCAGACGCGCCTGAATTTTGAAATCTCGCGCCCCCGACTTCTGCGGGAATGCCTCGCCGAATTCACCGGCGTCGCATTTTTCGTTTTCCCCGCCCTGGCCTCCGTCGCCAGCTATATCCTCAACAGGCACAACGAGATCGGCGTCACCGCTTACGGTAGTCATTTCCAGACCGGATGCGCCTTCGCCCTAGGTGTCGCCGGTGCCATCCTCACATGCGCGCCCACATCGGGCGGCCATTTCAATCCCGCCGTCACCATTGCCATGGCGTTTTGGCAGGACTTCCCGTGGTGGAAGGTCCCGCTGTACATCATCAGCCAAATCGGCGGCGCATTTTTCGCCGGCTTGCTGATTATGGGCGCCTTTTGGCCTCAGATCCAGGAACTTAACCAGACCTTGATAGACGCCGGTAAGCCTCTCGTCACGAGCGGAGCTCCGGCGTCGATTCTCTGTTCGTTCCCTGACGCGAACGGATCACGAGACGCTGGTTACCTGTTCATCATCGAGTTCTTTGCCGACGCCTTTATCGGCATCGTTATCTGGGCTGCTCTCGACCCTGCCAACCCCCTCATGACTCCCGCCTGCATCCCAATCGTCATCGGAGGCGCTTACGGCGTCATTATTTGGGGCTTCGGCGGCCTTGGCCTCAGCACAAATTTGGCCAGGGACCTGGGAACCCGTATCGTTGCCGCCATCTTCTGGGGCCGCGAAGCTTTTACATACCAGTCCTATGCTCCGATCGCCCTTTTCGTCAACATTCCAGCCACACTTCTGGCGACTGCCTACTACGAATTCTTGATGCGTGATAGCCTGGCCGTAATTGGTCGTGGGCATACCACCCATAAGGACGGTAACGCTGCATTGTATAAGCATTTGCATCGTCTTGGCGTCGTGGACGAGGAAAGCGGTTGCTCGACAGACTGCCTTGGAATCAAGCATCAGGTCTGAGATTGATCCACATAGACTCTTCACCACATCTCCTCTGATTTTGTTCTGTTTTCTTATTTTCCTGTCTATTTTTTTTCTCATCTATCTTTTTCATTATTTTCACTTCTTGCGGGCGCAAAAAAAGCATATTCCATGCGCATGATGGATATTAGGATACGATTTTACGACTTTACGATTCATGGGAATGGAGGAAAACGGATCGCGACGATCCGAATTTTATCATAGATAATTAATATTACTTTCTGGATATTCTCCCTCTTAAACAACCACCTAGCAGATCCATGTTATGAATCGCACACATTAATCAGAAAAATTGTCGATTGCCGTCAAGACCATTCAAATGGTATAGATGAAAGAAGGATGGCGATGTCCCAGTCGATCAGAGTCTGGCCCTTGCAGCCTAACATCCCTCTCCCCATTCTTCCGTTTTTTGTTCTCCCACTTGAGATACCCGATCTGCAGACAGGTAAGAAAGAATGTGATGAGAAGAGCACCGAGACTGATCGAATGCCCGAGAGTGTAGTGCGGCCTTATCGAAAGACTTGTTAGCGCCAACCTCCCCAAACAATCCACTCGCATATCTTGGTATCTGGGTATCGGGGAGATGCGTACTCGTCTCTCTGGAGATAGATGAACGTGCCAATGAAAGCCGAACAATTGGCCAGGGAAATCACGACCCCCACGCCAGTCGCTCTGACGTAGTGCGGCGCAAGATTGTTCGAGACCCACCCCTAGAAAAGGAAATTCAACTGTTAGCCAGCTGGTAACCCTAAGATAATGACGTCACATCTCGCGAAATCGACCGTACCATGAGAATCGGAGAGCACTGAAAGACGCCAATGCCAATAAAGAATGTGCCAGCGTATTTGACAGGGTTACTATTGGACGCTAGCAGCATGACGTAACCCGCGGCCCCGAGTATAGTGCCACCGAGGATGAACGGTCCCCTGAACTTGACCTTATCCGAATAGTATGTTGTTGCTATGACGGTGATGAACGCTGCGATGTTCGGCGGTACCGTGAAGAGCTGTGCTATTGTCGACTTGTAGCCCATCCCGCGGATAATCGAGGGCAAAAACAACGAGAAGCTCTGCGTAAGGAGTCAGCATTGCAAGCAAACAATCCACAATCATCCGAGACGCCTTCTTGTTCAGAGGGTGCGGAAAGGACAATGATTAAGTAGAAGCTCATACGTAAAGTGGCACGAGGAGGAAGAACCAGATGATAGCACAAAAGTATGTCTGGGGCGCAAGGAGAGACATTTTCACCCAGTACCAGCTAAATCGCTCTTCGTGGACATCGGTCGAAGTCGCTCCGCTGGCATCTAGTCGCATGTATCGCAGGACGTATTGGCGCTCTTCGGCGGTGAGGAATTTTGAGTCCGCGGGAGTGTTGGGCATGAAGAAGAAGCACACGATGCCGAAGACAACGGTGATAGCACCCTCGACTATTAGTTCCGACGTAAGTCATATTTTTTCCCCGAAAGCTGGAGTGAATGCTAAGCAGTGTGAGCCGCAGGGAAACGTACTGAAAAAGATCCATGGCCATTTGTTATAACCACCGTGCTTGATCTGCCCCAGACCAGAGGCGAGGAGACCGCCGAAAGCGCCGGACAGCGGTGCTGCGCAATAGAAAAGTCCACAGCGTAGCATCATTTGGTGTCGCCGATAAAACATGGCCAAGTAGACAATGACGCCCCCGAGGATACCCCCCTCGAAGAGGCCGAGAAGCACACGCGCAGCCACAAGCCCGCCAAACGACTTGGTGAAGCCCATGAACGTGCAGACAAGACCCCAGCAGGTAATGAGCACCGGCAAGTAGATACCTGCCCTGACTTTTTTAATGATCCAATTGCTTGGGACGTCCACCAGGATGTAAGGGACATAAAAGACGAGCAGTGCCACATTGAATTGTGTTCCGGTATCCATGCCGAGATCAGTTGTCAAACCGTCGATTTTGGCGTTGCCGATGTTGCTTCGATCGATGAAAGAGAATAGCCTACATACAGGGCATGACGCCGCGTATCTGCGCGTTAGCCAGACGTTCTGGAGATACGATGTAGGAGGGTGATCAGAAGGAGGCAAAGGTTGACAAAACAGGCAAATTACCAGATGCCAAAGAGCCAAGGCACGATGTGGAGGTCAAATTTTCGATTCAATCGCTTCTCAAGTTCCAGATCCTCTTCGAATCCTTCGTCGCCACTCGACGCCTTCTGGTCATACTCCATCTTTAGACGGTGTTCTACGTCCACCGCCATCGTAGTTATTCCGATATCGTGAGAAGTGAAGGCCGGATTTCTGTTTCGCCAATTCAAGAAGTTCCAACTCGTGTCGAGAAATCTTCAGAGAGGACATGGAAAATAAAAGAGCCGCAGCGCCCGGTTTCACTTCAAATTTAAATTAAACGTACAAGAGCCGAGCCGCTTGGCGGATCCGATAAAAACGACTGATTCGATACCGCTCCCCGCATCCTTCAAGCAATAGGAGAAATTGCCGGGCATACATTTGGTCCGAAACCGTGTCGGCAGTTCTCGTCACCGCGATTCGGTCCAGTAAGACGAAGGTAACAAGAAGGTTTGCACACCTGCAGATCTGGAGGGTATCACTGAGAGTGGCGACCAAAGCGGACTGGTCACAAGCAACTGAACGGCTTGGCAAGCCTGGAGAGGAACATGCAGTTTCGTTTACCATTTCATTCTGAATGCATGCAATTGAGCTACGAGAAGTGGAATTAATCAACAGTGCAATTTTTCACGGCAAGAGGTAAAATGATTATCGTCCAATTCAGAAGCCGCTCGCTCTTGAGGGTCGCATCGTTTCATACCTGTTGACTCAGGAATCGAACATTGCCAGTCGCCTCCCGGAATCAAACTCGGAATAGCTTCACCAATCCTTGGGCCCCGCGAGGTAGCATCACAGTAACTACCCCGCTCTACCCCGGTTTCGCGGTAGATATTCTCTAATTTCACTCTAAGCAACGCTGGCACTCTGCGATCCGCGCGGCGTCTACCGGATACATAGCGTCGCAGGAATACCACATGACCGGTGGAAATTCATCCACTGAAGAAAAGGCAAGCTCATCACTCGTTTTGCATCGTGCTAAGTAGAGATTGCGACGACCCAGGACTATGGATTCAGCTATTCTTCTACGTTGTCTAGTTCTGGTTCGCTCGGCGATTTCAGTATCATTAGCCTAACTACGCATCTTTCGCCTTCTATGTAGAACCCCCATCCCTCCTCTCCTCAGTGTTTAGAGTGCATAATACTGAGAAAACAGCAGCAACCTCTCTATCTCCGATATTGCTCTCGGCGTTGGCATAAAAGTTGAATTCGAACCCCCGTCGAAGGTAATAAATCCCATACGGATTCTTGTCAAGCTCAAACGTTCCAATATCGACCTCCCTCCCCCTTTCAGGATTCTGCCGATTTCGTGTAATTCGGATTTGAGTTCCCGGGGCGACGAATGTAGGAATCAGAAGCACGTTAGAACCGAACGAGTGATTCGTGACTAGAGCCGGCCCAGATCGGATTTCCCTGTTAAAGCGCACGACGAGGCAGGTCTGGTCTCCCATCGAGCCGCAATACGGCGTCGCACTATCCAAGAAACGAATGACTTCACCGTGGACATGCTTCCAAAATTTGATGAGCTCGAGTTTCACAGGAGTGTCGATTGCGTCGTTCTCGTCGGTGGCAGTGGCAGCGACGCCATCCGGGTACCTGGAGCTGAGATCGCGAAGCCAGGCTGTGGCTGTTTCCTCGTCGTTTACGTCTGGAGGCTCGACCTGCCTCCAGGCATCGCGGAGAAGTATGGTCATTCTGACAACTTCTTGTTCGTCCGCAAAGCAGATGGGGCGGAAAATGGGATCTAGAGCGCTCGGGTCCTCGTCGTCTGCCGCCCGAAGAGTCCACATCGTTGATGTGAGTGGAGGAAAAGTTAGGAATGGTTTTGAATAAAATCACTAATTCTATCTAATAAGTGAGGTGGAGATGGAAAGGAAGCTGAGCGGCAGGTGTTGACGAAACGGGGAATCTGAAACATATATGGGAGCCGCCAGTGAATCATCTTTGTGTTGGTTACTCGTTGGAGCCTCTCGACCCAACAGACGTTCATACTGAGGAAACCTCCCACGGGTTTCACCCCTAGTAAAGAAGTTCCCTCGACGGATTCCCATCCTCTGGCCAAAGTGGAACTAATTTAAAACATCTCGGTTTGGCACTCGTACGTTTATGTGAGATGATGAATACCCACTAATACAAAAGCCATGCAAATCTGGCTACCTGCTATATTTTCTGATCTAGGATATCGTCGATCTCAAGGAGCCCGAGGATCTCCACCCACCCTGGGTGTGACTGAAACGAATACCTTCGTATAAAGCCACCTTCCTATCGCCCGGCACTACCCCATTTCAATGCACGGCCACTCCAGGTCCTGATGCTTATCAAGTATAGGAGGTGAGACCTGGAATATTCCGAGTCGCTTTAAGGTCCCACTGTGTTGGATTATGACGATGACGAAAATTATTGGAGTTGCCCCGTTACCAGCCCATTAAATCTTAGTTTCAGGCTCCAATGGAACTATGCTTCGACATCGGAGAGGTCGCCCCCGACTCTAGGAATTCATGGCCAGTCTTAGTTCCCAGGAAAACCAGGGTTCGCCGTGAGGGCGATTAGAGATGGGATGGCGAGGCAAATAAAACCCAAGTCTCATCAGCAGTACCAACGCATCTCCAGCGGGTATGTAGCCCGTAGTTTGTTGATGCCAGTTGACGGCAACAATTTGTTCCCGAGGTGGACCGCTCAACCCCTTGCGACTCTTTCCATGGTCAGAGCCAGACTGGAATGCGTATGATAGAATACCACTGGTTAATTTTCATCGGGCACTTTCATACGTTGAATCTAGGGACTAGTTATCGCCGATGGATGTGCTTGCCAAGTCAGCCACCTGGACTGCAAAGCCACTAGGGCGAGCCAGATGATGTGGCATTGAACTTGCCTATGCCAGGTTGCGTATCTCGGAATGGGATGACAAAATGCCTTTGATGCTCGGTAGTGTGCCAATATGTCCGCTTCTTATTCTGCAGCACCGCAGCAGTGGCAGGCTCCAATAATGGCCAGCCCGCCCTGACGATGGGAATGGTGATCGACGTCCGACCCAAGGGCCAAGACGTAATGCCCAAAATTTACCCGATCTGGCAAAAAAATGACAAAGCTTAAGGATTGCTCCAATGAAACTAAACCTCAGTCTTGGGGCACTACAAGCTGGAGGGCCAGCCAGGATTCTGTTCGCTTTTGATTGAGCCGGTCCATCGTATTCATCGCATAGGGTTGTTTCATTCAACGAAATGACCAGCAATGCCTGATTACGTATGTATGTACACCATCCGACTGATCCGGGTGCACGAAAAACCGGGATAATTCACGTGGCGAGGCATACTGACCGATGGCGGGGGCTCCCCGGGCCGTAATACGGCGGAACATTATTACGGAAAGGGAAATTCAGCAGCCGCTGAGCTCTGGACTGTAGATTAGAGAATTCTTCAACACCTCCAATATAAATACAGGAGAAGAGCACTTCCAACCTCATGCTGATCGTTAACAGCGACATCAGCGCATTACTGCCTTATCCCCTTACAAGCATTAGCTCACGGAAAACATGATGTTTACAACACCAATCTACTTAACACGTTCTCTTTTGTTTTTGTTTTTGTTATTGGCGACAGCAGCGGCATCCGCCAAGTTTCCCATTGTCAAGACAACATCCGGGACAGCTCAAGGGTACTATCCTGAGCCAGATGTGCGTGCCTTCTTAGGTATTCCCTACGCCCAGCCTCCGGTGAAATCGTTGAGATTCAGATCGCCACTGCCAATCAAGCAGAAAGCAAAGGGTGTGATTGATGCGACCCGGTTTGGCTTATCTTGCTACCAATACCGTACGGCAGTGGCTGGAGCCACTTCTCTCAGCCCGACCACAGGAGAATCGGAAGACTGTTTGACTATAAATGTGTGGACATCTGATAGGGGTCCTAAGAGTGCAAAATCTGTGTTCGTTTTCATGTATGGAGGCGCATTTGCAGAAGGGACATCCTCCATTCCAAGTATGTCTCTGGATAGCCCTTCCCGGTTAATCTTATTCTTTACTAACGCCCCGATAGTGTATGATGGGCGTCACTTGGTATCGGCTCACCCAGATATCATCGTTGTCACATTTAAGTAAGTCAACTGGACCATCCTTTATAAAATATGCTCTAACCGTCAGGTCACAGCTACCGAGTGAATATCTTTGGATTTGCCAATTCACCCGCGGTACCGGAAAAGAATGTGGGATTCCGGGATCAGCGGCTTGCACTCGAGTGGCTCCGCGATAACATCGCTGCCTTTGGCGGGGATCCGAAACGAATGGTACTCGGCGGACAGTCGGCCGGTTCAATGAGCACTAGCATGTACGCCTACGCCTATCCCGCCGATCCCATAGTACGTGGCATCATTACGGAGAGTGGAGAGGCTACGAATCCTCGACCGGATGATGGTACTCGGTGGACAGCGCTCGCGGATGCTCTCGGTTGCCGATCAAATAACTCGGACGAAGAGCTTCGATGCATGCAAGAGGTCGACGCCTATAAGCTGAAAAGAACTCTTAGCCCCGAAGAGCTGAACCCTCTTTCTTCTCCAGCAGATATTCTTCCGACTCTTGATAACGTTACCTACTTTGGAAATGACGCATACCCTTCCCTTGGTGCCGCTGGCAAGTTTGCGAAAATTGTGAGTCGGGCTAAGAAATAATATCTTCCTTTGAAATAAGAAATTAACTCTTAATATAGCCTGCCCTTCGAGGTATGACGAACAACGAAGGCCATAGTCTTACCCCGTTTACGCCAGAAGGGCTGGTTAACCAAACCATCGCCGACTGGGTAACCGAATTTGGTTTTAATTGTCCAGCAGCCGGTGAAGCTAGGTAAGGCCCACCAAGAGCTGTGACCTGGTCCAGCTAACTAACCCGTGCCTGTAGCGTATGGGCAGCTCATAAGATCCCATCTTGGAGATATCGATATTTTGGCGAATTTCCCTCGTTGGCGGTGTACGACTGGATGAAAGCTTATCACGGAGGTAGGTTCTATCCCTCTCCCCATTAATTTTTCTGCTTTCCTCTCCTTCTATTCTAGATGTAGGCTCACATAAAGCTAGCCGATATCCCGTTGCTCTTCGGGACCATTAACAATGTCCGGGGTCGGGATTTGCAGCCTTACGAACTTGAAGCCCAGAAGTATTTCCAGCAAGCCTTGGTCACATTTGTCAAAGATCCGCATGATGGCCTCAAGGATTTCGGTTGGCCCGTCTATAACCCAAATAGTGAGTTACACGGAGCAGCTGGGTTGATTGCCTACTAATCCTGGATTTTGCAGCAATGAGTTTAGTCGAGTTGTTCAAAAACAACTCTCCCAAGGCCACTTTTGCGGAGCCTTCCACCTACGATACTCTGTGTTATCAGTCCTAATAAATAGGAAATTCACCTCGCTACTCGACCGACCTCATGTTAAGTCATTTGTTGCCAGCGCCGTCCACAGGAAAGAAGACGGGCAATTCTGGGTAGCAATAATAAGGTGCGCGGAGAATGGGAGGAAGGTGGTTACTCGTGAGAGTTGGCATGTGGTTCTTAACTGGGAGTGTTATGTTGCGAGAGGAATGTATAGACCACCCTCCGGATCTACCGCACTCTCGATGGGGCGATCATTATACTCCTTTAAATGAAAGTTGATCGTGGCGTTGCCTTTTCCCTGCCCCCAAATAGGGGAGTTGCTCCGCTACAACATACCGTCCACTGGGGCTTACGGCGTGGTATCAGCAAGCGGAAAGGAATGGCATTGTACTATCCGCCTCTTCCTTCCGCTTTTAACGAAAGACAGAAGTCCTATTTCTCAAACTAACAATCTCCTAAGTCTTGAGGTATGTTGGAATAACAGGTTCTTAATTGGGGGAGGAAGTTTCTTCCCGGCCGCAACCAATCGTCATCCAGGACCAAGGTAATTCAGGAGGACCAGGTTATGCAATATTATCTTTGGTGCCACAATCATTTGGTGATAGTCACGGCAAAAGGGCGGGGATCCTTGGCTGTTTTCCAGTTGATCATTCCCGCATCCGCAAAGAATCAAAGAACTCCTCCTTCCCCAACCCTTTACAATACCCTTCTGTGGCATTCCTATCTATCCTTCTCTTTTCTTTTCTTTTCTTTTCTGTTCATTTTCCTCCCTCGAAATTAGTGTCTGGCATCTCAGGTTGCACTGGAGCTATTGCTAATCAAGGCGATGGGGTCCGAAACCCCTGGACACAGCGACTGGGTCGACCACAGCCGTGAGCGGATCTGGCATGTCGCCCTCGTCAGCGAACGTCCACGCCCAGATCGACCCATGGTTACATGGTTGGCGTTCAGCACGGGCTACTCATTTCAGTAGGTTGTCCTTCATTTTGAGCCTGCCCACAAAACGCTAAATCATCCAGCCTTCATCACCGGCAACAATACTGATGCAAGTGATGCGGCATTTATTCAAGCACTCCAAGTCAGCCCAGGTGATTTGAGAACCAATGCTATCGAGTCAGCCAGCGACAGGATAATCTCGGCTTGCTGGGACTGGATCCTTGACCACGCGACGTATGATACGTGGCTTCGCAATGATGACTCTCGCCTGCTTCGGATTTTTGGAGGTCCTGGTAAAGGAAAGACGGTCCTCGCGATCAGCCTTGTTGCCGAAATTCAGGCATCCAGCAATGCCATTGTTTGTGATTTCTTTTGCCGGCACATGGACGACAAAACGAACTCAGCTTCAGCAATACTCTGAGGCCTCATTCATGGGCTAGATCAAACCCAACGCCACCTCATTGGCCTGATACGCGACAAATACAAGGTACCGGAAGACTTGAACGGTGCCCAACTCAGGGGACCATGGGGTCCGCTGAGAGCCACGCTTGCCAACTGCAGAGATTCAAAGGTCGTGTATCTGGTTATAGATGCAATAGACGAGTGTCGTGACGATAGCCCGGTTTTGCAGTTTCTCGAATACATAAAAAGGAGCCGTTCAAACTCCACAGACTAAGGTCAAGTGGCTAATCACCAGCCAACCCTAATCCGAGTTTGAGAGAATGACCGGAACCGATGCTGGAAGGTGTATTATTGACCTGGCCATGGAAGAGAAGGCTTCCCAGAGCGTCGAGGCTTTTATCGAACAAGCGGTCAACGGCATGGCTAGATGGAACCAAAAAACCAAAATGATGTACTCAGTTTCCTCCACAAAGTTGCAGAACATACTTTCCTCTACGTCAGTATGGTCTGGAAGGAACTTTACCGGATGCCAGAGTGGGAGGTCTTGACCCGACTGCCAGAGTTACAAAGCCACAACCCAGGTAGTATCCTTCACGGACGTTATGTTAGACCGGACTTTGGCTATGGACAAGAGATCCGGAAACACATACCGTCAGGACATACTTCGTGTTGTTTTTCTTGCCACGCGTGTTTTGAACTGCGCGGAATTGGCAATTGCCGCCGGTCTCCCTCGGCAATCGTATACTTATGACCAAGGCTCGGTCGGAATTGGACAGATTTCAGAGCTCATGCAGCAGTGTGGCCATTTTCTGCTTCTTCGGAGTGGTAAGGTGTACTTTCTTCATAGATCGGCCCGCGACTGCTTGCTGGCAGTAGGCCCGGAGTTGTCGTACCTCTCGCCTCTCATAGACCATGCTCGAATCGCCCATCAATGTCTTGTTGAAGAATGCTCGACTCTTCGTCCTCGGACCTTTCCTGACATGGACTCCGTTGTCGATAGGGGGCCATCGGGGGGTGAAGTCCAGAGGCTACAGGACATATCATACGTCCATTGCCACTGAGTTACGCACGTCATAAAAGCCGGCGTTCGTTTCGCAGACTATCGCTTAGTCGGCGCATTTCTCTGTGACAATTTGCTCCCATGGCTGGAAGCAATGGCCTACTTAAAGGAACTTCCGCGGGGCATTCAAATGGCCCAGGAACTGCTAGATGCATCTTCCAAGGTCTGGGCCTGGAACGGTCTCGCCAACGAAGATAAGGGAGCCAAAGCGTCACTCGAAGATCTTATGAAGGACGCTTTTCGATTTGTTCTGCGTTACCAAACTTTAGTCGATTAAGATCCAACCCAAGTCTACTTCTTGGCCATGTTATTCGCGCCAAAGGGCGCAAGAACTAGGCTGAACTGTCGACAACGCGTATCATCCTGTCTGCAAGTAGCCCCTGAAATATCTGAAGACGCCACACGAGAGTCCTTTAACATATCGGAAGTACGAACAAAGCGTTCACTCTCTGTTACCAAAAGACGCGGACTATTGACCGTGGCTCCGGATGGCAAGACCATGACCGTACAGATCACCGAGCCACACCAATTTCCGGCGTTTTCATTCCTTCACTGTGGGAAAGCCGCCAGAATATATCAATGCCAAGGCTCAACCCCGCTGTACTCTCGTGAGATTCTGATGACTTCCTTTCTCGAGATTTATGAAACCGAAACAGGAAATCTTGTCTAACAGGTTAAGTGCCGCGACGAGGACTATATCTCCAGCCTAGACTTCTCTTCAGGTGGTCGGTTTCTGGCGATAAACAGGCGGGGGTTCAATGGCGCCCTCCTATGGGATACCAAAGCCCGCTCGATGCACTTCTTGACATTCTCCCAAAAGGAGACCTTATCTTCTGCAATATTCTCCCCGGGTGTATGATTGGTTGGCCATCCTGGGTTGGCCTGCGTGATCTCACCTGATGGGAGAACGGCTGCTGTAGCTTCTACATACTCCCTTTCACTGTGGGGCCTACAGGTAAAAATCATTTTCGGTTGATTGAAGACTACTGGCTAAAGTTTTAATTAGACACTCTCATATTCGGGTGATTCAAGCCAGTATCTTGTAGACGGGCCGGGGCAACAATCTTGCGAATTGCCCGCTTGGCGCAGGCCTCGGGCAAGTTGCTGAGATTCGGTTCGCTTGCATTTTCCGTCTGCGGGATCTTTCTCGCCGCCATGATCAGCCAAAATTCTTTTCGAATCTCGGGGTTACGCCAACTCCTAGACTTCTCGCGCCCCCCAAGAGACGTAGTGGCCTCTCCCGACGGCAGCATATGCAGTGCTAATTCAGCAGATCTATCGATCTTAAGGGACACTAAAGCACGGCTCGACTACGGGAGCGAAGATATAGTATTTTCCCCAGATACCAAAATCTGCGCTACTCGCCTCTCAGGGCAATCGGCATTGTGGGCGACAGCCACGGGGATTTGCAAGATTCGATTAACTGGCCGAACGACCCTGGTCGAATAGCCTTATCACCGGACAGCTCCATAGCTTTCACCATTTTGGACGAGATTCTTGTTCTCGTCAGCATAGAGTCATCAGAACCTCCCGTGCACTCCAAAATGGCCGGACGGCTCGGGGAGATTTATCCAATTGTTAGGTTTGCTTTCAGTCCAGAGAACACTTTGCTTGCAATATCGATCAATTGTATACCTCGTGTCGATCTGATTGACATCAAGTCCGTTTCTATCCTCCGTAGTTTTCGAACTGCCAATTACGAGTTCGGAGTCTCGGCGTTTTCACTTTCTGGAAGGCTTGCTGCAGGGCTGGGGGAAGGCCGTGGCTTCTTTCTTTGGAATAAATCATACACGGCCAATTGTATCCTGATAATGCCTCCAGAGGAAGAGCGCGGATTCTTCGAGTCCCTAGTCTCGGCATTCGACCCACTCACCACTAGGGGCACCCGTTGGAGGGTGAACAGCATTTCCTGGTCGCCTGGGGAGGAATCAATGGTCGTGGCCTGCGTCAATTGGCACCGTACCAACCCCAGTTCCTCGAGGGAAAAGGCAATAAGACACTATTTGTTCGAAATCACGGGTATCGATGATGGTATGCTAGTGGCCCGTCCCCTCTGATCTGCCCGACTCTCATTACGAAGATTTGCGTGAACATGGTGGGCCAATCGCTCTCTGCGTCTTGGATAACCATCGTTTCGCAGCCGCATAGTCCGGATTCTTTATCATTGGGTCACCGAACTGCTGCTTCTCTCGATCATGGTATGCTGGTAAAATTACCCCTTTGCAGTTTTCCTCGGACAGAAGCAAATTATAATCCACGGAACTACCTTTTCATTCGACAAACCAGTGAAGCGGCAGCAGGCCCCTTGCCTGGAGGTAGACCATCCCTATGTGACTTGGAAAGGTAGGCAAATCCTCCTCCTTCGGGATGATGCGTCTTGGAATACCCATCGAGGAGTTTCGATCCCGGGATGTCTTGCGCTCGGTGGTTCATCCGGGAATGTCATGATTTTCACGGTCCAGCCGCCGTCTGGTGGTAACCAGGACGAAGCAGGGATAGACGAAATACAAGTAGGTCCTCCTCGTTTTCGGTAATACTCAGTTACCCCAAGTGAAAAGGGATCTACTTTGTAATAGTGGCTCGACGCTAGCAATCACTGACCCTGTTCGAAAGGAACATGAGAATAAGTCTATTGCTGTATTCTGCCAAATAGGAGTAGTACTTTACGAAGATGTACCGATCACTATCCCCAAAGAGGAGAAAGTGTTGGTGGGGCGGATAATACCCAGCATGCACGCCCAAGTATCCAGTTTCACCTTTGACCCTTCGTACAGTTGACGACGCTACTTCGTATAACGACCAGACTAACCACGTCTAGTGAAATATTAGGATAACAATAAGGGCTTAGCTAATACCCATCTGCTCCAACGCCCCGCTTCAGCGACTCGGCAGCTTCCTGGCAGAGCTCGGCCAGCTGACAACGCATCAGCATAGCCTCAGCGGTCTCAAGTCCAAGAGAGAGAATAAAGATGGTCGACTTGGCGTGGCTTGACCAGACCTTCCAGATTTCCTCCCCTAAAATTAGATCTGTAAATAACAATATATCCTTCCCGCTCTCCCTTCGTCCCCCACCAGGTGCTATGGAAGCTCTATCTGGCATCAGCGCCCTCATCCTCGTTGTCCAGATCTTCGATGGCATCCAGGTAGCTTGAGGCTTTGAGGATGATGTAAAACTGTACTAGACTTGTCTTACTATTATCCAGCTCCGACTTTCACGATGGGCCGCTGCAGTTGGACTGGGCCACGATCTAGGTAAAGGAGAATTAGTAGACGATGCTCTCGAAGCTGCAAAGTCAAAGTTTTCAGGGCTAGATGAGATTGAAACTGCTGAAGAAGTTATAGGCAAGATCAGAGAGATCCTCCAAGATGCCCGAGAGGCGTCTAAGAAACTACAGTGTGACGAGGCCTTAGACTAAGAGACTACTTCTGAGGAGGAGTTATTACAGCCACGATTTGAGCGCCTTTATCAGAAGCTCCGCATGCTCACCCCAAAGAGGCTCCACTGCGCTAGCATCTACTATAATAGAACAAAGTGGGCACTCTATAAAAAGGACCAGTGTGAGGCTCTGACGACGCAGCTTTTGGCGCCTATGGACTAGCTGGAACAGCTTGCTAAACCTGCAGATCAACAATTGGATAAGCTTATTCAAGATGACTGTCACTATATAGGCGAGAGTATGAACTCTACTTGAGGTTGTGGGCGAGTCTGACCTGAGGCTATATTCGGCTGCAATGAAGAGCCTCGAGGAGGATAAAGTAGCCTCTAGTGTGTCTGTCTCAACAGGCACTAACTATGGGTTGGTGGAGGGAGCAAACAACAAAGAGATTAAGGGGATTGTTTTGGATCGAATAGTACTGTTAACAACCATTGGTGAGAACTTAGATTTGTATCTAGAACTATAGGTAGATATAAGAGGAGGATTTTGAAGTTGCTGATGCATGGAAGGAAGATGGCAAGGACCCCTTGGAAGGGTTTGATGACACTCCAGATGAACGACAGTTTGCGAATGCTTTCCGGCGGGCGATGGAGAAGGAGAGAGGAAAGAAATGCTGCGTGATGTAGCCAGCTCCAGCTCATTGAAGATTGCCTCAGTTTATCTTACCATAGCTCGAAACGAGTGCCCATATCCTTAATTTTCAATTAGCTTTTCTTGCAAAGGGGAAACTGTCATATTAGATTATTTTAGCCAGGGGACGCAAGATAGAGAACTCATCTCGAGCTGAACAAGCTGGATCATACAATGCAATCCGTGAGGCGTTTTATTCATATCTTGCCCACTCGTGGCAAATCCAGGGTTAGGCTAGGAAGGAGTGTGAATGAGTATTCTCGGCCCCTTTCCTCTGGTTTATATTTGCTAACCTGACAATAGTAGGCATGCGTTCAAGGGGAAGTTGATAGCTTCACAGGAGAGTCACCTCAATTTAGGATCTCTATCGGAGTGACTGAAGCTTACTTATCCCTCGACCATGCTTTTTCCCAGCCAGAATTAATTGATCAGGAGCAGATTGTCACGGAGTTAATAGATCAAAATTGGCGTCTATCATGACGAACGAGAAGCCACCATAGCTGCAGGCTGTCTTCCTTTTCCTGCTTCGAGAACACCAGCCTTTTGCAAAATGGAAACACAATCCTTCACAACCTTAGCCTCGACACCTTCAGTCTTTTCTACAAAAGTAACCGTCTTCAACCACTCCCGAGCGTCCTCGTCAGAGTAGTCCAAGTTCGTGCTGATGTACTTGACAGCTTCCTCCTGGTTGGCCCTGAAGTGCGCAATACCTTTATCTAACTTCTCAAACAGATCCTGAACCCTCCGGTCAAAGGTTGAACCGTCGTCACTGACAAGTTTGGTCGAAGCAACAATCTTCCAGCTACTCCAAGGCGTGTAGATCTCGCCGACACGACGAATCTCGCCCGAGTCATAGTACCTCTTGGACGTGAAGTGCTCCCACATGAAGAAGTCAGCCTCTCCGGAATTGACAGCATTGCGGAGGTTCTGGAAATTGTTGAGCACAACGGTAGAGGAGAAAGGTTCCGGGTTGGAAGGCGTAAGCCATCCCTGCTGGTCGGCCAGGACGTAGCCCATGACGTAGCTGCCGGATCCTATTCTCGAGACGCCGATCTTCCCGCCTTTCAAGGACTCAACGGATGTGATTTCAGGACGGGAGGAACCAGTCGAGATAGCCCAGCCTGTAAACTGATTGTAAGCTATCACATCACCAGTACCCAAGGGCTTAATGACTAGTTTATATGGAGTGAAACTCACACAGTGGGCTCTTGACATAGGTTCCAACGAGCCGGTAGCCGCCATCTCCGGGGGCATCTTCCTTGCCCAATCCAGCAATCCAGCCCTCAGTAAGCCCGATGCCGACGTCGATCTCCCCCGAGCGGAGGGAAGTAATCATGTGACCCGTTCCGGACGGGAAGGGGATCAGCTCGGCATCAAGACCGAAGTGGGCCTTGGCAAAGTATAAGGGCGTGGAGAAATGCTCCGGCACATAGCCGATCTTGAGAGGGTTCTGAGCCATGGCTGCTTAGCTCTAGGTATATTGAATTGGAGTTCCGAAGTCGCAGCGTGGAGGGTCAAGGGGTACAATGGGAGTTGAGTGTCTATAAAAGGTTTTGCTGTGTAGGGTGCGGGGGTTCATCCTGGTATGGGCAGGGGAGGGGACGATTTCGCTCGATATTCCGAACTAATCTAGATTTTCGAAGCGTGGCAAGGACACACGGCAGTGGGCCGCGAGCTCCACAATTGACCTCATTCTAACCGTTAGGAAGGAACAGGAGTGGCCGGAATTTATGCTCCAATGGGTTACTCAGGTACTTCTTGGGGAAAGGGACCAGACTGCTTACATAACCCAAAACAAGATGGTGCCTGGCCAAACAGCAGATTATGTCACAAGGGGCGTTTCCATAAGGTGCGTTCCGTTTCTTTATCCCCTTATCGAACAGCTCACAAATGCCGCAATTCCGGAGCATCCAAGCCTGCCGATACCGGTTCATAGTCTTTCTAAATCCTCTTGAACCAGATTTACTCCGCTCAAACGACTTATTCTTCACACGCAACACACGGATTGGCATGGGCCAACAGCCGTCGACATCATCTTCCCTTGTGACAACGATTCAAATGTTCTTTTACACGATGACGTCAACGTCTGCAAAATTCTGTACAGTCCCCAGGCAGAGGCGTATGAATGAGGCTTCATAGGATTCTCCCTGCGCACATTTCCCCTTCCTCTATAGTCCTTATTTAACCTTCGTTTCCTGCTCGAGAACAATTAATTGGGTGCCATCATTCATAGATCGGAAGATCGGAGCGGCTCCTGACATCAATTCACACTCTACTCTTCACCCTCAGTGGTTTATATTGATCATTTCGTTTGGATTTACGAATACTGCCTGTTTAACCCATGGATAAACCGGAACAATTCTATCCTGAAAGTCGTCAAGTTAGTGAAAACTGAATAGATGTTCAATTGTAGGTGCCATGACTGTTTCTCCAAATGCCGGGATGATAATGAGCCAATGCTACCTCGGTTTACAAATACAGGCTCGGACAGGACAGGTGATAGTCATGTTAACCTTTTGGAATTCGAGGCATTTTGATTGGCACCAACTGGAATATGTATCGGAGCCTTGCGCATAGTAATGTACCTCCAGGGACGCTGAGAGCCCCGTCGTTGTGGTTGTTTTTCGTCGCCGTTTGGGGGGGCCTCTGGGGGCAGGGGGTGCGTCGGTGAGAAGATTTCATGCAGTCTCACGTGCCGCATGGGCGACCTGGTCAGGCCTCAACTCCATTGGAACCTGGGAAATCAGCCATAATATTGCGCAATTTCGTGTAGAGCATTGGGACTGGAACGGGAGGAAGGAATTCTTCGACAGCGAATTGATTGGTGTGTCAAATAAATTATTTTCCAGCGCATTTGATGTTCTTTCGCCGCCCGAACAACGCCAAAGGCTGAGATGGTTCAATATCCCCCCTTTCCACTCCTCCCAAACACTCAATTTCAATTTCAGCTGAATTAAGATAGAACCTGATCTCAACGAGCGCACAATCTGCCGCAGATCTCTTCATATTTTCATCCTCAAGATCGGTCCGCAATTAAACCCTTTCTCGGAGATATCCAAGTCTCCACAAGATGATGGAGGACACGGGAAAGTGAAGCGTAGAACGGAAGAATCTCGGCCAATTGCATCCATGGTTTCGCTCTCACTTTCAAGCCCTCAGTATCACCAACGGGGTCCCAATGTAGCCGGAGACATCAATCAATGGATGACAAACGCGACGCGATCATCGCAACAGGGTTGAATGCCACTAAAGCGACCGACCAGCTCCTCTTCTTGCCCCGACAGCGGAGTATACTTGCTCATAACTACCCGAGAAAGTTCGAGCGACTGGATCTATAAGCTCTCTGTATCTCGCAACCCAAAGCCTTAAGACCTACTATGGGGGATAAACCAACTCGACGGTAAGAATTGGAATACAGTAACACCATAATATCATTGAGATGTGGGTTTTCTCCCTTTTTTTTTCCTCTCTCTTCCGTCACACTACGGGAAGCAGTGGGCTGCGATATGTCGTTGGGTGGCCTGGCCGAGCCTGGTCGGTCGAGCGAGCCACTGTCGTTCATTGAGGGGTCTTCCCACTCTCCAACCCAGTATACCAAAGAAATCTATGAGGGCGGCCAGGGCATCTCCGGCGTTGAGAGCTGACGGAAAAAAAAATTATGTGTGCTCTTCAACTAAATTCTCGACCTCTCTAGATGTTTCCTCCTTCATTCTGGAATGATGGCGATACTAGTGATTTGTATGATAACCTGGTGGGAAATCTTCGGTCGACATCATATTATATTGTGCTGTTGAATAGTCCGTGAAGCGGGCCGGCCCCCAAGGTACCAGATCGATACGGGCAGGCCAAGCCAGGACTCTGAGCAATAATGTGGCTGCCTCTTGGAAGCATCTCTCCGCTAGAACGGGGAATTCTGTCTATATGGTCCAGATAATTCTAGATTCGAGATCTTCACTGACCTACTCTACTCACTATACGTCCTCGACTCGAAACTAGCCTCGAAAATCCATCTCCACATCCAATTTATACCGCGGTTCGATTCATATGTAAGTCTCCAGGACGACGACATCCTTATCTCTCCGTCTTCTCTGATTCGACCATGTTCTCCAAGGCAGGGAGGAAAGTTGGGGAGATTGCTGCTAGACTCAAAGTCCTCTTCGGAAATGGTCAAATCGTTGTCGAAGAACATGCTTTCTGGACAACGGGATAGGACTTCCAACAGATCTGCGGTGTGATTCACAAGCTACGGGAAAACCTTGTGGAATCGGCTTTGGCCGTATTTAGGGGTGGTCTTAATTCTCGGGACAAGGGAAGCGATGCGACTTGTCCGTACTCTACAAGTTCCGTATCAACTCTCGGCCCATTGGCTAAGCGCTTCCGGTAGTCCATTCACTAGATAGTGACGGAACAACCCACACCGTTGGCCAGGAACGGTCTCTCAAGCTCATCAAGCGCGCAATAGCCGTCCCCTTGCATTGTTTAGCCATGCGTTAAGCCCGATCGAAGCAACCAATCGAAGCATATAGAGAAATCACACCTACAGATGAATGCTGTCTGGAATGGTGTTATTTGAGCAGAAACCGTGGAGAGTGAGGACCAGCACGACCCACATAAACGACGTGTGGGGGACGCCTGTCGTTAAGAATCCCCAACGCTTTAGACAGGAGATCAAACTTCCCCGTTGAAAGCAACCCGATAACCGAGCCACGTCATCGGTGACATGTTTCCGATGCTGTAGCGCAACAAGCTCCAACCCCTGCACAATCGGAGTTTGAAAATGGAGATAGCATGTTGATGCCGGATTATTAATACTAATGGAGCACGACCACGTGAATCAGATAGTGTACTTTCCCTACTAAAGTGAACATGCCTGAGCTTCGCAATCAACTAAGCAACATGCTCTCGTGTGAGGCACGCGCATCGGCGCCGAAGGGGTTCCTGCACATGGCTGACATGCAAACGGCTGACTCGGATGACGGCGAAGCCTGTGCCGATGAGAGTTGTTGACTTAAATCCGAATGCAAGCTCGCCCAAAATCCGCCGACCAGCCGATTGAGCCACCGAAGTTTATTTTATCTCCGGCTAATTGAGGCTACGACTAGACAATATTCCACAAAACTCAGGTATATATCAGGTAGAAGAAGCCCACTACCTTTTTGTTAATCATGACAACTGCATCGTCATCAACTAGCTACTAAACTCCTCACATCACCTCTTTTACTCCCAAAAAGAAAAAGCACGCAGATATGGCTTTACCAACCCCGCCAGAGCCCAAGACCGAGCTCGGTCGTTATCGAATTCTTTCCAGCACCGCTGGTGTCCGTGTATCCCCGCTTGCGCTTGGGGCTATGTCCCTGGGGGAGGCATGGCAGGGTTTTATGGGCTCCATGAACGAGGAGCAGTCCTACAAGCTCCTCGATGCTTTCGCTGATGCGGGAGGAAATTTTATCGACACTGCCAATGGCTACCAAAACGAGCAGTCCGAAGAATATATCGGCAGGTGGATGGCCAGCCGGAAGAACCGAGATCTCATGTTCTTGGCCACAAAATTCACCAACAACTACGCCTCGCACCGGTTGGGTTTCGGCAAGACGGTGAACTATGGAGGAAACCACAGAAAGTCACTTCATTTGTCGGTCAACGATTCTCTTCGCAAGCTCCAAACGGATTATATCGACCTTCTCTACATCCATTGGTGGGACTGGTCGACTTCCATCGAGGAAGTCATGGATGCTCTCCACATCCTCGTCCAGCAAGGCAAAGTGCTCTACCTAGGTGCCTCGGATTGCCCCGCCTGGATTGTATCTGCCGCAAATACATACGCGAAGTCTCAGGGTAAAACCCAGTTCTCCGTTTATCAGGGTCGCTGGAGCTTGATGGAACGTGACTTCGAAAGGGATATCATCCCCATGGCGCGCCATTTCGGCATGGCGCTCTGCCCGTGGGGTGTGCTTGGTGGAGCTCAGCTGCAAACCACGAAACAGCTCGAGGAGCGTGCGAAAAACAACGAGGGAGGTCGCAGTGCAGGGCAGACCGAGCAAGCTCGCGAAGTCAGCGCAGCTTTGGAGAAGATTGCAAAGGAGCATAGTATCGACAGCATTCAGCAGATTGCTCTCGCCTATGTTAGGCAAAAGGCAAAGAACGTCAACGTAATCCCTCTCATTGGTGGCCGGAAAGTTGAGCATCTTCAAAACAACATCGCGGCGTTGAGCATCCGGTTGACTGATGGGCAAATCAGTGAGATCGAGAACATCAAAGAGTTTGAGATTGGATTCCCCATGAACTTCATTTCTGGTGATCCCAGGCTAGGGTTTCAACGATCTCCTTTGTTCGAGTCCTTGGTCGGCGCTAAGATTGACTACAGCATGTGATAGAGATTCCTCGAGGGGCTTGAGATGCACTATCACTGTAACAATTATTTACCCTAGGAGACCCCAAATAATACATGCACGAAATCTAGGCTTTCATCATACTGTCCCATTCTATTGTGGTTAATACAGGCACTACATGGCAACCAATTGGGAGATACGCAGCTCCCCAGCTATAGCCCTGACCCTTGACGAAGGATCATGGGATTGCAAAATTGGTGTCCTCCTGGCTTTGAGGTAGGGTACTATATAATTCGGCTGATGTCTCCACAACTCGTCACCCCTTATTAAAAGGTGCCTCCGACACTGGGCTAACATTCGATACGGTCCAACGAGTTCAATTCATGCAGGCTTGCTTTAATTCGAGGAAAAAGCCTCCAAGATATACCCTTAAGGTAAAAACTCAAACTCGGCGTCCTGAGCACTGGGGATACCATTGGCAGTGGATTGCTAGCCACAGCTCCTGATCGCTTCGGCGATGTCCAGTATATTCCAGCCTAGAGTGATGCTGAACTCGAGGCGCTGTGTTCCGAGCCTTACCTGCCGGTGCAGTTGTCTAGAGACACTTCCCCCCCCCCGATGTGGACGTGCGTATCGGCGCCATTGCTAAGGTCCCTTGCCGATTTGAAAAAGAATGGGGGATCAGCATCTTGAGACTCGCTCCCTACACTGAACCCAAGATAACTTGGAGGGAAGACACGCGGAGTGTGGCCGTCACTTGCGCCTTCCTGCAAGATTCGTCTTCTAGGATCTTCCCACGTCCTCAACCCAGGATACTAAGGAAATGGATAGAGACAGCCAAGGGATCTCTTGCATTGATAACTTGCGATATTAAATGTGCTCTTCAACTAAATCCACAACCTTTAGACGGGCATTATTAACAATGCTCATCACCAAGTTCTTTCAGGCATCTTCTTCAGACTCATTTGGATTTTTGCGTACGCGTTTACCATATCCCAGCTCGCCGTCAGCAGTGATTATAAGTGGTGTTTCTCTGGACACCAGAGCCACTGAGTGACGCACTTTCAATTATATAGAGGCCTCTGCGTTGACATTCCCCAACCACCGTTGGGTTGGTGATGTTATTCCAGGCTCGCACAATTGGAGGCCGGTTACGGTATTAGTTCGATAACCTCGGGAATTAGCAAGTTTACGCTTTTTGCGCTACTTTTTCTTTTCTTCTCCTTTTTTCGGCTTCTCTGGTGAGGGCGATCCTGGTGACTTAAATTGAAATCTTGTGTCGATGTCTGCAATCTCAATGACATCGAACGTGTTGCGTATTATTGTATAGAGAGCGGCTGAAGGCCTTTATGTTTCATCACAGCCCCTTAAGACTGGGAAAGTATGCATGCAAGCCTTTTTCAAAAAGAAAAATCCGTGGTCTCAACGTAACTCGAACCACTAGGTCTACTCCGTAACTACATTTCAATCTCGCCTAGAGGGTACCAACAGTACGCAAAAGGAGGTGCCTGTTTTGACACCCGCAGTTCAAATTTGGCTTCCGACCATCCTTGGCCTAACCGAGCTCTCAACGTCAGGGCCGTCATCATAGGTGATCGCCCACTTATGCTCCTTATCATCGCGGTAAATTGCAGGCCAGATTCCGCATCTTCCCGGGGCCAGGATTCCATTAGGGTCCAAGGAGTCTTTCAGCAACTCATGGAACTTTAGCTGTGCGCCGTCGTTCCAGTTGTAGGAGCGCGCGACTTGATCCGCTAGAAGGGTGTGAGTTCTATAAGAGGAACAGATAATAATTGTTAGACCAAATTCGCTGCTAGCATTTCGTTAATTGTTATCCGTAGGTACCTGTATTCTCCGAAGCCGTGAATTCTGCAGCTCTCTATCAACTCTCGCATGCATGCAAAGGCATTCTTTTTTTGCTTCTTGTCCTCGACATTGTATAAAAGCCCCACAACCACGCGCGTCTCTCGCGGAAGAGCACACCACGATTTGGAGTTGTCGAATCCGTGTTTTTCGACGATGGGGTCGATGATGCTCGTGATCAATCTCGAATATTTCTCGCCATTTGGCACAATGGGTGAAAAGAACAGACAAGCGCAATTGGGAATCCAATTGAGCCAAAATAACTCTCGAAGGGCCGGTATACCTTGATGTATCCCGCTCTTGTCATGGAGGTAATATGTTTCCGGTAGCTCTTGGGAAAGATAAAATTTGGTACCCGGAATTCGTGACACCTCCTTTTGAACCTGGGCTATAAGGGACGAAGTAGTCTCCGGGGTACCCATAACCGTTCCTGTGTGTTGTTAGCTTTAATCAGAGTGCTGAAGCTGAGGGACTGACCAAAGAATAACCACGCGCATTCACCGGTAAACGAGTAGTCTCTCATCGCCTTTTCCCACACCTCCTTCGGAACAGGACCCTCCCCGGTATAGATGTCTGACCTTTTCACATAATGATTGGCGATGATATCTTGGGTAGCTGAACTTAGCTGTGGGACGCTATGCACCAACCCACGCCTCAGTAGGTCCTTCACCAGCTCATTGATCTCGGGAAAATCATCCTCTCGCTCGAAGCTGACCAGAAAAGATTGAGCTGGCTGCTTTAGCGTGAGCCAAAAACCCATTTTCGTAACGATGCCATAGCTTCCCTGGCTGAAAATCCCGTCTGTATAAGGCCCGTAACCATATCTAGACGAATATCAAGTTAGTTCGCTCGGTCACAAACAACACTCGGGTAAACGTACTTGTTTGCCTGCCAGGTTTCACTGAAATCTTTCCCATCAGGTGCCGACATAGCACCCATACCTGTTCTGATGATTTCTCCGCTCGGGAGAACGACTTCCAGTCCGCAATGAGAGCCGAAATGATCAGCCATGGCAGTCCACCTTAGCACAATATTAATTCCGTGAGGTCACACCACAGCTTTTTAGGGAAGGACTTGAAGGACTTACCCTAATCCACGGTCGCAGGCATTTCCAAGAACACTGCCTCCGCCGATGTCTGTGCAATCCATTGCCAGCCCTGGTGCAACCTCCTGGAGCTTTTCGTAAAGCGCGAAGTACGTCACGCCAGGCTCCACGAGAACGGTCGCCGAGGCCTTGTCGATATTCAGGACATTGTTCATCCTTCTGCCCAAATCCACAACAACAGATCCTCGTACGCGAGGAGATGCACCGCCATAACCCCAATTTCGGCCGAGAGATATAGGGTAAATAGGGATTTTGAACTCATTTGCCCATTTGACAATCGCCGAGACCTCTGCAGTAGAGGCTGGTGAAACTATAGACGAGGGCACCAAGTCACCTCTGTCAAAGACGGAAAAGGCGTCGTGCGTTTTGGGGTGCTCCATATACCACCCATCTTGAACTTTTTGGCCCCCAACAATCTCGACGTTTGCAGCGCCAACTATCTCTCGGAGCTTGCCAATCGCGATGTTGAATTGGGAAGCGGACGTGAATGGAGGAAGTGCCTGGAGTAAGTACGACTCTCGAGGGGTATTGCCTGGATGAGAATAGAGACGGGTTTTCATTTCTCTAGCCTCCTGAAAGACACGGAGAGGAACGCCGGAATAGACGTCCTTCAGCGCCGGGGGATCGGGGATGGAAGCATGATTCTTCTTGATGGTGGTGAGGCGACTTTGGTAAGTTAGGTACGTTTGTGCTGGAGAACTGCTAGTGCTGATTGATGGAATGAAAGCTTCGAATTTGAAGTTTTCAATGATATATATGCCGATTCTCTTCCCTACCGTTTGGCAAATTCGACCGTCGTTGATCTCCCCACAATAAGTCTTAACTCCCGCTCGGCCCGCCCCCGCAATAACGAATGGAGATTGTCCGCAATTGTTTGACTCCGCCCCCGCTATAGGATATGGCCTGTCTCCTGTCGGTGGGGCCCGCACGACTCTTATATGAAGGAGATGCCATGTGGCTCAAAAGGCGGGGGCGAAGGGGAAGTGAGTTGCCCGCATGTGCTTCTTGATTACTGCAGGTACGAAGGCCCCGGTCCAGGCATGTAAGGGGACTATCAGTAGCCTACTTTACACTCCTAAAGATCAATTGTATCATCATCGCGGGCCTTAAGGTCTCGATATCGTATACACACCCTTTACGATGACAAAACAAAAGTTTTGTGCGTCGAGGTCTAATATCTCTAGAGATAAGGTCTAACAGATAGATGGCTGAGGAGAATCCTCAAGTCATAGGTGTGAGATTCATACCGACTGTTGCTACACATTAGGTTAGCTCCCAGCCTGGAATAGTCCATGTATCAGTCTCTATTACGGGCATTGATTGGCATGGGCTCCTGCCACTTTCCACCCATCCACAAGCATTTTCCCTTCATAATGAACAATAAACCCATTCACAGTCGCCAAACAGTATATTCCAGAGATCCTGTACATGTGCCCGCCTTAGTTCGGGTGAGCCAAGACCACCTACGGGATTCACATTTTGTCTTGAACCCCTTCTCACGCTCTGACGCACGGAGCATAATAGCTCACCGGGATTTGAAAACGGAAACTCGTCCGGTCCATGCTTGGCTAATAACCTCAACCAGTCCAACATAAAATTCGCACACGCCATCGCATGTTGGCGAGCCCCGGCGCTAAAAGCCCGCCGAGCATATTGCTCTACCTTCGCCACAGTAAGCACCTTTTCCCAGAGCTATAGTGGGGGATCACATACCTCGAGAAACCCAGCTTTGGACGCGCCGCAAAATACTTCGATCGCAGCAGCAACACTTTCCCGGGCGATGTGCGATACCCCCAGGCAGTTATAAGAAAGGGCAACATATAGGTGATCCAGGAGGAACACGCTTTCGTCCCCAGGGAAGGCGAATGACGCCTTGTCCCGATTATGATCAAGGCTGTTCCACCATAAAGTCTTCCAGATATTGAGAGACTCTAGGAAGACGCTGCGAGGCCCGAACGCTGACATTGCACCCGTCCGGAATCCGTCTGCCGATGAATAGTTCATTGGCAATCTTCTGGCGGTATTGAAAGCGTCTGTGATGCCGCACAAGAGAATATACTGACCAAATACTGTTGCGGTTTCGTGAGCATCGCCGTGGACTGTGTCGCAGCTAAGTAAAGTGCAGAGCGCCAGCTGATATGTCACGTCCGGCTGAGGCACTGATGCGTTTGCTATTAGTTGGTGCTGCCATTCGGATTCACTGATTGCCGTCCACAAAGCGTCGGACTCGGGAAGATCTAATGTAAGATGTTGGGACGATAGCGGAATTGCGCAGTCGTAAACCAGAGAAGCCGTCACAAATATCGAGTAGAATGAAAAGATCGTACTGCACTTGTCGGTCAGTTACAACTTGCCGAACATCTCTCATTAACTTCCAGCTTTACCGTTTGACTTCCTCCCGATAAATCCATGCTTTCCAGTCGCCCACGGAAGCGCTCCTTGGTTGTTTTAATAAAGTGTGTACGGTCTTAGGTTGTTAGAAAGAGATAGCAAACTAATATCAATGGATGAAGGCAGCTACCAACCGCAGTCGCTGCTTGTCCTTCTCTTAGCGCCCACCGGAATAATGCATCATCTTGCATCCAAATAGCGAATTCAATGAGAAGGACTTCGCATTGTAATCGACGAAGCTCTGGCTGATAGAACAGTTTAGTCTGCGACTTTCAGGAAACTCGTCTTAAATCTTGAGTTACCAGGGTCGAAGCCTGTAAATACCTACAAGCCTCGTCATAGAATGCCCTCCCTGGTTCGGCTAACTCGGAGACACCAACGGACCCTAGCGCTGCCATTGCTAATTTGAGTTCTCGGGGCAGAGAAGGCGAATTGATTGTTTCGTCGTGTAGAAAAGGTTTCCGGAGCAGACTGGACTTTTTGAAATGTTCGATACATATCCGCAACACCTCGTCTTCTAAAGATGTTGACTACATGTTACAATTAGCATTCCAGTATAATTTTGCCGCGATCCCGGGGCTTCTACCTGCTGCAAAGTTATTATGGACGTCTCCGAGACCGAAAGATCTAAGTTAGGGGACATGAAACGCTGTGCCATAAAGTCGTCGGGGACACGATCAGTCCCACTTCCCAACCAAACGTCAATGTCATCCATATTCCAATCCCAAGAGGCAGACACTGATTGTGATTGCATATCTTCGTCCGAGATTTGTGTCTGTGAGACATATGTCTCTGCAGACGAAGCACAGCCGGTGCTTCTCGAGATTATCGACTTCGTCCGACTGCGAGGCAAGACACCTCGTCGCGCTTTTCTAGGTCGCTTGGACGGGTTGAGTCGGTGAATGGATTCGTGTCGGTTCCGTACGTCGTCTCGGTGGAAGCGCATACCGCATCTGGGATGCGAGCAGAGGTACTTTGGGAATCCGTGGCTGAGTTCATGTCGCCGGAGGTGATCCGCTCGGCGAAAGTTCTGTGAGCAAGTTCCACAAGTGAAGGCGCCCGAAGACGACGAAGCATTGGGCCGATGGGGAGACTCAATTGTTACCATATTTAGTAGTCTTTTTTTTTTTATTAAAGAAAAAGGGAACACAAGGACAAACTGTGATGATGTTCCGAACCTTGGGACATTGAAATTGTGCAAAGCTGTGAGAATGTCGACAGGAGTGGATAGGTGAAATCTGGGGAAGAAGGAGGGTTTCGGCATTTGCGGCCGGTATTTGCAACCGGCAGAGAGTGCGGGGCGGGGGACGGAACCAACACCCGGGCACATACGGCGTTCCACTTGTGCTAAACGTTTACATGCTGCTGGCAGTGTTTATTATTAAACTACATAGCGACCCCTGATTCGCGTACACTAGCGAATGTTTTCTATGGCTGTGACGACATGGGTACTGTAGTCTGCGCCTGAGCGTTCGATGCGGGGAAGCTACCCACAATCCTTTAGAGTACGGTACTTGTAGAGCCGACCTATCCGACCGTACCCATCAATCTCGGCATCCCAACCTTTGATGTAGAAACAGACCTTAGCTGGACTTTCGGGGGGGTTATCGAACGAATCGAGAAAGGAATCCATTTTTGCGCTGCTTTCTTAAATGAGCCCGATGATATTCTTGATATTATCCGTAAGTTGCTCAGGACGTCAGATGCATGCCGTCCCGTCCCTTTCCAAATCAAGGCGGGACGACATCAAACGTATCATCTGTAGTAAAGAAAACTTAATCAGTGTCAACCCAGTGGGGAAACATGGAACATACAAACCAGATCCACTCTCCAAGGTCCACTTCTTCTCAAGGCTCGGCAACCCTTTTCTTCGTCGTTTCAATGAACACATCCGATATCTCGGGCTTAGTGATACACGCTTCAGCCTTGCATGCTGAATCTCGCCTCTCAAATTAAGTAGTGCTAGAGGAAATGCTTTTCCACCGACGACTGGGCTTTGGGACATAGTAAATTCCGTCTTTTCGAATCTACTTGAAAGATTATAGACGATCCTAATAGCTGCAGAATCTGCCATAATCTCCAAAACCCTTAGCATATCCCGCGAAAAATGGACCCGGAATGGTTGCGAGGCCGCTTCAAAACTTATTATAAGCCAAGTATACTGCGAGAAGAGTAAAAATCACGTAAACAATCAAATGTGGAGATAAGTCATTGTGTCTCCAGAACGTGGTATGAGTTAACAGGGCCTCCATACCAGACTCGACAACTAGGTCGAGCTCACAGGCCTCTCGGGGAAATGCAAAACCTTCTGGAGGGCAAGCTCTGATGGAGGTTGAATACTCAGGCCTGAATCCCGCAGATGTCAACACAGCCGACATTTCGGCTTAAGTGAGAACGCCTGTGGCCATGAATGCTACATGGCCGTTATTGAGGTGGGATCCTCGACCCGTTTGCTATTGGCGACATCGGTTGGGGCTCCAATGGGGCGGGGAAGGGCAGCCCCCGGTCAAATGCAAGGCATGTGCAACTCATGATGCCGACCACAACCATATGTGACTGAAACTACCCGCGGATGTTCCGCATTTCGACGCAGCAGTCCTGCCAATCACAGTTAGGACGGTCCTTTGACGTGTTGTTCAATATCTTTCAGGTTCCTCTTCCCCGCCATGGAATGGTGCGGAGCCATCTCCGTTGCCACCGCGGATATTCCGCTTGGCCGGGCAATGGGCCTAACTCCGACCTGGTTGCCGTTCCTAGAGCTTGGTGCGTCTAATCTGAAGGGATGCCAACATCTCGACCTGTCGTGGGCTCTTTCCCTCATGGGCTGCCTTCTTCTTGACTCACGCTATTGCAACCTGTAATAAGTCGTTTTACAAATCCCTATCTCGCCATTACCATCCTCTGGCAATACACTGCATACTTAGAATGCTGGCCATAAGCACCTTAATTAACACGAGGTCACTTTGACCGTATACTTAGCATTTTTTACCCGTATTCTGAGATGATTAGATTTTAATTTTTATGAAACTAACGAATTCTAGTCTACCAGCGAAAATATGAAGGCTAAAATGACATCAAACGATCCCTGCCGAGAGGCATTGCCGTACAGTCAAACGACATTCCAACCCTTTTTGAACGGTGAACCTGCAAAACGTAGATTGTTAGCTATGCGTTGATATAGTTGAGGAACCTGTAGTTTGAAACAGCTTGACAGGTCCGCGCTCAACCTTAGCCAATTCCCTCTCAGACCGATGTACTTACCAATGGTTCACTGTTCGAAGGTCTTTCTTGGGCGAGGCCAAGGATACATCGAATTCCCTGAAAAGCTGAGGGACGACCTTCGACATTTCCTAATGATGGCAAAATCAGACCTATGTTAGTGTTTACTGGGGGAATTCAAGTACTCACCATCATGGAGATGTTCTTGCCAATACAGGCACGCGAGCCTGCCCCGAAAGCAAGAGAACTCCTTTCCATTGCTTTGAGCTGTTCCTCAGTAGCGTCAAGCCACCTTTCAGGCCGAAGACAATCTACATCCTCGCCATACACTGAAGGATCTCTGGCAACAACCCACGGGTTTATTCCGACGACGGTACCTCCAGGGAGAAATTTTCCGCATATCGTAACACCTTCTAGATGGCTGTTAGCTTTCGCGGCCGACGTTCAAATGCGTAAACGTACCTTTCGGGACATGACATTCCAAGAGCATCCCGACACTTGGGTGGATCCGCAAGCTTTCCTTGATAACCGCCTGCAGATAGGGCATTTGCCTTGCCTCGGTTTCTTTGACGATATCCGATAGCAAGCCTCTTTTGTCGAAGCTATCTATCTCTTCCTGAAGTCGACGATATGCCAGAGGATTTGTGATCAGCTGGTGAATGATGGACCTCAAGGCAATAGCTGTCGTGTCACTACCAGCAAGCATGTTAGTGCTGCTGTGATTGAGGGCGTCGACCCGTCCAAATTCGCCTCCATATGCTCCTCCCTTAACGCCGGCATCTATTAATTTTTGAAAGCGGGACAGGAAACCATCTTTGTCGCCTTGCACCTGGGGGTCGACTTTTGAGCTCTCGGTCTGCTCTATGCATTTCAACGCGAACTTGACAGCCGGATTAAATTGCTCTATCTCTGGATATAAGTAGGGTAGGATAGGATTGCCGGCCAAGAGGTTGTGAAGAAATGGGAGCTGGCCGATGACGGCAGCATAAATAAAGAAGGATCCGATGTGCGCGATGATATTGTCAACGTCTCGAGATTCCTCAACGAATCCCAAAGTCTTGGAGAAGGTCAGATTTCCGATTACGTCGAATGCATACCATCTGATAGAAAGTTAGCATACAGCGATCGTTTAGGTATGTAACGGATCCCAGCGACTTACTGCAACCATTGTCCCAGGTCAATGACACGTCTTCGTTCAGCAAAGTCTTCTCTTAACTTCGTCATAAACATGCTCGTCACGTAGTCAATCCTGTGCTCCAACTGAGTCAAAGCTGCCATGCTATAAGTGTGAGCAATAGGTCGTTTGATTCGGCTATGGTATTGTTCGTCTCGAGTGGCAAACAAGTTAAATAGCGGTTTTCGATTGTGGACTGTCGTTTGAATCGGGTAAAAGGCTGTCTTGGTAAATCCTTTGCCTGCTGCATAAATGACTTTCACTGCTGCTGGGTCTGAGACTAAGATATGATTTGGTCCGATTCGCACGAGCGGGCCGTACTTTCCATGAAGATTGATTGCTATATTTGACCACACATTAGCCACCGTTTCGCTGAAAACTAACAGTCGGTTAGGACTGACTTGTGTATTGGGATTCTCCTTTGAGTGTGTCCCAAGTCTTCCATAATGACGTGAAACCGGCTAGGGTATGTCCTGGAATCCGATACAGGTGTCGGTCGAACTTTGTAAGGAGATACCAGAGGATAATTACGGTCGTGATAACAGCGAGGAAGGTAGTTTTGTTGAGATCGGCCGCGGTCGTACTTATAAACATGTTGTTCTTGTAAAGAGCCATTGACTTAGCAGGCTGTAGGCTCGAAGATAGAATGGTGCGCGAAAACCTATGGGACGACAGGAGCTTCCGTGACCTTTGACAGGTGCGGCACTCTTCTTATATCTGGGCTGGGTAGATTGAGTGAAGACGCGGGGAAAATCCGGGCTGCAGCCGGGGACAGGTTACTTTGCGGGGGCCCGCACGGAGAGCCAGTTTGCTTTTCCCCCACAAAATAGGGGCCTATCACAAGTTATTGAGCCTCTTGAAGGATGAAGTTTCGTCTGTTCTCGTACTCTAACCTAGTCTCCGGTTCGTGGCGATGCTTGAGAGGAGTTTGGCATCTCTGGTGCCATCGTTGCCCGAATATTAACTGGGCAATTCGATGCATGGATGCGTACAAGTTGCCTGCGATACTCTACAAGAACCGAGCCATGCACAAACTCATTCCTCTATCTACTCCCTCTTTACCTCCCAGTCCGCCAAGAACCTCCCATGCACTTTTCGTCCCTTCAACCCCTTGACCCTCAGGGCCCTCTCGCTCCCTGGCAGCAGATCTACCATATTGTCCTCCCACAAAGGCTCCGGGTTTTCCTCCTTCTCGCTCCCGTCGTACACGGGCTCCAACCACACGCCTTTGAGCGCCTGCTCAGAAGACACAGTGACAATACTCTCCCAGCCCCCGGAGTTCTGCGCGGCGTCGGTCACAGTCACAGACAGGTTGGTTCCGGTGGGCCAGTAGAGGTAGCGGTACGGCTCGGGCCAGTCGACGAAGCGAGCGAGCTCCTTGCCGGAGCCACTAATGAGGGTGGCTTCGAGCACCACGAGCGTGTCTTCGGTCCACGAGGGGACACTCTCTAGGGTCCGAATTTCGGTATTTCGTCCCGCCTTGAGCGAGACGGCGCACTTGGCGGCGTCCCCGAGCTCGGTATACTGGCCCAACGCAAAGTCGTACGCGCGCAGCACGAGATCGCAGACGACCTCCTTAGGCGACGTATTGTGCGCGAAGATTTCGAAGCTAGGGACGGCCGACGCGTTGGGCTTATCCTCGTCGACCCAGCGCGTGGCGGGTTTCCTCTCGACGCCGACAGTGACGGGGGCGAACTCGCGGCGGATGGCGTAAAAGGCGGGCTTGGGCCGGAGGAAGTAGTCGACGTACGCCCACGAGGTGACGGGGTAGATGTCGTTGAACTGCCAGATGATGGCGCCGGCGCACTTCTGCTCACCCTCGCCGTTGAAGAGGCGCTTCCACGACCGCAGGGCGTAGCCGTAAGCCTCGGACTGCATGAGCTGCGACGAATATACGAAGTTGTCGAGCGACGTCATGTCGAAGCGAAAGTTCTCGGCGAGGTAGCGCGCGATACGTGTGTGGGCGCCGTGGCCCTTGTTGTGGCAGTCGATGAGGCGCGATTGCGGGTGGCACTCCTCGGGCCGGGCGCCGCGCGTGAAGTGGTCGACGGTGCGCTTGATGGGGAAGCCGTGCATGCCGAACTCGGACACGAAGCGGCCGCTGACGTTCTTGTACTCCTGGTACGGCAGCTGCTCGAGATGCCATACGGACCATTGGTGGATGTCGCCGACGGTGGTGTCATTCGCAGTCGGGCCGCCCCACGGCGAATTAGCCCAGTAGGCAACGTCGGCGCAGTGTTCCTCGGCGACCTTGGGGAGGACATCGAGGAAGATTTTGCGTTGAGGGAAGTTGGTGTTGTCAAAGGGTCCAACGAGGTCGTCGTGGTCGTATTCAACCCTATGGGGAGCGTCTCGTTAGCATAGGACAAGACATTGAGCGGGGCTTGGATGGGGATCACCTACTTCTCCCAGTCGTTCAACATGAAATCCTCGTTACCGCCGCAAAGGAGCGCCAAGGACGGGTGATTTCGCATCCTCTTGGTTTGAACCACGGCCTCCTTCTTCACACTCTCTATGTACTCGTCATGTATGGGCCAGTCCCCGCAGGCAAAGGCGTAGTCATGCCACACGAGCAATCCGTTCTCGTCACAGGCGTCGAAGAAGTCGTCGGTCTCGTAGATGCCGCCGCCCCACACGCGAATCATGTTCAGGTTGTTGAACTTGGCGAGGCGCATCCAGTCGAAGTAACGCTCACGCGTGATGGTTGGCAGCAGATTATCGGCGGGGATCCAGTCGCCGCCCTGAGTGAAGATGTCACGGCCGTTGACGCGGAACATGAAGGTAGTGCCGGGTTCGTCTTTCAAAGGGGTTTGGATGAGCTCAACAGTGCGGATGCCGAAGCGTGTCGAGGCGTCGTCAACCGTCTGTTGATCGGATGACACGAGAGCGACGTGGGCGGTATATAGGTTCTGACCGCCTTGGCCGCTGGGCCACCAGAGCTTAGGCGACTTGATGTCGAGTGAAACGAAGCCTTTGCCCGATGCGTCGAGGGTGGTAGTACTCGTTCCTATCTCGGAGGTGCCGTCGGTCACGGTCACTTTAGCCGAGGTGCCTTCCTTGGCGTTCACGGTTTCGATGATGGTTGTGACAAGACTCGCCGAATGATCCCTCTTCAGGGTAGTCCGTACCTGCACGGAGTCGATCCTAGTCTCGTAGGTGTCTAGGTAGACGGGCAGATAAGGCCCGGAGGTGAGCACGACCGGGCCCCAGTCCCAGCCCCAGTGACACTGTCCCCGCCGCCCGAAGTCAGAAATCTTGATTCTCACTATCGTGGTAAAAGTGGGCCAGGTTTGGACGTACCTGGGCCTTTCGGAGGTGCATGCGCTTCCTGTCCCGCATCATAGACTTGCGCTCGCCGTACCTGCTCTCCAAGACCTTTCCCGCCTTGATGGGGCTCTCAAACACGATGTGCAGCTCATTGGCTTCGCCGGCGGGCTTGAGATGCTCCTTCACAGGCACGCGTGCGGGAATAAACATGTTGTCGCTCCTGAGAATCTCGGTACCGTTGAGCATGACAGTGGCGACGGTATCTAGGCCCTCGAAGACGAGATCGATGTTTCCCTGGACTTCGGGCGTGGCGAACGAGGTCCTGTAGTCCCAGTCGACCTCCCCGACCCATCGTATCGCCCGCTCATTCTCACCGATCTTGTAGTCGGGGATGAGTTTGAGAGCGACAAGCTCCATCTGCACGACGGAGGGGAAGGAGGCCACGGCCTTCCACTCCTTGAGCGAATCGGCCTGGGAGATACCGTTTGTGTCGCCGGCACGCCATTCCCACGCCGTCAGGTGGTGCTTCTTTCTGGCCATGGCTTCCTTATTTCGTCATGCAGCCGGGGTGAAAGATGAGGGAATGCGAGAGGGTAGTGACAGTAGTGAAGGAGAAGACGAAAGACAACAAGATGAGTGAACGGGGAGGAGGAGATTTTAGAGCTGCCGTGTTGCGGCAGACACAACGTGAGCATGGAGGGGCCCTCTAAAATACAGAATAGGTGGTGATTACGCTAGGGTTCTCCCTGTTCGTCGTAGCAGCGTCGGGATGGAGGCCCGGCGTCTGGCAGGTAGAGAACCCGAGTCACAACCAAGAAGACTACGTATAGCGTTGTAATCAGCCCGGCAACTCGGAGATAACATTTGGAATTCGTCCGGCCGAGAAAATAGGGTCCGACGCCCCTCAATCCAAGCCCGAGCTCGAACTTGACCCCGCGGGGATATGGCCGCGGAGCTTGGCGCCGAATTTAGCTCAAGGATTGGAGAGGCGGGGGATCGTGGGTGGAGACATGACTTTGGCGACTAGAAAGGGTCCGGGCACTGCATTACACTAGTTCGGCAACGCATACACACTCGGGGGGTGGGGATCGGAGTGTCGGGTGCTTGCTGTTTGAGTATATGCGAATCCCGGAATCTCGCAGAAGCTGTCGTCCCGGTGAAGGGCGGAAGGCAAGAACGGGAGATTGCGGGGTATCAAATCCGATGCAGGGTTCTGGAAGCAATAGAAGGGAGGAGAGTCTGGCCCGAGCATTCTTTCCTTCCCTCATTCTCTAAATGCGTTGCAACCATCATTTACAACCTTCGAGGTACGGGAAACAAACTGTAAGTAGTATATTCATCAAGATTCCATTCTATCCACGGACATAGCCATCTCTTCTCGTCTAAGTATACGAGACTGATCTAATTAAACGTCTTAACGGCACCAGAAGCTTCGCCCGATTCCAAGAGCCCCTGTAGAATCTCCAAGTCCTTGTAGCCCTGCTCCGCCGTCTGTCTTGGGTCGACCTCGCCTTTCTGAATACTGTTGGCAAACGCTACAATCTCCGGCTTGACCCCGACACTAAACTCGAAGGTCTTCTTCTCTTCAGCCTTCTCACCGTCAGTCCCTTGCTTCGTAGTGGTTACTTCGACAGGCGTGAGCCGGACAGCGCCCTTAGTGGTGACCAGCTCGATGCAGAAGTCGGATTTAAACTCGGTGCCAAACGAAACGCAGAACGTGCCGCTGCGGCCGCTGCCTGTCGTCAGCAGACCGTGGACGGTGTCGACTGGTGGGAGCTTCTCTTGGATCAGCGACGTCCGCGCAGAGAGCTGCTTGACCTCCTGGCCTGCGGCAGCGAGGAAGGACCGGATGCCTGCCACGAAGTGCACGCCGCCATCAAGGAGGAACCCGCCTTGGTAGTCAGGAATCTTGCGCCCTAGTTCTCAATTAGCCATCGTTTCTCAAAGGAAATCTGTCTAGTTCTTCCTTCGAAAGACGTACAATCCGTGTTGAAGTACTTGTCATCATCCTTGACGAGAGCGTATAAGTTGAAGCTAAACGTCACGATCTCGCCCCCGATTGCCCTAATCTGCTCTGTCGCATACGCGACCGACTCCAAGAACCTAAAATTCTCCGCGACGCCCCATATAGGCCGCGGCGCTTTGATGTCCTTGTACCATTCAATGAGCTCCCTCGCCGCTGCGAGATCCTTGGCGATGGGCTTCTCGCTGAGGACGTGCTTGCCTGCAGCGATGGCTTTCTTGATCACGGCGGGCTGGCTTGGGATTGGCACGGCCACGGTAATTGCATGGATATCACTGCGGGAGAGAAGCGCGTCGAGCGTCCTGTCAGCGGAGGAGTCGTCCGAGTAGACATCGACCTTGACTTTGGCGATAGAGGCGAGCGTCGAAGCTGACTGTTGGGAGCGCGAGTAGACGGCCTTGAGGGAGAAGAGGTCGCAGGCTTCGATGGCGGGGTGGTGCTCTGAGGTGGATTAGCAAGAGTAGAACGGAGGTTTTTTCCGATGATGCATGCATACCTTCCCGGGCGAATATGCCCGCTCCGAGGATAGCAATTCCGATTGTCATTGTCGAGATCTGGGTTTGGCAAATGCACTTCAAGACGCCAGCTTCGCTGACTCTGTAACAGATGTTCTCTTGCACAGCGCGAGATATTTTCCATGAAATAGAGATAGCGAGATATTTTCCATGAAATAGAGATAGCAAATAAGGGAAGAGAGCACAGAGATGAGCTTCTCCGCAAACAAGCAGTTCCTTCGGCACGATGAATGACACCCTCTGCGAGTTTGCTTAGCTCCCCCAACAACCGGATCCTTGAAATCTAACCTTTATCTAGCTTCTTCTGCATAGCACTGTTTCCGGAGGATCGGTTCAACTGCTTCCTCTTCCTTTTCTGCATGAAGGTCTACGGCCCCTAACTCCAATCCCGGAGCTGATTGTTAAGGGCCGTGAAACACCAGACTGATGTTCGAGAAAGCTTGGAATTGCCATTCGTTAGTTTACAAGGAGCCGAGATTAACATGTTCAGCCCTTAATTTTCAATGTTTGAGGCCGTCTGCATTATCTCAAGCGGACCCACTCATCTTGGTGGGCTTGGCATGCTGTCAAAGCTATCCCCGGAGTGTCGGCCTTTCGGATCGGAACCCTTCCTTAAACATCTCCCCGCACACCCCCCTGTCGACACACCCACTTCACCCCGCAACCGAACTTCTCACATGTCGCATCGGGCGGCAGCTTTGTCGACATTTGCCATTTCTCCATGGTGCCCCAGATTATCGATCCGCATGGCAGTTTCCACACTAATAGCCTCCTCATATAGCTCAGTCCATCAGTAGAACCGTCCACGCGGGTCCTTGGACTAGTTTACTCCGTGATGTTACAGAGTCTTGTAAGTAGTGTGGAGAAAGTAAGTAAGCGGCGGAAGATGCCTCTATGTTCAACCAACCCCGGCGCCCAACTACTTTGTTGGAACAGCCCGTACATTGAGCAGAAATGCCCGTGCCTTGATCTTTCTAGAACCGGTTTCCTACGGTCTCATCCGGCTTCACGTAGTGCCCAGTAATGGCCTGATTTTGAGTCCTCCGTACCCACGCAAGTCTTCTCGTTTATAAATATCGTCTGTTGCCGGCCCTTATCAATCAGTCTTCAAAATCACCTTCACAACAGAAACTCCAATAAGTTTACTACGGCCAAAGACTACGCGTCAAAAAACCCTTATTGTCACCTTGTCCCCTATTTTGCCAGATTCCATTCTCCTGATACTCCTGCTTTCACGATGCCCGCCGCCAGAGTCGCCCTCCAATTCCAGGAGCCGCATGTCGTGCGCCTCTCCGACAAGGAACGCACTAGCGGTATTATCACTGAGGAGCATATCGCCGAGGCTATCGCTGCCTTGCACCTCGACGGCCTCGTGGTTCTCGAGAACGCTGTGGACGTAGAACACTGTGACAAACTAAACGGAATCCTCAGCAGCGAGGCCGAGGCCATGGCCAAGTTGCCCACCACTCATTTCAACGATGTAAGCATGCTTCTTCTCCTCTTCTGTAGGTGGCAGTGTTCACCGGGACCGGGCGTTAACTGACTCCTAGAATTCCCCCGACGGCGCTCCCACCGGCAACATGTCCCAAGGGCCCCCTCTAACCCCTGACCTCATGTATACCGATATATGGGCCAACCAGCCTGCCGCCACCGTCCTTTCCTTCATGCTGGGGCCCAAACCCCGCGTCAACTACGTCAACGGCAACACGGCTCTAGGCGGCTTCAACGGCGCGCGCCAACGCGTGCATGCCGACCTCACCTTCAACCACGCCCAGTTCCCTTTCGCCATCGTCACCAATTACTACCTCATCGACGTGTCGCCCGCCAACGGGTCCACGGAGCTCTGGCTCGGATCACATCGCGACACGAGCTTCCACGACCACCGCAACGGCCATCCTGTGGACCCGGACGCCGACAACGGCGACGGCCGACACAGTGTCTACGACAACACCCTCGAGTCCGAGTTTGGCATCCGCGACGAGCTCCTTGAACAGCGTCGCGCCTACGCTCCTCCCATCCAACCCACCGTCAAGAAGGGCTCCGTCGTCCTGCGCGACCTGCGCCTCTGGCACGCCGGCCTCGCCAACCCCACCCCCGACCCGCGCATCATGCTCGCCTTCGTCCATACCCCCTCGTGGTACCAGTGCCCGGCAAAGGTCGTCTTACCCGAGGCCACGAGCAGCCTTGTCGACTCGTGGGCTAACCGTGAAGTAAGTCCTGTGCAGTACTGGGCGCATTTCGTCCCCGCCGACGTGGATCACAAGACCATCAAGTTCAACCCCAACTTCAGCAGCGACAACAAGGGTTACCTCACTATGCTACCCAAGGACGTCTCCATGGGCTTCGTGTTCAAGGCGGACGAGGATTAGCTTTGGGTAGGCTTATGTTTGCAGATTGATAATTTTTGTCCACTGTACGTGCGTGGTTAGGTGGCTGTAGGATGTTATGTGATAATAGGGATATTGTGTTTTTACCAATACGTGATTCTTCCTTCGTTCCAATTCCAGGTTTAATTATCCCGTGTATCGAGAGTCTTCAAACTTTGTAGTGGACTAGATATTTAGTCAACAAGGGACTCTGTGCCGCGAGTGTGTCCTTCGTTTTAACTTTTCGTTACACCTGTGTTTTAAAAAAGAATAATTTAGGTTAGAATGAGGACGACCCTCGGTCTGCGATGTGAGGCAGCCTATTCTCCCTTGAATTGACTACAGACTCAAGTCAACCTAGTTTCCATACTTGACCTTACCTTGTCCGATAAACTCCCACATGATCCCGGCCTAACTCCCCAAGCATCATGCTCTAGAAAACCTACATACCCAACTTCAAAGACTGCCCAATACCCCTGACTACCGTAACCCGATACCTTTTGCCCTCATCAACCTCTCCATCTTCTCCACCCTAGCCCTCAGCTCCGGGTTCGCCTCCCACACCCTGAGGCACTTGTACCCGATGAGGATGGCCTCGCGCATGGCCTCGGGCTGAATGCTCCGCAACTTGTCGACGCCATACGCACAGAGCAGCAGCATCGAGATGGACCCCACGCCCGTGAGGTCCGCGAGGAGCAAGAGGTGGCGGTTCTGCATAAGCGGCTCGACGGCGTACTGGTGTAGGACAGCGAACCTAAGCGATTTGCGCGCGAGGCCCTCAATGCGGTAGGCCTCTTCCTCCTCTGGGCCGCCGGCCGCGGCTGCAGCAGGCGGGGTGGGAATCGGCATATCGTAGGGAGGCGGTGACGTGAGCAGACGGATCACGTAGGGCCAGAAAATTGTGGCCTGGATGGCGTAGTACTGGGCCCGCAAGAACACCTTGTGGGGATCGAGAAGTGGGCGCATGTGCGGCCGCTCATCAAGATGGAACTTGATGGGGTGGGGGAGACCGGCGTGCCAGAACAACAGCTGTTGGGAGATCTCGCGCGCGACGACAGGCTCGCAGATGACGAACATCTGGTTCCAGCCCAGGCCGCCGCGGGGGCGCGAAAAGATGCGGCGGAACGTGATCTCGGCGAGGAACCAGTAGATGCCGGGCTCATCGTAGTCGCTGAGCGGCAGCGGCATGTCCTCATTGAAGCCCTGGAGGATCTGCGAGCTCCAGGGGATGTAGATCTGCAGCTCGTGCTCAATGAGGTAGCAGGTCCAGTAGGCGCGGAGGCACTGCTGGCGGTAGATGGGGTCTTCTTGTAGGCGGCTGTGCAGCTGGAGCAGGACGATGACCTTCATCGACGCCTTCTGGATGGCCTCGTAGGCCAGCAACGGGCGTAGACAGTACAATAGGTAGAATGACATAAGGATCTGACACTGCACATGACGAATAGTGTTGGTGTTCAACCTGTCAGCGTCGACGATCTGGCAGGCGGCGCGGAAGTACCCTATCCCCGGAAACATCGACGGGTCGTCCTCGAGGTGCAGGCCGTCTTGCGCAAACGACCCGACGGCAAGGATAAATAGTGCTAGACAAGTGTCAAGGGACTGCGCGTCGAAGCCTGACTCAACTGTCCGCGACACGATGTCCGAGCAATCGGCCTGGTCGATGATGGGGCACCACGGTAACACATCTTTCAAGAAGAATTGCAGGAGCTGCCAGCACCGCCGACGTCCCAGGTCAAGCGACTCTAGCTCTACGAAGCCCCCGCGAAAGAGGTCCCCGTCGCGGCAGAGTTGCAAATCGAGGAGCCGCTCAAAGTTGTCGTTGCGGAGTGGCAGCAGCTCCTCGGGGCTCTCCTGGTTCGAAAGGCGAGATAGTCCGGATAGGTCGAATCCAATAGTAAAATTTGGTGCGTGAGCCGGCCGGGCGAGAGCGAGCGACTCGTCCAGGCTCCGAGGTGACGGGATCGGGTGCTGACCTTCGTCGTGGAGAATGCCCAGGGGCCCGGTGGCGAAGGAGATGTGGTCACGCGGCGACGTGACATGTCTGAGGATGCTCTCGATCCGTTCTAGGCGAGAAACGACATCGAGTCCATCTAATTCCTGGGGCTGATGGTTTGTTACGCTTGGTCGTGCGTCGGGCAGCTCATCGGGTCTAGTCCGATATGTTAGAATCAAGGTTAGCACGCAGGAGACTAGAACGGTTGACTAGACCCAAGCAGCTTGGGCGGGGGTGGGGCGAGGGTAGCATATCCCCGGACCCAAAAGTTCAGAAAGGATGGTTTGGGGGTGAAGGAAGACCGTTCGAGAGCTGTTGCTCTCGCTCCACACACATGGGCGCACATACCTAACGTTCTGCTCGGGTCGCCGGTAGACACACTCCGCGCCACTGTCGGCACAGAACGAGCACGACGGCCTCGCAGCATCGCACCTCGTCTTCCTCGACCGACACACCTCACACGCCACGTTGACGCGCTTCTTCGGGTAGGCTGTCTTGGGTGCGCCTGATCGACTCCGCTTCAGGAGTGGCGAACCTCCCGCTAGCCCAACATTTATGGGCGATGGTATGGCGTACTGAGTCTTCGGTGAGAACATAGCCGACTGAACGGCCCAGCGAGCGTGATTGTGCACAAAGAGCGGTGGTCGGTAGAGGTCCACTTTTGCGCTATCGGACGGTGGGGATAAGTGGGCCTGTCGGATGGTAAATTAAAACCGGCCAAGAAATCAAAAGGTCACAAAAGAAGAACAAAAATAAGGTGACAGCCCAGAACTGTTGGCGAACGAGAAGCAAGAAGAGACTGCGGAGGAGTGTCTCCTATTTATCGGAGTATCGGGTCGCCCCAAGAGGTGTGTATGGATACAATCCGGGGTAGCTACGACGTAATCCTCTACAGGGGATCTTAAACGTTAGCGTAGGAGATCAGATTGTACCACCTGACATATCTCGTGAAAAGTACTACGTTAGTATTTTCAAATATAAATTGTTATAAGATATACCTGTTCAAAACTTTATCTAGGATATGTTAGGTGGTGGCAATGATCTCTCGCACTAACGTTTAAGACCCCTGGAGAGGTTTAGTTCAGGGTGACGCTATCTCGGCACTAATCCTCAGGCGGGTGGAGAAGCGCAAGCGAGAGCACAGCATGAGATGCGAAGATCCAGTCGCCCGTTTGGGATTGGCAAGCAGAGTTCAACTAGTGGGTGGTGAAGGGGAACCGTAGGCTATAGCAAACGTGCATCTGCCGTAGGTCTCGCTATTCTGTTCGAGCTTGAATTGGAAAAGATACGCAACTGATCTACTAAACTGAGGCACGCCTTTTTTAATGCATTGCCCACATATTCTCCTGTTCCTCTTTCCAATTACACTATTCCCCCACAACCTCCACTCTTTCCCCAGATTCCGCCATCATGGTTCCGAAAAGTTCACCACCCACCCTCCATTCCCACACCCCGCTCCTCATCGCTCCTGAGTCCTCACGGCCCTAACATTGCGACGACTCTGCCGAAAGGGGGCCGCCTTTTCCAGAATCGCGATGCCATCCTGACTTGGGACTGTGGCACTAGAGGCGTGGATCCCAAGCGCACGCCGTCTCCAATAATAATAGCCACTCCTTTCCAGGATCTCTGTTCCCCGCATTTGTTCAAGGCTTATGCTTGCCAGCTGGGTGAACTCCATGCTCCCCAGATTTGATTTTTACTCAAGAGGTTGCAACCCAAGCGCACATGCATCCAAACCATCCCGGTATACTAAGACTAGTGTTAAAACCTTGACCGCTAAGGCGAAGGTCGAGGTGTACTTCGAGTCTAATTACTGCTCCTATATATGCTTGACAGCTAGCTAAGGGTCGGTTTCCTGATTTGTCCTGGCGTAAAACAATCTTAATCCCATCGGGTGTAATTTGATCGCGGGGATCCTCTGACCTTCTACTCGTATTCGTCTATAAGAACGCCGCATCGTAAATAAGGGTCGATTCAAGAAATCTGAAAGGTTTCCATTAGATGCTGAACCTCAGCATCTAAGGCCTGATCGCAGAAAACTATTCTACAGTCGCCGTTATCCATTTGTCCCCGTAGTTTTTCTGGACTATTTTCAGTCATTTCTGTCTGTCTCATACCAGGTAGATACATTTCATCATGGGCTCGAGCAACACAGTCGACTGGACCCAGGTCCGTTCTGAGGACAGATGGAAGATCCTCAAGTTTCAGAGAAGGTTCTTCCTATGGGCTCTTTACACTTCCATCGGCTCAATGATGTTGGGTAAGTTTTAAACGGGACAGCAGAAGAGCAAGAGCTGTGGCATTTAGACATGGACATTAACCACAACACCTTTGCCAGGCTTTGACTTCGGTATTGCGGGAACAGCCACGGCCTTCCCTGCCTTCCAGCGGAAGATGGGTATCCCTTGGCCTTCTCAGCCCTCCGGTTACTTGATTCCCGCCAATGTAGGCCTTATACAATCTCACGGCCCCAACCCCTATCCAATGCTAATAGCCAGATATCCAGGTCCAAGCCGCATGGTCCGGTGTCGTCACCGCAGGTGATGCCGTTGGAATTCTCGTAGCCGGTCAACTCATGGATGGAATCGGCCGCAAGTGGGTCATCTTGATTGGCTCCATCTTGACAGCCGCGGGCATTGGAGTGCAAGTCGGAAGCAACAACTGGAAGGAGTTCCTCGCCGGCCGTCTGGTTAATTGTAAGTCCAATCCTGTGTCGACCGATAACTGGAAAAGGAAAGGAGGGAATTCTAATCAATTGAGCTCTCTAGCTCTTGGATTTGGTATGGTCTTCATCATTTCCCCTGTCTGGATCGGTGAAAACGCCCGTCCTGAGCTCCGTGGCTTCTTCCTCTGCCTTATGAACGGCTCCATCGTCCTCGGTCAATTTGTTCTCGCGTAAGATATTCCTCCCTCCACATGCCCCATCAGGTTATAAACTAAACTTTGCCACGCCCATTAGGCTCGTCGCCTACGGAACCGATAACATCGAGGGCAAGTGGTCCTACCAGACCCTCATTGTCCTCCAGTTCGCCTTTGTCGCCGCCATCCTCCTCGGGTATCCTTTCTTCCCCGAGTCTCCGTACTGGCATCTCCAGCACAACCGTGAGGAGCAGGCACGGAAGAGTCTGGGACGTATCCACGGAAAGAAAGAAAACGCCCTCATCGACGCCGAGATCGTGCGTATTCGCGACGTCATCGCCGTGAGCGAGGAGATGGGGAGGCTGGCCTCTGTCGATGGCCCTCCGGTTATCCAAATGTTCAAAGGAACCAACTTGGTAGAGTTTTGACATGTCCAATGATGACACTAAGGAAAAGTTTGCTGACCATAGGATGCCAGAAACGTACCATTATCGCCATTCTGCCAGCTGCCGCCCAGCAGCTAATCGGTGCCGCTTTCGTGCTCGGATACATCACCTATTTCCTGTCCTTGCTCGGTATTAAGGAATACTTCAAGGTCTCCGTTGCTCTCTACTGCTGCATGCTTGCCAGTAACGTCTCGGCTTTCCCACTCATCGAGACTGCCGGTCGCCGACCCCTACTACTCATAGGTATCGTTGCCCTAACCGTCATTGAACTGGTAAGCACATATCTCATGAAGAAAACAAAGAAAATAGAAAAGTATTCACCCTAACACGAAAGGCTAGATCATGGGCATCATGGGTGTCATCAACAACGCCCCCTCACTCTGGGTCACCCTTGTCTGCATCTTCCTCTGGGCCATATTCTACCAAGTCTCCATTGGTGCCGTTGGTTTCGCCATTGGCTCCGAGGTCGCTTCGCCGCCTCTGCGGCCCACCACTATCTCCGCACTCGGTCTTACGCAGGCTGCTGTCGGCTGGCTCATCGGCTTCATCTCCCCTTATATGATTAACCCGGACGCTGGAAACCTCGGCGCCAAAGTCGGCTTCGTGTTCTTCGGACTGGGTGTCCCATTGTGCATCGCCTTCTGGTTCCTCATTCCCGAGACCATGGGTCTTACCTACGAAGATGTGAGTCTGGAATGAGGTTCTTTCTACTTGAGAATAGGAAGAGAAAGAATATTTATGCTAATATTATATTTTCTAGATGGACCACCTCTTTGGTGAAAACGTCCCACCCCGTCACTTCAAGCGCGAGGCTCTCCGCCGCCGCCAGGAAGCTGGAGAGGTTGCTAGCAGTGAGAACGAGAAGCGCGATGGCTCCATCCAGGCTGTCGAGACGGTTGCTTAGGCCGCCCACTAGCCAATGTTTGACTCTTAATACCAATTTGCACGCTTGTGGGGACTGTATTCGATTCGTTTTTGTAGGCTTGAGTAATTGCGGTCACTATATCATAAGAACTCCATGGAGTCGGGCTGGTTCATAGTACACGCGACTCTGGGTGGATACACTGCTTTACTCTGAAGTCACTTTTATAGTACAAGTTATGTCGAGCCTGCTCTTTCGTTTTCCGGATGTACATCACCTTGCATAACCACTACCAAAGGGCTAAGACGAAAACACGATGACGCCAACCAGATCACTGAGGCCTAACAAGCACATGAACCGCAAATACTCGAAAAAGTACGCATAATCTATCTCTCATCTCGACTGCTAATGCCGATGCGCACCAACAGGCTGGGAGTCAAGTACAAATCAAAGTGTCAGACACGCCGTCACCTGCGCAAATCCCAATGCGGCGCCTCTGTTTCGTGGGCGTGCATTCCCCCCCCCCCACAAAAACCACTTCGTCAGAGGGCCGGTACCTAATAGCCGCGGGGGTGCATACCTGCCTAAAGGGGTAGGGGAAAAAAATGAACAACGGGGGTGGAGTCCTATTTTGCGCACGTTGATCCGATACTCCGATGGATCCGATACTGCGACGGAATGTAATGGGGCATGTTGGAACTAAATTCGGTGCTCGAGCTCTTCGTCCGGTGCATATACCAAACTAGCGCCCCCTATAGTGTGGGGAGAGCTCGGAAATGGGACAGCCATAGAATATCCACGATAGCTTCCTGTCGCAGCGTTAGAGGTGGCGTGCAAGAGATGTTGAGCGGAACTGCCTCGTAGCGCAAAAAAGACACTGGATACGAGCTGATGGACTATGTAGGAGACTCCGATGGGACTTCAAGGGCCCAAGTGGGTAGGGTTACCGGAGTGCCGGAGTCCTTGCGGCCGTCTCTTCAAAATGCATCATCCAGAGGACGCGGACATGAGGTACTCCGCAGCGTACAAAACAAAGTCGCTCCCAGCGCAATCGTCCACGCGACTACTATAGGGTATCACTAGCCCGGCTTAGATTTCCTGTCTGCCGCCCCTCGCAAATCTCGCCCGTTGACATTGCTTCTGTGCGGCAGCCTCCACTGCAAACATGCCTTTCCCCGTCGTATACCCCAAGCAAGACGGCCCTGGCCGCCTGCTCGAGCTCTGCACGTTCCGAAAGAGTAGCCTCCCCGACAAGGAGTGGAACGAAATCTTCTACGACACGACGGGCATCTCGCTCACCTTCCCTATTTCAAGGCAATCCCTTTACGCTTCTCAAATCGAGGACCCTCAGATCGCCGTTCTCATCGCAGACTGGACCTCGGCAGAGGAGAAGGATATCTTCGAGCCAGGTAAGTTGCGGCCACTAAAAAAATGGCGTATCTATGACTGATGTGTCTCCCAACTTAGGTGAACATTATCAGAGCATCAAGCCCGCGTTTGGCAAGCTCATCGACACGACAAACCCTTCTTTCGCTTGGTACGAGCCCCGTATCATATTTTTAGTTCGCTTTTTTAATGCTTCTCATCTTTCTTAACGTGAACGTAAAACTGAATGATGCCATCACAGCCACCACCTGATCCTTCCCGGCGCGGCGAAGACACCTGTTAGACCTTTCCTGTCCGCCTCCCATATAAAGATATCCGCCAAAAAGCAAGACGCCGCCGCCGCCGCCTTTGAGGAATACCTAAACTCCGGAACAGCCCTCAACGGCCTAGAATATCTCGTCGTCGCGCCCTCGCGCGAGGACGCCAACACGATTGTTTGTATTGCCGGGACTAACGATCCCGAGGCCGCGAAAGCGATTAGTGCCGTAAGTTATCTAGAATCCAAGTCCCGAGATAGTGGCGCCTTGAAAGATGACGTTTACTAACGAGAGCCGTCTGCTCTAGACACCGGAGCACGATAAGCTGAAGGACGTACTTGAAGCGCTAAAAGAATCTGGTAGCAAATACACGGCCAAGGTGATCAGCGCCAAGGACGCCAGTCCGCAGGCGTAACCGGCGTCCTGAGCAATGTTTTGAGCCAGGTATCTTGACGTTCGCGTATGTGTATATAGTCCGGTGCGTGAACGTATATCGTTACCATTCACGGCACGTTATCATGCTCGCGAGTCTATATGAAGCGCCATGCAAATTGTACCTGTTTCTATAGAGGCAATTTTCTCCGAAGAGGAGGCGCCGGCTTAGCATCAGCGCCTGTCGGAGATTACGACTTGCACTACCGCTACCGAGATTAACATGAATTGAATTCGTCTTTGTCTCCGGCGAAGTTCTGGCCCGCTCCTAAGAAAAATAAGTTTGCATTGAGCCGCAATTAACAGCACACTATGGGCCCTATTACTGGTCTTCCGGGTTGTACGGCAAGAGCACACCATCGCCAGCCACTAATTTTACCCTGTGCAAGTCTTCAGCTGTGATTTTACCCTTTGCCGCGATATAGTCCTCGACTTTTTTGGTGGCATCCACGTATCTGCCCGACATAAAGTCCAAATCCCCACTGGCAAGAACAACAACTAGGCCTGCCGGCATTTGCGGCGTGTCCCATGCGGCATTTCCGAATAAGCTAACCACAAGCTCGGCCGACTTCTTATCACCCCCCATCGCCGACGGCACATAACTGTTTGGCTTGATCTTTCCGTCAACAGCATCTTGAAAGTCGGTGAAGAATCGAGTGCGAACAGAGCCCGGATGGATGGCAAATGCTTTAACATTGTATTCCTTGTTCTCTTGGTGCAGGATCTCGCTCAGTCGGATTAGTCCAAGATTTCCGATCGTATAGCTGCCCACCCCTCTATCCATATGGGCACCTGCGCTAGCGGTGAAAATGATTCGGCCGCCTTTCTTGTTGCGCAGTAGTGGTAGTGCTGCCCGGCTGAAATTGAAGGCTCCCTGGAGCGATATGGCCACAGTATCCCACGACACTTCGGGGTCCGACTCGTGAACTGGCAGCCACTGTGGAGGCCGGCCAGCGTTCATGAAAAGAACGTCAATCCGACCGAACTCGCTGTGAACTTCGTCGACAAATTGCTGCACTTTATTATAGTCCCTGACATCAAACGCCGCTGTCTTGGTCAAGAGGTTGGGGTTAATCTTCTTGCATAATTAGGCAGTTTCGTCGACCTCGTCGAGTTCCAGGGCCGTCAAGCTGAGTGACTTGACGTTGGCGTATGCGAAAAACTCGGCCGTCGCGCGCCCGATCCCACGACCAGCTCCGGCAATGAGCACATGACGGTCTCGCAGCTTCGCCCCCAGAGCTTCGTTCCTGCGAGGATCAGAAGCAAACTGGCAATCGTGCTGATCGCCGAGAGTGCCTTTGAATTCGTGCGCCATTTTCGTAGTCTAAGAGTCAATTCGGTCGTATCGGCTTCGATAACAGTGTTTCGAGTAGGCCATCAGTCACACAGATTGCGTCGTTTATAAGTGCTCCTTCACGTACCTTTTAAAGTGGGCGGATCGGGCGAAATACCAAGCTTAGCTATATTCGTACCCATAGTAGTCGCCTACTCATATCGACCATGTATTCATTTTGTGCGGGGTATAGCGGAGGTTCGGACTCCCACATGGGGTTTTTGTGGGCGGTTAATACTGCTATTGCTTTCGGCCCCTCCACCGGGTATCGGCCGCAGGTCGTGTCGGCCAATTTTTCTTGTGCGGGCTACGGCGGAGGTATAATCCCCCGCATGGATTTTCTGCGGGGGTTTATATTGTGCCGATGGTGCCCGGTAAAGATCTCCTTTTCAGCATCTCCACTGGGTATTTGGTTCAGCTCTCGTTCAGGTATCATATAATATCAGCATATTTCCTCCTTTTATTAGGTCTTACTAGCTACTCCCGTTTAATAACTGAGTGATATATCGCTTTTGAAACATCACACTAACCATCTTCAATCCACCATTCGAGGCAACATGGCGGCGAAAGCTAACCTACCCAAATATACTACCGAAGTCGTCGATGCGGATGGTTACACGGTTGTCAAACATACCTACATCCCAATGCGCGACGGGATTGAATTGTGCGCCGATGTTTTTCTGCCTCCTGCCTCGAAGCAGGGTCGGAAGGTGTCAGTCATCTGTAGCCTTGGTCCCTACGGTAAAGACATCCCCGTTCTGGAGTTCGGGCTCCCCCAAACGACAATGTAATTATGCCGACATGTACCGGCAAATCAAGCCGCTAGGACCTCATGCCTGTTTCGAACTTCTTGACCCGCTCATCTGGGTACGTTTCCGACACGATTCTAACAAAATATTTTTTTTTTGCCCTATGCTCTTATGCTAATGACAAACTAGACGAAGGAGTACGGATACGCCCTGTGAAGGGTAGGCGGCCGCGGCGTAGGCGGCAGCCAAGGGCGTCTCGATCCTTTTAGCTTGGAGCGGTCGATGAGAATCGGAACGGATGCGGAGGGCCAAGGTACGCCTATCCTAAGTTAACCATGGCTACATATCGCTGACCACGCATAGACTTGTACGACGTAATTGAATGGGCTGGCACTCAGCCTTGGTCGAGTGGCAAAGTAGCTACCAGTGGCATCAGCTACTATGGTATGATTAGATATATCGCTGCCATGCAGAAACCGCCTCATTTGACATGCGTTGTTGCCTATGAGGCAAGCCATGATATATATCAATCAACGCGCAGAGGGGGGATTGGCGGAGAGAACTTCCACGCTCATTGGTACAAGAACGTCGTCATCCCATACCAAAGCGGGAACGCAGACAAAAGACTAGATGCGGCACAACTTGCTGCCAATCGGGCAGACTACATTGGACTTATCCGGGATTACGAGTATCCCGACTCGGATTTGTGGAAAGTATTCAAACAACGGAGGCTCTCTGACATTGATGTTCCTCTCTACACTGCTGGAAATTGGACAGACAGCGAGGTCCATCTTCCAGGAAACATCCTCTCCTTTAACAAATCATCTTCGAAAGACAAATGGCTGGAGATGCATACCGGAAATCATTTGGCGTGGTATCACCATCCTGAACACGTGGCATTACAAAGAAAATTCCTCGATTACTTTCTACACGGCATCACGGACTCCAGAATCCTGGATATACCTCGAATTCGTTTGATTCAGCACCACAGCGAAGGTTCTTTCTATCGAGAGCACGAGACAGCTTTTCCTCCCCCAGATGCCTGCCGAAGAGAGGTCATTTTACCTAACTCCAGATAAGAAGCTAAGCCTTGCATGTCAAGCAGGACGAGAACACGTTTTCGAGTATGAGGGGCTCACCGGCACGATTACATTTGAGCTTGACAGCACGTTTAGAGAACCGTTCGAGATTCTTGGAACACCTTTCGTTGAAATCCAAGTCAGTACCGAAGCAGAAGATTCCGACATATTCCTGAGCCTTCGAGCTTTAGACGCAAATGGCAAGCCTTTTATTTTAGAAGGCAACCACGGGGAACCAAACGAGCATTTTGTGAAGGGTTACTTTCGCCTTTCCCACAGAGAGGAAGTTGAAGCTGCCTTTAACGAGCACGAACGTGTGCCATTCCAGCCACTCGCTCCACGTTCCAAAGTTGAGAAGGGCAAGGTTTACACTCTGACAATTCCTTTTAATCCCACAGCCTTTTATCTTAAGGCCGGTCAGAGCATCTCTTTGGAGATTGATGCTCAGGATACCGCTAGTACAATACCACCGATGAGGCACGACGGCGGGGATAGGGTCGCTCGAAGATTCGAGGGAAAGAATACTCTCCTCTCCGGCGGAAGACTTGTTCTGCCTCAGGTACAGCGACCTCCACCTCCGAGTATTTAGTTTTGGTAGTGATAGTCGTTTTCAATAGAACTCCACATCTGATTCTATAGCTGCCTATTAATTCAATGGCATTCTTCCTACGACAGCATAGATAGTGGGACAGACCAGTGCAGCCTGGCCAGGGAGATCCTTTCTCCGGTTCTCATAGGTTCCGGAGTCACTTGTCACTCTCCTAGAAGAACTCTTCTAGATGCCCTTGTCACCAGCGACATTTCCAGCGCTATCTCACATTTTTAGATTTTATAATTAAAAGCGCTGCCTAGGAGTAGCTGGTTCTGAGTGCCTAGGTTATCAAAGACACTTAGGAAACACATTAGACAACCTAGACTACTACCTGTCTCTTTCCGAGGTCATACTTGTCGCCATTTCTGAGGAAGTAGAAAAGAGACGATTTATGCGGAAGATTCTTCAGGTCGCTCCCCTCTCGCGACCAGAAAGTTCCATCGTAAACGGCCACATAGCTCGCCCCAAACACTTCCGCATCATTCTTGGATACAATGAGAGCCGTGTTCTCGTCGATGCCGACGCCGAGCAACTCCGGTTTGACCTTTAGAACATCAAACAAGTCGAACTGTCGGTTCCGTACAAGTATATGTTGATCGATGGCAATGTTCCTGACAAAACCAAACCCTACTTGGTGATCGCCGACCACGATCTGGTTATTGGCAGTATCTCCTCTTGTGAGGAAGCTCCCCTGTATGGTCGCCCCCGCCGACGATCCGCCGATGACACCATTCCGTGCCAGCACCTTCCAGAAGGCCTTTTCGGTGAGCGTGCCCGCATACGCGTCTACCAACCGCCACTGACGACCGCCCCCGAACCAAACTCCCCTGGCCTCCACCAGCGGGCGGACAAATTCCTTCGTGTTGGCGACTTCCGGGTCGTACGTATGAAGCACAGTGACGTTCTTGGCGCCGAGGCGACGGAAGGATCCGGCCCCGGCGGCGGCGTCGTCGTCGTAGCTGTCGGCCCCACCGGCGGTCGGGATCACGACGAGGGGGGCGTCGTTTCCACCGGCCAGGTCGATCACGCGTTGGTAGATGGAGTCGTCGAGTTCCCCCCCGCCGACGATGACTAGGGTCCCGGTTTCGGGGCCTACGTATCTCGGATTATGGTGGGGGACCGACGACGCGACGGAGAGGAGGCTCATGATGAGGATTGACTTGAGATTGAAGCGGTTCATTTTGCTGATTTCTTCCCGGGAATGGTGAGAGTCTACTAGGTTGAACTTCTGCGATGAGTGGTGACGGTAGACAAGGAGCAATGGCGCTTCGAAGAAAAGAGGGAAACAGTCCCTTTTTTTCTTCTGCTTTTTACCTCTTATATAGTTGCGCCTATCTCACAGCTGACTAGATAATCACACCATAGCGCACCACGATGATTAGATCGGGAGGTTGCATTGAACAAGAGGCGGGGTCCGCCAACACCATTAAGGTCGACATGTCGACATGTAAGGCCCTGCAAATTTACACCGGCCCGCCTAACCTAGAGGACGGAAGGACTTTCCACGTCTTTCCCCAACTCCCTCCCGAGGTCCGGCGCATAACATGGAAGAAGATTCTGGAGTGCGTACGTATACCTAGAATACACCCTGCCGAGAGCACTCCAACGGCCGGAAGCACCTCAGCTGAGGCGAGAAACAGCTATCATGTCCTTGTCTACACACGCTGATTTCCATGGCAAGCCGCTCTGAGTAAATAGGGAATCGCGGCAAGTGGCCTTGAAATTCTTCCGAGCCCGTATGCCCCGCATGTTTCTGAAGAATGGGATGGACGACCGTGGTCTTTCGACTGCCCAGCAGGGGTGCCTTGCCTTCAATCCCGACTATGACTTTCTTCACATCACGTCGGTATCAATGTGCGTAGCCAACTTCAGACACCGCCGGCAAATACATCGCTTAACATGAGAACTGAAGAATAGTTAGCAATTTGATAGTTATGTCCGCATTGGCACTAGGAATCAAATTGCGTACCACTGCGGGACCGGGGACAACATAGCTGTTCGCACCACCGTTATAAATCTACAAATGAGAGTCAGCTCCCTTCGTTCCTTAACGCCGCAAGCACCAAACTCACATTGGCCGTATATCCAGGGTCGTTAGCCTTAAAGGCCCCAGGGATGGATACAGTTGGAGAGGGCTCCGTACTACCCCCTCCTTCGACCTTGACCTGCGCGCAGCTAATGTAGAACTTCACGGCAAGGTTAGCACTCGGCGAAGCAAGAAAAGCAAGAAAAGCAAAAAAAAAAAAAAAAAAAAAAAAAAAAAAAAAAAGTAAAGAAATAAAGACAAAGGACCCAAAGAGATACGGACCTGCGGCGGGGCCCCGGGGTTGTGGATACCGAGTTGCTGGATTCGAAGGAGGTATTCGCCGTCGGGGATGCACGCCGGGATACTGTGAGTGTACGAGTCTGCGTTCCATCAGCAAACGCGAACTCGCGCCATGTTTGCAAGGAACTGAAGGGAACGGGCGTTCTTTAACTTACTACTCAACACCCAGTTTGTTCCGGTCGGACCTGAAACGTCTTGTTATCACCAGCGCAGAAAACTCCTGACAGATCGGTTTAACTTACCCCAGTCGTGGGTCTTGAACCAAGGCCCGCTGCCATCGTAATCCGCAGCAGCGGCGGGAGCCTTGGACATGTATCTTCCTCTCGTTAGTCTCAACGAGCGCTCCTCCTCCTCTCGTCTCCAAAACGACATACATCGAAGTAGGGCCCACGTGGTACACGGCCGTGTCTAGTGTGAACGTAAACTCGCTCCCAGCCTTCACCGTGACGGTCTCGGTGCCGTTGCTCACGCCACCACCGACGTTGCAGCGCAGGTCGTTGGACGCGAGGTCAGTTACGGGCCCATTTTGTAACCAGTCTGGGTTCGAGTTGCGCCGGACATACGTCCAGGGCGGGTATTTGGTGCCGCCGATGGAGAGTTGCTGAAAGATGTAGTGGGCCGAAGCAGGCCCTCCAAGTGCGAGAAGGGTCACCAGGAGTTTCATGGCTAGATGGGACGTGTTGCGTTGGCAAAAACCGGGTCTCGCTCTCGTGGGTGATCCAAAATTGGGATGCGGGTGCGATGCGAGGTGCGACGTGGCCCTCTGTGGAAAAGGCGATCGCGGGAGTTGGGGATATTTCAACACCCCCCGCTCCGCAAACCAGGAAATCGGGCAGGAACGACCTAGATAAATTAAGCAGAATTGGCCCATCAGCAAACTTGGCAGACTTATTGGCTCCGGAACCCAGGCGAGATTGCGAAGGCAATCTATTTCATCTCGGCAGTTGGGCGTATTTAGCGACATTTCGTAATTTGTCTCGCCGGGCAATTTGGAGAGGGCCGATTCGGGTATTAACGTTAGATGACATTGGTGGAATACATCCCCAGTCTTGGCCGGGGTCATCTGCGCACATTAGAGCGCGTTCTATCTGCGGCTGGGAGATGTTGAGGTCGTTCTCGCTATGCGACGTGAGGGTTTGGTTTGTTTCGAAATCGTGATGGACATTTTCTGCCGAGCTTTGCGATTCGACGTCAACAGAAGGTTGAAGATCCAGGACAACGCCCACTCGTTGGAGCTTGACCGAGTTTCGTCATATGCCTGAGCCCAACCTCTCGACCTTCAATAGTGACTAGCGCTATCGCCAACGGAAATCTCTGCGTTGATCGGCAATTTTTGTAGTGCTTCTGGCTACATGCAAGAAGAGCAAATCTCGTAGAGCGACAGAGTATTATGACCTCAACTCTCTCCGCGACTTTCTGCACCGTTTCCTACGTTACAACACCATCTCTGAGACCAGCCGACGTCAGCAGCGAAATGGCTATTCTCTACCGAGGTATATAATATTAATAATAGCCCAGTTTTAAGATACACAGAAAAAAAGAAATAAAAAACAAGGCGAGAGTTCTATCCACTGTACCATTCAGATATCTTCAGACTCATTTGGCCCTCTTCGCCCCCTTCGAAGGCCGTGTTTACAATATACCCCCTTTTCTATCAGCACTAAGATCAGTGCTGCTCTCGGCGCAAGAGCCACCGAATGAAGCTCTTTCAATTAGAGGTCTTAGAGCAGAAGTTTCCCGACTACCGTTGGGGTTGGGATGCTACTGGTGACTTAAATTGAAATGTTGTGTCAACTTATTGTTTGCCCATGGCAAATTCTATTACATAAACACATAAACCTTCAAGAAGTGCCGCTCAATGGTCGATGAAATGGGCTGTTCAAGTGATGCAGATTGTTATTCCAATGGGCAATATTGGATTCAGCTTCCTCTTAATAAAATCACGTGAACCAGTCCTCTCCCGCTTTCTGCCGTCTACCCATAATGACAGAGATTACACGTATCTCGTACGCGGCACAAGGCGGGCCTTCTGTAACATCCGAGCCGGCGATCATCCACGTCCCTGAGATGTTATATAAACCTTATCCGGCCAGCATGACTTCAATCACCTCTTTCGTCCATTCCTACTTTTGCTAAAGGCAAAATTGCACACCCGATGCCTTTATTGCAGATAGTCCTCTTATGATGGCGGCCTACCTACAAGCCGGCCCACTGGACTATTCCAGCACTCGTCAAAAGGCCATCGAGGATGCCCGAAAAGTCCAAGCATCCATCGAAGATGAATGCCTCAGCTCGGGAAAAGATCCTCCACCCTACACGCTTCTCGAGCTCATCGGAAAGGGTACCTTTGGACGCGTGTACAAGGCGACAAGCAAATCCGGACAAGCCGTGGCAGTTAAGATCATCAGCATCGAAGAAGGCGACTTCCTCAATCCGAAGCGGGCAGATACGTTTAGCGACATTTTGAAGGAGGTCAATACCCTAAAATTATTGGGAACGAGCGGCGCCAAGAATGTCAATGTCGTGCTGGATGCCGTTTTGTTCGGACAGACCATGTGGATGGTCACAGAGTACTGTGCTGGCGGGAGCGTTGCCACCTTAATGCGCCCAACCGGCGGGCTGCCGGAAAAATGGATCATCCCAATTTTGCGCGAAGTAGCGGTTGCCATTTACTGGGTGCACAAGCACGGCATTATCCACCGTGATATCAAGTGCGCGAACGTTCTGGTGATGGCCGACGGCCAGGTTCAGCTTTGCGACTTCGGAGTCGCCGGCATCATCGAGACCAAGTTCGACAAACGAAGCACGGTGACAGGGACGCTGCAGTGGATGGCCCCAGAACTTTTCGAGGCTCATGTAGCCTATGGAACTGAGGTGGATATCTGGGCCTTCGGGTCCATGGCCTTCGAGGTCGCCACGGGCTTGCCGCCGAACGCCACCACAGCCATCGAACCGTCGCAATTTGGAAACTATCTCAAGCAACATTGCCCACGTTTAGAGGGAGACCGTTATTCCTCCCAACTAAAAGACCTCGTCGCATTTTGCATGGTAGATGACCCGAGGCAACGACCTGCGATCGAAATGGTCCAGCGACATCCCTACATATTCAACAGCGAGATCGAGTACCCGACACAATCTCTGTCGAAACTCGTCAATGCGTACCGGCTCTGGGAATCTCAAGGAGGCAATAGGCAGTCTCTCTTTGCAGCTGGAGGAGCACAGGGGCCTCTTGGCGATTATTCGTTACCAACCACTTATGAAAACGAAGAGTGGAATTTTGGGATCGCTGATGATTTGGGAGCCGTCACTCTCGATGACTCCGATACGCAAGCTGTATATGACGCGTACGGCACCAGCGTTGACATGAGCGCGCAACCCTTAGGACCTCTAGCGCCTAACCGTCGACGCCGAAAACCACCACCCAATCTCCGCGTAGTCAAGGCGCCGCTCGAGAAGATATTCGACCCCGACACGATATCAAATTACGAGGATAACGTGAAAAACTTTTACCAGAAGCAGATGCGAAAGTCGTCGTCTGACCTCCCGTTGAGAGACGACACGCAGCAATCAAAACTCAGAGAGTCGCTAATCGATCTTGACGCATCATCACTGAAGAGAAACGTCAAGCCGCCTCAGCTTGATGACTTGGAAACTATTCGGCCGGGTGGTAAACAAGCGCTTCCTCCGGAATCCAAGCCTAAGGACACAAGCAATCGGCGAACCCAAGACTGGATCTTTCCTGTTATGTCGCCGGTTTCCCCCGGTTTCGACCGCACACGTTTTCGACCTGACCAAGATGATGTCTCCATTGGTAAAATGTACGAGGTCGGCGAACCGACACCACGGCTAGGAAAGGGGCTCTTGGGACCTGCAGTGCAGGCGAACCGCGTATCAACCGTGAGCTTGATCGACTTGGATGCAAGTTTGGCAACTGATGTCGATCCTCCCCGGCCATCCACATCTGACTCCGATCGAATGTCTGTGTCTTCGGATCCTGCAAAAACCCCTTTCGATCTTGAACGTCACGCCTCCGTATTCATTCCCTCGTCAAACAGAGAGCCCTCGATCTACGTGTCATTTGACGATGACCCAAAGCAAGACAACACCAACTATGCACTCGCGACTTTGGCCCGATCCTTGCCTGAGATACCAAGCATGGAGTTGCCCCATCAACAACCAAAGCCCAACATCCCTCCATCCGAGCCTAAACTGCCGCGCCGGGCTACTGAGCCTGCGATGGCGATGCAACCCGTACTCGAGATGCCGTTCCTCCCCTTACCACCGGCTGTTGCAGTGATGGAGGGCCTTGATTCCAAAGATGAGCTGAAATATGAGCTGAACCGCATGATTGCGAGTATGAATGAACATTTGAGATTTGTGAGTGGAATGCTGGATAATATGCCTGTTGCAGGCGGAGATCGACTGTCGCGCAGAGGTGGCTGGTCCGGATAAGATTGACTGTGGCAATCGTGCGTATTCTTTTTATGATGTGACGGCTATTTCCTCAGCGCGGTACTTACGTTTATATTTTTTGTGCTTTTCTGGAGGATTGGGATCCCGCGGCGTATAGGCAGAGGGCTGGTGATGAATGGGGTTTTGGTAAAATGATTGATATGGATATCTTAGAACACGAGGCGCAATTAGCTTTGTTAGAACGAACACTATGATTTGACTCCCGGCGTGCGTCATGGGTTTTTTCCCTCTCAAGGCGACGGATATTTGAGTCCTGTCAATGCAGTCTCGGATCAGAGCAGTATCCCAGCTTTTGGGATATGCCGTTGTTACTAGGTGCCACACCTTGCTAGATCTATTCTCCAAAATCCGACTCGTAGATGGACGATATCGGTGCCAGTCCCATCGTTAATATGCTATGGTGTGTGGTTCAAAACCAAGAATCCTTGCCCTGCTTTTATGATTTGGGGCTCATAAGCGATGATTCCAGGGCGTCCTTTGTCGGCGATAGGCCTGCATTCCCTTCCGGCGTCTGCAGTATGACAGCATAACGTTCGGGAACCTAATTTGCCCGTCGAAGGATTGCCTCTCGCAACAATTGGGAAGGTTGTGGCTTGGACTCCTCTCTGAATGTAAGCGAGGAGGTCCCCTGAGGTCGGGCACCCGTATCCTCCGTTTCCCGAATGAGAACTCAGTTCTGCTTTAATAGCGTGTCACCCGGACCTCAGGCTCAAGAACAACATATTGATGCCTAAATCCGAAAAGGTGTGGTTATAATAGCTGGGTGCTAATGCGGCGGACTATCACGATGTATACACACCATTTTATCCGTCGACCGAGTGACCGCCGCGATCGCGAGTTCTGGCAAAAGCACACTCGACTGCCCCCTTTTCTTGTGCTTCCACGGTATCCGTATTATATCACTTTCATGTATTATAGGTATCTCAATCTCCAAACCCTCGAGGGACGGAGTGATATCGAGCGACGTTTATTAATAAAACTAACTGTCGGAGTATAAAAGATATCAGAATCTCGATCTTAGGTATGGAGAGATGGAAAAAGTCTACAATCAAAGGTTACCGAAAGCAACATAGGAAGCACCTGGGATCTGCCGATGGTAACAGTAGTATTACCCACACTTCAATCTGTATCTTGGCGGGTCACCTCTCTCGTCCACGTCTGTAGGCGTCCCGGGTTTCCGAAATCCCCGCACCATTTCTCCGCACGGAAAGCTTAGCCAAACACGGGCCGGCCTTTCATCCAACCAAAGCGTGTCTAGGTATGAGGTTGAATTGCAAAACATGCCGTAGGTTGTTTACTTCTCGTCTTGTAATCTACGATATACCATCCGGATACACGGGCTTCTGGGCACAAGAGTCCAACCCATCGTTATCTCGCCTCTAGGGGCAGTTCCTAGCATTCACGGTACATGTCCGAAGTGTGTAGTTCTCTCGTGTGAAAGGCCAGCGCCTCAGATATACCATACCATTATTACTTTGCCGATCCCAGAGTAGATGCAGCAATATGCAGTTAATGAAAGTAATTGGGACCGCTTGCATAGCATCCTCGGGGGCCTGCAGGTATACAAACCTGGCACGGTTGTCCACTCCAGTTACCAAATACTTCGTGGCCTGTAAGTAAAAGCCGGGCACAGTTGCTACTTAACCCTGTGTCCCGGCTTTCTTGGGCTGTGCAGCAGACAATTTCCCCTTTTTAAGCCCCATCATTCCATCGGCGCCGAAGTTCGCCTGAACCTTGCGTCGGAAATATCTCACCAGCCACGTGCAACCGGACCCCCAGTTGTGATCTTGTGGACAGCTTCGTGAAAAATGGCTTTCGGATTGTGGAAGAGTAAGCGTGAGGCCCGGACAGCGGCCGAGAAGGAAACGATTCAAGACAACTGGCGGTGCTTCGTGGCCTGCGGTATCATGCTCCTCGCGCCATTTCAGTATGGGCTCGACTTTGGTCTTATCGGCGGTCTTCAGGCGATGGTTGGATTCCTTAAAGTAAGTTTCTGGCCATCCATCCTCACTAAAACGGCAAATTGTCACAGCGGACGCCCGTTGTTAACTTGTTGCCATCGCAGATTTTTGGATATCCTGCTCCGCATCTCCCCAGTGGCTGGAACATCGAGCACACGCGCCAGCAACTGATTGCCTCCCTAATGACTCTCGGCGCCTTCATAAGCTCTGGAACTGCTGGGGTAACGGCGACCTGGTTTGGGCGGAAGACGTGTCTATGGTTCGCGTGTCTCCTCTGTGCGATATCAAACATCATCATGATGGCAACGACAAATATCGGCGCGTTGTATTTGGGGAGACTGTTAATTGGTTTGGCAAATGGATATTTTATGACCTTTTCGCAGCTCTATATCCAGGAGAGTAGCCCGGCAAAGTACCGCGGCCTCTTCCTCACTGGCTTCCAGTTCTCGACTTCCTTTGTTAGTATTACGCAGACGCCGAATCGAACGTGCTGAGAGTGGACGGCTGACTTTTTCTAGGGATCATTGATCGGAACAATCATCGATTGGGCCACGGCTAAGCGCCCCGACCGCTCTGCCTACCTTATCCCGTTAGGCTTGATTTACGTATTCCCCCTCTTCATAACTATCGGCTTGTGGTTTATCCCCGAGTCCCCACGTTGGCTCGTCCATAAAGGCCGCGTCGAAGATGGCCGCAAGGCACTGCAATGGCTCCGGCCAAAAGGCACCAACGTAGACCCTGAAGTGGACGATATCGCGAACGTCATCCAAAAGGAGAAGGAGCTTGGGAAAGGGGTTGGCTTCGTTGACATGTTCAACAACTCCGTCGACCGGCGCAGGACCATGGTTGCCGTCGGATCCGTGACGCTCCAGGCCGCCACTGGGTCCATGTTCATCATTGGTAAGACACCTTTTCTCCAAGCCCATGCTGGGCCGTTGAGTCAGGCTCGCGAAAGAAATTCGGTATTTTAACTTCAGATATTTTTTCCTTCGGCAAATAGCGTTCAAGGCATACTTCTTCACAATGGCACAAACTCCCGACGCGTTCGCCATGAGCTGCGTAGTCAACGCCGTCGGTCTCTTCGCCATTATCGTCAATACTTGCATTGTCGTCCGGTACGGGAAGCGTCGCATCTTACTTCTGTACGGCATGACGATCTGCGGCATCTTGCAGCTCATTGTCGCTGTCGTTTATGACACGGTGCCAAATACGAAGGTGGCTGGAAAGGTGCTTATCGCCCTGACAAGTCTGTACATGATGACCTACTGCGTGAGTCCATCTCCCATTATTCGGTGGCAAAATGGCTCAGAAAGCAAAACTAACCATGTTCCTCATAGGGTATGGTCGCTCCCTACGCATGGGTAGTCGGCGGCGAGACGCCCTCTCAGCGTCTGAGGAGTTATACCTTTGGCCTAGCAGCCGCGGTAGGCTTCTTCTTCGCCTGGTTGACCACCTTCACGGCACCGTACTTCATCAACCCCGATTCTCTCAACTGGGGTCCACGGTATGGATACATTTGGTTCCCGTCAGCCACTATCGCAGCCATCTGGGTATACTTTTGTCTCCCAGAGACAAAGGGGCGCACCTTGGAGGAGATCGATGAGATGGTACGTCCAACAACCAAACCCACGAGAAAGAAAGAAACGAGCTAACAGATACTTTTTTCTCCTCCGAGTAGTTTTTGGCAAAGGTTTCTGCACGGAAGTTTGAGAGTCACAAGTGTACCACTCATCTTGCGGATCTTGAGAAGGATAAAGTTTCCATCGAAGAAGTGGAGGTGGTTGAAAAGGAGCGGAGCGGGTAGGTACAAGGGAACCAAGTTGAATCCGTTATTAAACTATCTTGTAATCTTATGATTTGTGCTCCAACTCACAGCCGCCCGTTAATGGCGGGCATGCAACTCCCAACACTTTGAAAGTATCTCCATTACATTTGTAGCTGGATATTTTCTCGATTATTGTTAATGTTACTGTCGTCATCATTGTCATTCTTCCTCATCAAGTCCCCTTCTGTCGCACTTCGTGTTGACGTAGTCACGATCCTATTTCTTTGCCCCGCCAGCGAGCCGGCCGTATTATAGAAACTATATGGCTGAAGGATTATGGCGGCATCGGGACATCACGTCAACGACAAATATGGGGCCGATGCTGTAAAATTATCTTATTCGGGGAGTCTCAGCTGTAGATCAACCCTCTTAATATCTAGGTACAAGAAACAAATACGATCACCATCTCTAAATCCCTCCAACAGTTTGTGACCATCTCTAATCACCGAAGTCATTCATCTCAACCGCTTCCCCCCCCCGCACTCCCTAAGCACATAGGGTGAAGGTGAGGTCATCATTGCTTGTGCAGACCTTAACCTGGCTACCGGCAGGGGGAACACCATTGTTCCAAACAATGGGGCTGCATCCGCCGTTGGCGCTGGCGACGGACAACTTGTGCCCAGAGAAGGGATCGCCAAATACGTCGCTGAGGTCGTACCAGACGTTGGAGCCGTCAAGGTTGTAGGCGAAGTTGGTCTGGGGCGCCCCGGTCCAGAGGCCATCCGCGGGGATAGTCACCTTGAGGGCGCGGCCGCCGGTTACAGGGTCACGGGTGAACCCCTCACTGTAGGAGCCGCCCTTGGCGGAAAGGCGCCATGGGCCAGCGACCTCGGAACCGACAGACCAGACAGAGACGGCGAAATCGCACTTGTTGACGACATGGGCGGAACCGACTGCGGAGACGGCCGTGAGAGAAGAGAGGGCGACAGCCGCGAAGGTGACGAAAGAGCGCATGTTGTTGGTTTGCGAGTGAGTTGGTCTTGCGAGACTGGTGGAAGATTAAAAGTGTTTCTAGGGCTCTGGGTGTGAGCTTGTTGTGGGCTATTAATGTCTATTGATGGCTTGGAGGATGAGACTGTGAGACGGGAACGGAAACAACAGGTGGAATCGTGGAGAGCATCGTCATCTTTATATGCTCGAGTTCGACGGGGGGATCACGCTGTATAGTCCGCATCACTGGGCGAAGATTCGCCTGCGCTCCTGATCTGATTACGCTTCGTATATGCTCAAAACCACGTCAGCATGGATCAGTCGATTATACTGGGTCCTGGATGTGAGGTCGGATGCATATCCCTCAACCACATGACTCAAGCCAGAATCGTTGCCCAGATTTCCCCTCTAGACGGGGCCGGAGGAAGAAGGGAGGGAGGAAAGCAACCTGCATCAACGGGTCTGACCTCTCGAGCTGCTTACTTCTTTAGAACAGCCTTCGACTTCGAGGTCCGGGCTGACGATGATCGCTCGATGGGGTCAGCTGGCTGGGCGTAAGACAAGCCGACTACCGAGTTTCTAATAATAACAGTACTAGCACTGGGCAGTCAGCTTCCCCCCCAGGAAACAAACCAACCATTGGTTTGCCCTCGGGTGTTAGAATGAGGGAAGATCCGCTCACCGTCGCGGGACTCGGATCTTGACCCATGCTTGGCGCCAAAATTGCCGCTTTGGGGAGGAATACGAAGAACGACGGCTTGGTACCCATGTCTTGGAATGTAGCATCATAGCTTCCCACTGCTAGGACATTTCTGGAAGAACCAGTCTCCGCTTCAGAAGTTTGGGGAGGTGGAGCATCGGTGGATCCAGGTTCAGACATTGAGCATCCAAAGGCGAGATTCTAAGCGAGACAATGACGTAGGCTGCACCAAGGATGCAACACTACGTCAATACGAGGGACGGATATGCAGATCTCTGCAGTTGATCGGGGGCACAATCGGGGAGGTTGGGTTGATGACCCGAAATGTTTGCGCGGGGCCCCCCCGACGAAGCTCGTATTGGAATGGGATCTTTTTATTCTCCGAAAATCTCTTCATGGTGCCGGATAAGTGTGGGTATGATCCCCGGTCAGATTGCAGGATTCTTGATTAGTAGATTGGCTTGCTTCGTCGATTGGGTCCAAACAAAGATTCCTGCATGGGCATACTCGTCGAATTAGGGACACTGTTGAAGCGCAGTCAAATACGGAGAAGTTGATCTTATTATGCCAAGAGTTCTCATTTGCATTCTGTAAGCGGCAACTGCATGGTCACAATTGAGGGGGGTTTCTTCATCGTCGTGGTCGACGAAAGCCCACCCATGATTTTGCATAGATTAAATGTGAGTCTCAGACTTGGGAAGTCAATCTCTTCCCGAGTCATGTAATAAAATCTAGGCTCACATTATTGATCAGCTGCTCTCGCGTATATAATGTGGCGAACCAGCGATCCCGAGTCAACCACGAGATGGACCGTTCCATCCTTCAAAAGCAACCCTATTGTAATATACTAGGTTGCATCAGCGCTGGAATGCGGTATTCAATGCAAGGTCGATGATGTTTGAACGTGTCCGGCGGATCATCTGCGGAGAGCAGAAGGTCTCAAACTCGGGAAAGTTGGAAGAACACGCCATGTTATTTCCCCCGTCCTCTATTCGTCTATCTAGTCCTCTATCACGCTCAAACTTCCCTCCGTTACACATACATATGAAAGTGAAAGAAATTGAGAGAGGATTGAATGGTCTCGCAGCACCAACTATTGTACCGACGCATTATAATCGCCCCTTAACAGCAATGAAAAGCCCCTTGCTTTCCGCAAGAATAGTCCCTTGCTGACTTTCAATGAGAACCTCGACATAGCATTTCCGGCCATCCAGATTCGTGATTGTCGCCTTGACCAATATCGTCGAAGGAACCGCCACTGGCTTCAAAAATTCAGTGTTAAGATATGCCGTCATCAGCATAGGATGGGGAATGGCTCCGTTCCGTTGGTTGACGTCAATAAGCTGTCCTGCAACCTCGTCGACGATGGTCATGACAATGCCACCATGGCATACACCGACCCAACCGTTGAGTCCTGGTCTTAGGTTGAGAAAGGCATTGATCTGGGGGATGAGGCTTCCTTTGCGATGAGGCTTCTTGTAAAAGGTGATGAAGCTGGAGACCGTATCGGGGGTATTGAGCGTGCGTGCGAAGAGGGCGTCGCCACGACCGGGCTTTTCCTCACGACAAGCCGGTACCTCGATGATGATGTTGGGGCTGTCCAAGTAGCTGGCACACCAGGGGTTGGATCGGAAGTACTCCGGGTTATCTGGCGTAGAGTGCTTCATGGTTGATTGGAGGGAAATATCTGCTCGAAATACCTGTCGCGACAGGCTTTTAAGTTCACCTCCGAGATCTAAGGAGCGAGGCTTTTTCGTCGAGTGAGGGTTAGCGGCTTAAGGTACCCCTGGCACGAAGCGTCGTCAAAGGCGGTCTGCAGCCCAGGCCGAAGGATTGTTAACCGACCCGAACAGTGATTTTCGCTCTCGCCTGTCGAGGCCCCTCTTCCCAATGCTGTTGATGGCGATGTTGATAAGTTATGCCAGTGTGCCTTCCTCAATTTCGGCTCAAGGATCAACGCCAGGGGCTGAGATGAGCAACTGCGACCAGAGCTTGGGCATTACCAGCCCCAGAATTACGATGGAGCACGTGCCGCTAATTTCTTGCCAGGCGGTGCCGACGACGTGCCTCGGCCCCGTGTGGCGGCAAGAAGGGTACCTTAATTTCACACTTTGTAATGTATTCTTTATGCTTGAAATATGTGGAACGGTACTTGACCTGTGGGTACTTAGCCTCAGCCCCACGCCACATTTGTCAAGTGGTGTAAGGAAAAGCGGACCCAAGCCAAAATCGGCTTGGCTTGATCCACGGAATGCTGATATCACTCCAAAGCCTGGAATCAGATTGATCTTATCCTACCTCAGTACAACCCAACCCTTGTTTCCCAAGACATTCGCAGGACTACTTAATAACAACCGTCGCGATTCAGCTGACATGGCAGGTGTCGTCAAAAACACGTCGCGGGAGGCATCGTCCGCCACAGCCGTCGAGGCAGCTCTTCACGATGGCAAAAAGCATCTCCTCCTTGCCGCCAGCGGATCCGTCGCCACCATCAAGCTTCCTCTGATCATCTCATCTTTCGCCAAGTATCCCAACGTCTCCATCCGCGTCATCCTCACCAAACCAGCGTCCCAATTCCTTGCCGGACAATCAGACGAGCAGCCAGCGCTGTCGTCGCTATCATCCCTGCCGAACGTTGACGGTGTCCATGAGGACGAGGATGAGTGGTCTGAGCCGTGGACCCGCGGAGCCAAGATTTTGCATATCGCCCTGAGGCGTTGGGCGGATATCCTCGTTGTAGCTCCGATGAGCGCGAACACATTGGCCAAGGTCGTTAACGGTATGTCGGATTCCCTGCTGGTGAGCGTAATCAGGGCATGGGATACCACGGGCTTGATCGATGGGAAGAATTCGAGGATTCTTGTTTTTCTTGCCATGAATACTGCGATGTGGTTACACCCAGTGACGGCACGGCATGTACGAGTTCTCGAAGAGGAATGGGGAGTGAAAGCTGATGGGAGTTCCGAGGGGCAAGTGAAAGACAACGGTGAAATAGTCCCTCGCACGGGGTGGTTTGAAGTCTTCAGGCCGGTTGAGAAGGCTCTTGCGTGTGGGGATGTTGGCTCCGGAGCCATGATAGAGTGGTCGGATATTGTCAAGATTATAGAGCAAAGGCTAGGGCTGCAAAGCTAAGTGCGGGAAGGGGTAGCAATATCACTGGAAGAAAACAAATTCACAAGAAATGGCCCACTATGCAAATCCCCGTTGAGGTAACGGGGCCAAAGGCGACGCATACCTGGTTCGGTGGTTGAAACATCGTCAAAGGCAAAATGTGGGCACGGAATAATAATAGGTATGCCTCCCCTTGGCGGGAATCATGGGTTTTCTCGTAGACGACGGTGTCGATAGATTATTATCAACATATCGAAACACAAAATAACATTCTGCCAGTAGGATGTGAAGATAGAATAAGCTTCTTTAATTACAAAAATCAAAAGAACAACTACATTATAAGTAAATCTTGCGTCGAGCAGGTGAGCAGTAACGTCATAGTTCCCTCCAGAGAACAACCCATCCCCATACCATTATCCATACAAAATATTATCATACCTCGTAACAAAGGAAAACATAAAGGAGAGGAAGAGATAAAGAAACCAAAAATAAAGTTTAGAACATGAAACTGGAAGTCGTTGAGCGTATCATGCGCGACAAATTTCATCCAACAGCGCCGTATTCGAGACAATCTCATTCCTTCTCATCGTCTAGATTCGTAAACCTCGGACCGTCAATGTCGGCAATGTGCCTGGACGGAGATAATGGCGGCGCCATGGCTATCTGCTCCGTCGTCACACCAGCCATGTGGAGGCATGCGTCGCGGAAACCATACAAGTAAGCCAAAGAGTGGTTGGGATCGTCTCGGAATTGCTGCGGGATCAAACCGAGGTTGTGCTTGCCTCCTGGTCCTGCTGCGAGTGCTGCGAACGGAGTACCCTTGACACCCAGTTCCATATTTGGCGGCTGTATGTGTTTTACTTTCGTCGCTGCTGCCGCCACCGTTGCCGTCTGGGCCTGGGCTTTGGCTCTCCGCGGACTCAGATGGCGGGTTTTAGGATCTTTATGTTTGTGTTCTTTCTCGGGTCCGACCCCATCACGGGCAGCGATGGGTTTTTTCTTAGGCTCCTTGGTTTCCTTCGCTTCCTTCACATCCGCTTTCGAGTGCCGTGGGGCATAGACGAAGTGGATATCGTCCTTGCGATGACGAATACATCTCTTCGTGTCCGGCGATTCACGTGGTTCCGTACATTTCGAACAGCTGTGCTCTACGCAAAACTGGCCGCCAGGTTTCCGCTCCAGCGTGCAGGGCTGACCCTCCAGCCGTAGCGCGCATGTGTGCTCGATACAGTACTTTCCACCCCGGCGGATCGGACCGTTGCAACCATCATGGGCACAGGTGTGGTCCTGGCAGTAAGGTGGTGTTTTTGTCCATCCGCCCAGACAGTCGGTGCCGTTATACCGACATTTGTGATGGTCGCAGAAGCAGTCAATCTTCGACATGACAGGCGCCGGGCAGGTCTCGGCCCCGCATTTATGAGTCTCGCAGTAGGGACTTCCCCTGAACCCGGCCCGTTTGCTGCATGGATCCCAGAGACATGTATGAAGCACACAATATTTCCCCCGAAGGTCGACGGAGTGATAGCATCTCGATATGGCACAGGTGTGTTCGTCGCAGGCTTCGCTGTTGCTCTTTATCTTGCGGACATTCGCACATCCTCCTATAAACCGGCAGACATGATCTCGACACGCTATCGCTCCGGATTCGACGGCTTGGTTGCAGGGGAGTCGACCTGACCACTGACAGGAATGTTCGCAGCAATACGGTCGTTTGAGTCGTCGTGATTTCGGACAGCCTTCTGCTTGGCATGTATGTTCGTCGCAGGCGTCGCCGAGAACTGTTGGTGGCATATAATGTTAGCGAGCAGAGAATCCCCCAGCAGCGGAAAAAAACAATAGCGGGAAGAAGGAAATAGGAAACTAACTCCCAGCGTCGGTTCCAACTCCGCGCTTGCAGACAGTGCACCCAGAATATTGGCAAGCGTGCAAATTGCAAAACGCGCTCGTATCGAGTCGTGATTTCGAGCATGCCATCAAGTCGCAGGCATGTTGCGCGCAGTATCCGCTCCCTTCGACTTTGGGCCAGGGACAAGTCGCTCGCTTGCAGGCATGACGTTGGCAGTGGCCTCCCGCAGTGGGGTTATCGACCGAGTCGCAGCCGGGAATGGGGCATCTCCAACGTTGAGGGGCGAACATGGGCATTTCTATGCGGGGAATTGTTGTGTATCGTCGTTCGGAGAGGTGACAATAATTTGTGCGTGAATAGATTGACGGAGAGATGGAGGTTCAAGGTGCAAAATATGATCGATCGGGTTGATGAACAAAGGGGAAAAAGATGCGCCCAGGCACAACTAGGGATGACGAAATCGTTGATTCGGCATTAATGGACAGCCATAACCCGAAACCAGGTTCATGAGCTGGGTCACTGGGTGTCGTGATTTCCCACTGAGATAAAATGAGGCAACTGTTGTTCGGGCAGAACGATTGGCTGTCGGGTCTCCATATCGGGTCGACGTGCATATTTCTAACAGATGTGTCACTCAGGTCTGCCTTAAAGCCCTTGATGTGTGTCGCCACCGTTACCCTCTCATCCATGCCTAATAGCAAAAATGGAATTCTGGCCGTGGCTTTCGGACAAGCCACGACCTATCGAGCTGACGGGAATGTACGTGCAAGTTGCCGACTTGTCCGCCCCAGATCTCTAGTCGCACCTCAAGCTGTGTTCCAGGAATGCCCAACTCATGGATAAGCTCGGCGTCGCTCTACAGTGCCTAATGTTTTGTTTTGTTCCACGTCTCATGCAAACCTCAAGGGAGACTGCGGAATGGTTGTCCCAGTCTGTTTTGCAACTTACCACGTTGTTCCCTATTATCTCTGCAAATTCTTGGCGAGTATCTCGCCAAGTCACGTAGCATATAGCTTACAGCATGGAGGTCTCTACGTCCTCCAGTGGTTTACCCCAGAGACCATGCGTTGATTGTTGCCGGAATCGGTTGATAGGCCATCGTTATACCTTCAGACAGAGCCACTGCTGGATGCTCTCCTCGATAGACCAGACGCGAAAGTGTTGGTAAAATGATTAGCAACCTCGAAGCATCACTGGCAAGGCGGAGATGCATGAATCATGGAATCTGCGCCCAGTTCCCATCCCCGCCACCAACTTCCTGCCTGATAAAGCGGTTCGCATCTTTCTATATTCAAATACCGATTAGTTGATTTTGGAACTTGACCCCCAAAATCTGTTGCCAACGCCACCTACTCCAGTGAGAAAGCTTTTCGTCGATGTGGCGTTTCGGTCTTAAATAATGCATAACATGGTATCTGGAGTCCATGTAATGGCATTCGTGATTGGAAAAAAGGAAAAAAAAAAATAAATAAATAAAAAAAAAATAAAGAAAATACAAGATCAACCGCCAAAGATTCACAGGTAACGCTGAGGTTCTGTTTTAGCTGCTATCCGCGGCACGAGTCCTTCTCCTGAAGGCCATGGAGCTCATTCAACTGGGCCACATCCTACTCAATGAACACAGCTCCAAGAAAGTCGGCCGACAACCCTATTGTAACAACACAGGAACAAAGCGAGTTTGAAAATCTGACCATGACCTTATTCTCACTCCAGTTCGGGGACCCGTGATCACTCGCACGCTAAGTCGGGGGTTTGATCCCACCCTTTGCCGATTTCCTATTTCTTCATCTGATAATGTCTTGGCAATGGATTTGTCTTTATATTTGTATCTGAGCAGTGGGGAATGCGCCACTGCGTCGCCCGTCTGGTGCCATCCTATCTATCCTTCCCACCGGAGCCCTGAGGCCTCATGCGGACCATTGTACGGTAGACATTATTTATCCGCCGGGCTTCAATTCAATCGAGCGAGTGTCAAATGGCCCGCTAAATAAACATCATAAAAGTTCATCCCATCTGCCAATCATAGAGAGAATATACCCGGAACCAGACCCTGCGGGGAACTCGCTGAATATGGCTCCCCGTGTTAGCCAGTGTGATATCCGCTCCAAATTAGCAGTCTCCTATAGCCCGGTTGAAGTGTCATCGAATATCTTTAAACTCATATTGAGGTCTCCACGGCTGATTTACTTTATTGAATGTCATGAAGGCCACGCGTAAATTGTAGCGGAGGAGCTCTGAATTTTTATCATGCTATGGCTATTAGGTCCTTTCGGGGGAGATTTGACAGCTCGCTTCCAGATCCAATACATAAACTTTTATTCTTCCAGAAGGCCATATCTAGGACATATATGTCTCTCCTGTTGTGCAAGCCGCCTCGAGAAGCTGTCCCGGTGAATGCTACGACCATCATCGTTGACTTTGACGGGTTTCATAATGAAGTGGCTATCTCTCGCGTTTCTCTTCGCCAGCGGGGTGCTTTCGGCCCCTGCTGCACCTGCTGCGGATGAGTACGATTACGTCGTTATTGGCAGTGGCCCTGGTGGTGGGCCCCTCGCAGCCAACCTAGCTAAGGCCGGATACTCGGTGTTCCTGATCGAGGCCGGAGACGACAGCCCGGGGCAGGGCTTCGGTGTCTACACACCAACTGTCCACTGGGACTTCTATGTCAAGCATTACCCTGACGACGATCCAAGAAACGAACTCTATAGCCACCTTACGTGGCTTACCCCAGAAGGCAGGTACTGGGTCGGTCAGACCGGAGCACCAGCCGGCTCTAAGCTCCTAGGTGTTTATTATCCCCGCGGCGCAACTCTTGGTGGATCATCCATGGTCAATGCCATGGTGTGCTGGTTGCCGAGCGACGGTGACTGGAATCACCACTACAATGTGACTGGTGATGAAAGCTGGAAGTAAGTGGTCTCGCCTGATAGTTGTGCCCGGGTGTTCTGCTCCTCACCTCAGATCCTTCCCAAATCCTAACCCTGGTTCAGAGCCGAGAATATGCACAAGGTTTTCGAAAAGATCGAGAAGAACAACTACGCCGATCCCGGAAGTCCCGGCCACGGCTTCAATGGTTATTTCCAAACCAACATGGGTGCCAAGGCCCAGGCAAGGGGCGGCAATTTGCAGGGCAACAAGGTCATGGAGGCGTACGCCAAGGATTTCGGCGTCAGCGACTGGTCCATGTCGGATCTTCTGACAAGGGATCCAAACGAAATGGTCCCTGACCGAGATCAAATCTCCAGCATCTTCGGTCTCGTAAACCACCAGTACGCGAACGGAAACCGATACAGCTCGCGCGACTACATCCAAGCGGCTGTCAGAGACGGTGAACCCTTAACCATATCCATGACATCGCTCGCCACGAAAGTGCTGTTTGATACCAGCGGGGACTGCGGCGATAAGCCTCGAGCTATCGGCGTGGAGTACCTCGAAGGCAAGTCTCTCTATGCTGGAGATTCTCGCCGCCAAGAAGGTGCGACGGGAGCAAAGAAGACGGTGAGGGCAAAGAGAGAGGTTATTGTCTCGGGCGGTGCTTTCAACTCTCCTCAAATACTCATGCTGAGCGGCATTGGTCCCAAGGAGCATTTAGAAGAATTCGATATTCCCGTCATTCACGATCTTCCTGGGGTTGGCCAGCACCTTATGGACAACCAGGAGATGCCGATCGTTGGTACCGGGTCTGCTGGTTCGGGTACTACCGGTGTCGCCATGTTCAAGACCAATTTCCCTGCTCATGACGAACGTGACATGTTCCTCATGGGTGGACCCGGTTTCCTTTTCCGTGGCTTCTGGCCTATGAACCCTGTTGCTCAACCGCGAGAACCTCAAATGCCCTACGGCGTGAGCATGGTCAAGGGCTCTTCCGTCAACGACAAGGGTTGGGTCAAGCTCCGATCGGCCGACCCGCAGGATACGCCCGAAATCAACTTCAACCATTACGCCGAAGGATCCGAGGCTGACCTCAACGCCATGAAGGATACCGTAGCCCGCATTCGCAGAATCTACAAGGACATCGGCATTACTCCTACCGAGCCTCCCTGCACCGCCGGGCTCGATGAGAATGGCAGCTGTGGCCAGGAAGATATCGACTGGATTCACAAGCAGACCTTTGGACACCACCCCACCAGCTCAAACAAGATTGGTGCCGACGATGACCCCATGGCTGTCTTGGACTCCAAGTTCCGCGTCAGAGGCGTCGCTGGTCTGCGTGTTGTCGATGCCAGTGCGTTTGCCCGGATCCCTGGTATCTTCCCGTCGGCACCAACTTTCATGATCAGCCAGAAGGCGTCGGACGAAATGATTGCCGAGCTAGAGGCTGGAGAAGCTATTGAAGTTTGCGCGGCCCCTCTTCCAGAGTAAGAAGGAATGGAGTTTGTAAATAGTTCTTCAGGCTTGCATAACTTGATTCGCAGGAAATAGGGAAATTGGTATTTCAGCTTGTACATATTTAGAAATTTTATGACGTTAGGGATATCTGGAAAGGCCTAGTGTCCATTACTGGGTTTACTTTCGTTTCTGCCAGGCCAAACTCTTCTCGTCGGGGATCCCCAGAAGACAAGGGCCAAGACATCAAAGCGTCTAAAACTTCCTTCCTGAAGCTATTATGGGCTATAGGGTAGATTGCGCTCTCGCACAAATGAATATCATGCTACCAAAATCTCCAGCGTCAGAAAACCACTCCGCCAGCAGCTCTTCTCGCCCTGTCTCCTTCCCCTCTATCCAGGACAAGATATCACTGCCGAGAAGAGCCGACCCTTCCCAGCTGTAAGTTTCATTGAATCTCTGGGCCCACTCTTCTGCCGTGGGAGCCTCCCATATGTGGCGCAGACAAGGAAGGGGAGCATCTCCGAAGTGTGCGCAGAGGATGGTGCGGTGGCCTTTGTGGGCATGGCGGACATAGTCAAGAGTGTGGATGGCAAAAAAGGTCCTGCCACAGTGAGCTTCGGTTCTCCGAGGAGAAAACAATAATGGGATAGGTGCCGACAGGGGAAGAAAGTGGCTTCAAGGAAAGGAAACAAAGGGGATGTACCTCAGGATGGACTCATTGATGATCCACTCCTCCCAGTCGCTAGGTTGCACCGAGACTAACGGCGTTATCCTGTGTACGTTTTTGCTCAGGAAGTGCTATGTTCCTTTGTCAGCGCATACGCCGCAGGAACCAGCATCAACGATTCGGGGCCAACGCCTAGCATACTTGGGATAGCCTTGATGATATCCGATCCGCCATCTCTTGGTCGGCATTTGCCGCATGATAAGTCCTCACAGCCGTGTAAAGCGTGATGGCCTGCATCGCTGCGACATCGTCGGATCTCGTACACCTAATGCACTACTTTACTCAATAAAGGTCGGACTGACAGGAGCCGGTCATTTACCGTACCCAGACACATTTTCCATTCACTTACCTGCGTCTGGATTTGCTGAAGTTGCCCCTCGATAGCACCCATCATAACAACATGTGACCCCGGAGTCCATGTGGCATACAGATGACAGATTGGTTCGACGGCAGCAAGAGTATGGTGTCTCTTGGTCACTTCCCATTGTCCAAAATGAACGAACGGGGGCCTACTGCCTCTGCTTGATATGAGATCGAGAAATCCCCTGAAGAGAGAATCGAGGAAATCAAGGCCCTGTTCGGAACTCTGCCAGATCTTTGTGAGGTAAGCGGACAGCTTCGGGTATCCCGAGTTTGGTTCTTCAGATTCGGGGAGACCCATCAAGGCAGTGACCTGGGGGCTCGGCTTCTCCGGCGGGACTGTACTACCGCCTGAGGTAGTATCGAGGCTAAAGTCATGTTGAAAATCGAAGGTGATGGTATCAGTCTGCCAATCTTCTTCGTTGTTGAATCTCAGATCGAGCGAGAACACATCGGTGAGGCTATCCGATGACGAACCCTGGTCCGCCGCATCGCGGCCTGGAGCTCCAGGTGGCACGTCGGACAATGGAGTAAAGGCCGAAAAGGTTGTGGCGGGGGGCTGCACACCGCCTGACAAACTGTTGGCTGGCCCGTTCTCGCCGTGTGGATACGAGCAGGCCAGGGACAGTACTGTACAACGAGAACACGGGACCTGGTTATCGCAGCGCACCTTGGATCGGGAGCATTGCGCGCATGCCTTCTTGCGACTTCTGGGCCGCGACTTGCAACGCAGTCGATGTCGGTCTCGCGTCGTCGCTAAAAACCATAACCCCGACCCACGGCAGGGAGTGAGTTTAGCTTATGGGCTCGGCGTGCAGTATGATCGGAACTCGGGGGAGAATAAGGCGCTAAACGGGGGCGTATCAGAAGATGCAGTAATATCTTACATGAGGGAAATTTTCTGCCGCAAGTATTGCAGCCTATCTCGTTTTGGTATTGCTCTTGGAATTGCTCCATTGTCGGAATTGCTATCTTGAAGGGTTCGAAGACGATATTATTGAAATGGGGAACTTGCCCGTCTGTTCAGATTTTCAGAGGTTGGTCGGAATTCCGACACCTTCCCCACTCGGCTTGGTGAGGTCGCCGCCGCACCGTTCGGATTACTTAACCATCGAGAGTCGGAAGCGTGTATCAGCGGAATCCCGTCAAAGTCTCAGCCCAGTTTCTGTGTCGAGTGTGCCGGTCCATCCGGTTTGGAAAATAGTCAGTAATAAATGAGCATAGCCTTAGTTCCAAAATCATAATTTTATAGAGATGCCTGCCTATGACCGTAAGACTCGGGTTGTGAACAATCACCGCGGAAATACAAACATGGCTGGCACGGTTGTTCTCACTGGGGCAAATGGATCCCTTGGCCTGGGCTTCGTCAAGTGTTTCCTATCCTCTTACCCTGACCACACCCTCATCGCAACAGTCCGCGACACCTCGACATCTGACCCAAACACAGCCAGACTCCGCAACCTCATCTCCCTGAATCCAAAGGCAAAAGACAAAGTCATCATCGAGCGCCTCGACCTTGGCAGTCTGGATGAAGTGCGCTCATTCACATCGCGGACCTCAGGATGCGTCACGAAGGGAGAGATTCCACGTATCGATGTCATCGTCTGCAACGCCTCCTCCTGGTCTCTTCGCGGCCAAAAGTTTACCGTCGATGGCCGCGACGCAGCCTTCCAGGTTTGCCACCTGTCGCACTTTCTCTTGGTTATGACGCTACTGGGATCTGTAAATGAGGAGTCCGGTCGAATTATCATGCTCGGCTCTGAGGCTCATTACACCGAGAAGGATAATATGGTAGCACGGCTCAGAGCCAGGATCCCCGATGACATTAACACCCTTATCAAACCTACGGAGGATAGCCCTGGTCTGGAGCACGACCGAGGATTCCAAAGATATGCCACGGCCAAACTTGCCAATGTTATGTTCATGCATGACCTCAATAAGAGACTCCAAGCTGTATGTACATATATAATGTTGAACAAAAATCCCTAGTCGAGTAAAATAATACTAACATGCCGAGCCTCTTAGAACCCATCCTTATCCAATATCACCGTAACGGCTATGGACCCCGGAGGCATCGTCGACTCACGCGGCCATGTCGAGCAAAAGCTACTTCTCAGGGCTATACTCGCTACGGCCAACGTCATGATGCCCGTTCTCAGGCATTTCACCAAAGCAGCGCGGACTAGTGCCGACTCTGGTCGCGATCTTGTGGCACTGACCGTTGGCCCCGAGTTCCGGGGGAAGAGGGGTTACTATGTAGGGACGAAGGCAGTCCAGTCGTCGGAAGGTAGCTTGGACGAGGAGGCCCAGTGGAGAGTCTGGGAGGCGTGCTGGAACTGGACTGGGCTGACGGAAGGAGACACCGTTCTTCACAAGGCAGCCGCTAAGCTCCAAGAAACCTGATCTTATCGAAACAGACAGACAAAGGCGATGGATTATGCTCTCAACTCTCGGCGCATTTTATAATAGAGCATGATTGGATTTCTCGTGTTCTATTGGTGGCGACACTTATTTCCTTATCATGCCGTGCTGTCTCCCCTTCTCATGGACATAAATGAGTGAAGGATTATCGCCCGTCACTGAGAATCTGTGTTATGTCGAGGTGTGGTAGTTTACGCCCTAGTAAATTGTCTCGTGAAAACAAACGAGACCGGGGGATGCTAAATAGTATTTCATCCCGTGAAGAGATTTGGTTCTTCTCATTGGCTTTGCCCCTCACCCAACTTTGCCTTCAGGGGAAGTAGAAGAGGCAATTCCGCATTGGTAAACGGAGTAATCTTCGCTTCACTTATGGATAGACCGCACATCGATCCTGCTAAATATGGCCGCCTTCCTTCCCTGTGTAACCAAGCTTCTTATGGCCTTTGAGGTCGCTGGAGAGCTGAGTAACGCTATCGAACGCCGACAGGGTGCTGGCACTTCTAGAGCAGCAAAATAAGAAAAGGCTAATGACAGCCCGTCAAGAGGCTAATCTATTGCTAATTAATTAGTGCGGCCCGAACCAGTGGGGAGGCTATTGGCCCCTACCAACAACATATCGCCAGGTCTAACGTGCAGTTGGCGCTTCTTGAGCAACAGAAGAAAAAGAAGTTAATAATGGCCCGCCAGACGGTAGACAACCCACCAGTGCCACCCAAACAAACAAAAAGCCCGGTTACCACTAGTCCTCAGAACGTCTATGGTTTACCAGAGCCGGCCTACGCCCCAAGCAGGCCCGAAGAACCACGGCGTCCGTTCACAACTGATGAGCTTGCACCAAGGCCATAGTCGACGCAACGCTTACGCGGGTCTCCTGTTGTTTGTTTCGTCTACCTTGGTAGAAGCTGGGTAGGATATCAGGTTCAATTGTGACTGCGGCCAGCTCCAGCAGGTTTTGGGAGGAGAAGGTCAAGGTATCCAAGGGATTTAGCGTCCGCAAATACATCTTTGTGACAATTATTGCATATACGATCTGTATAAATCTAGTCGCATGCCGGCAACACTCTCGCCATAGCTGTTTCTCCAGGCAATAGCGCAGGACGTAAAGGACTAGGTCAGGAGAAGAAATCATAATATATTCATTCGTCATCTACTGAATCCCCCATGCACTCTGGTCACAAATGGAAAATTTCAAGAAAACCAGCAGCCTACTGTGGACAGCTCAATGAAGTATTGAGTGATTCGTTTCATCGATGTCATGCGCAATTGGTTTGAAATTAGCTCATCTCGACTGGTTCTTCTGATCTGCAACTCTCCGTTGCTGGGGAAACAGAACCCAGACCATTGATCCCGAACCACCCCTGTCACGATTAGTCAGGCATATTCTCCAGCAAAGGTGAGCGGCATGTCCTCCAAACAGGAAGACACAGGTTTCAATCAAACATCCTCTTGATCCTCATTTTCTATTTCTACGACGTGATTTTGTCGCCTAAATATTACAACTTGCGATGAAACAAGAAGCTGTTTACAACTGGCTCCTCAGTGTAAGGAGTAGCCCCCAACCTTGTAAGCGCAAATTCTCCCAAGCCGCCGACGACGAACCCATCTCCATGTCCTCTCCATCGAAACGAGCCCGACCCGCTACACCCGAGAGCCTGACGACGCGTGGGTATGCTCAGGCTCAATATATCGACGTGACTCCTACGCAATCATCTTACAAATCCGTCGCCGTATCTTTGGCCCAACGGGAAATCCTCGCTCCACGATCGCCAGCAATCCGGTCGCGCAGTCGTTCAAGATCTCCAGACAAGTTTAAGATCAGGACAATTCCCGACCTGTCCCGTCTTACTGTCCCCGTCGAGTTTACTTTTCCTTTTAAATTCTCCGAATCCATCCCATCGACTTCGGCCCGCAAACTCTACCGTCAATTAGTGCTCATTGAGCACAGCCATGGAATACTGCCGACTACTTTGAAAGTTCAGATTGAGAGTCTGGTTTCGGAGTATTCATTGATCCCTTGTATGTGGGAAGTGCTGGAAAATATTCCGGCACAGCAAGAGAGCAATAGAAACGACGGAGAGCCCGGAATTAGGCCATGTCGAGGAGGTAGTGAAGCTGAGGCGCGGAGCCTGATGGAGTTGGAGACAATCAAGGACATCATCAGAGAAACCCGGAAATGCTACCGGAAACGTGCCACGGAGGCGCATTGGCATGGCAGTGTTCACCAAAAGGTCCTCGAACTTGCATTGAAGAGGTGCTCGTCGGTCGGCGTCACGAATATTACCCGAGCGCAAACTGCGGAAGCTTTCCGACCACGTCTTTCCGACTCTGACGGCGACGCTGTGTCCCTCGCCAGCACATCTTCTGTGACGACAGAGAACTCTGATATAATAGAAAGTGGAGGCATAAGCAGATCGTTCCACAATATGGTCGATTTCGGCTTATATCTCGATGTCGAAGATGCTGAGGAACCAGAAGTAAGGGAACTAGCAGGCCTAGTGAAGGACTTTTTGGCTCTTCAACCTAGTGCAGAGCGTTGGATAAACGCGATGAGTTACGAGTATATCCGAGACTTCCCGACGCCAGTATATATCGAAACCAAGTCCGGCTCGGGTAAGCCTGAGGATGCTTGTGTCCAGCTCGCGATGTGTCTGGCCGGATGGTATAATCGGATGCGCTGCATGATGGGCCAAGCGGGCCGGGAAGGGGAGACGGCCCATATCATCACCGTCCCAGCTATCGTCGTCTTTGAGGCCGAGTGGGAGGTGGTCTTTGTGGTTGATGGAAGAAGTCTGCCTCCTTCCCAGGATGAAATTGTATGTTTCCATTTCATAATAAAAGAACACCTCTCCCCCTTTCTTCTGCCTTTTCCCTTCTCTAACACATTACTCTTAGCATGTCGTTGGCCCTTCATTAAAACTCGGAAATACATCATCTATTGTTGGGATGTATCGCCTGCTGGCTGGGCTCCGGGCCATTGCGGAATGGATGCATACTGACTTTCGGTCGTGGATAAAGGATGTATTACAGGATGTTACTAGTAGGAACACCTAACTATTGGAAAATGGAGTGTATATAAATATTTGGGAATTACATTAAGAGTATGAGATCAATTTGGAAATGGAAATAATATTGACCTTGGTCCTTGCTTTCCAATTCTTAATAGCTCCTCTCTCTCACCAACCTCTTCTCACTACTACATTACACACACACTAAGTATCCTACATAGAGCCTGCACAGGTTCACTGCTCCAATTCTAGGTCTTTGTTTAAGAGCCCTGGTATTTGGAAGGATATCCTATTATGAAGAAGCAAGCCCCCTAGACCGAAAGATGGATTTAATACAAAGGTGAGAAGTGACAAGGAAAAGGGAATCTTGCAATAGGGGATATTTATCTAATCCTCTACAGGGATATTAAACGTTAGCGTAGGAGATCAGATTCTACCACCTGACATATCTCGTGAAAAGTACTACACAAGTATTTTCAAATATAAATTGTTATAATATATACCTGTTAAACACTTGGTCTAGGATATGTTAGGTGGTGGCAATGATCTCTCGCACTAACGTTTAAGATCCCTGGAGAGGTTTAGAAGAAGTACTGGATCGAAGGTGATTAGCTAATATTATCCATGGCCTTGGCAAGGCGAATGAGGGGAAGATGAATGTCTTGATCACATGAACCACACTGATTCCTCACCCAACTTTTCCCTTCAGGTGAGGCTGAAGAGGGGATTCTACATTGCCAAGTATACTGGACACCACCTTCGCCTTTAACTAACACATCAGCCCTGCATTGTAATTGTTATTGTTCTTACTAAATATGGCTGCTTTCCCTCCCCATGTAACTAAGCTTCTGATGGCCTGTGAGGTTGCTGGAGAGCTGAGCAACGCTCCTGAGCGCCGATGGGGTAGTAACAATGAATATGACAGGCTCTGCAGGGAAGCTAGAGCATTCGCGGGTCACCTCATGAGGGTTTGTGTATTTTTTTTTTTTTTTCCCATACAAGTGATGGGCGGCCTGTTAATGCATTCATTTTCTTATGCTAGGTTGTCGTCCTCGCACAAGAACGTATCCCATCACCCTCGTTGGAAAACCTCCTTCGCGTTACGGAGGAGATTGCTGACCAGAGAGTCCCCACGCTGCATGACGAGTTGATAAAGATACATGCGGAGAATGATGGGAATTTGGGCACAAGACGCAGCGAGTATTCCCTGAAGGCGGCTTATGAGAAGGCGAAGGCTGCCGCTTTAGCGGGTGGACGGTTAGAGACTCTCTGCGAGGCTCTACGCCGAGATATTGGGCAGATCAAGGCGTTAGTTGATGAGGTATCGCGGTAAGATGAGCATGAAGTTGATGTGTCCTAGAAAGCAACTAATGCGAATGGAGATGCAGGGACTCTGGTCGGGTGGATCATCTCACGCTAAGCACTAGTTTGGTGGGGCTCGATCAACTCGTACAAGATATTAGCGACCAGTCCGCGAGGAGGGAACAGCACCAGAGGGACAGGTGTCTTATGGAAACCTCAATCACTTCACGCCCCGAGTCGGTAGGAACCGAGGCGCTGGGGAAAAATGCCGCGGCCCAAGGTCTCAGCACCGGTCGGAAAAGAGCAACGATGGACAGTCAAGAGGGACATAGCAGAACCCGCGCCACCCCCAAGACCATTGGTAGTCCTCCATGTCATCAGAATATTTCTCGGGCACGTAAAACAGGCAAGAAAAGGCCAATGTCTGCCCAGGATACGGCGGATCCTCAATTGGAGTTGATGCCTCTAGAGCAGGAAAACAAGAAGAGGCTGATGATGGCCCGTCAAGAGGCTGATCCTTTGCCAGTGCAGCCCGAACCAGTGGGGAGACCATTCAGCCCTATCATGACCCTACCGTCGGACTATAGCCTACACTTGGCGCTTCTCGAGCAACAGAGTAAGAAGAGGCGGATGATGGCTCGTCAGGGGCTATTAGACAATCCGCCAGTGCCATCCAAACCAACAGACAGCCCAGGCGCCACTAGTCCTCAGGATGGCCACAATCTACCTGAGCGGGCTGACGCCCTGAGCGGTCCTAAAGAGCCACGGCATCCGTTCACGATCGATGAGCTTGCCCCAACCCCATAGTCGGTGCAACTCTTGCGTTACTCTCCTGCTATCTTCTGCCAGAAAAGTGCATAGACAACCAAGTTCAACTGCGGCTGCGGGCAGCACTGGTATATACATCTATAATACTATATTGAACTACTTAGCTACCGCGCTTAATTTACAGCAAGCACCTATGATCCTACTCCCAAGCAGCCTGGGGCGATCATATTAGGATTGCCACGCCCGAACTGGGCGGTGTGGGCGACTCGGCGTTGGCAGAGGGTAATTGATCCGTAAAGCAATATGTAATCAGAGGCCAATACTATCCATCGCTATAGCAAAGGAGGAAAAGAGAAATATGCAGAGCAATGTAAATGCATCTACGCCAGATCAGGCCACAATTCCCTAGCAACATCCTTCACAAGTTTAAGCTTAGCAAACATCTTCTCCTCAGTCATCCCCTCAGCACCGACGGCAACGCTCGCGAAGCCGCACTGGGGGCTGATGCCGATGCTCTGCAGGGCCTCCTCGACGGTAACGCCCTGGCCCTGAGCGATGATGTCGGCGGCCTGCCTCACGCGGGACTTGATCACCTCGGCGTCCTCGAGCTCGGGGTCCTTGGTGGTGACGACTCCGAGGACGACATTCTTGCCCTTGGGGAGGAATCGGAGGGGTTCGAAACCGCCGGAGCGGGGGTTATCGTACTCGAGGAAGAAGGTGTCGTAGTTGAGGGTGGAGAACATCTTTTCGGAGATTTTCTCGTAGGAGCCCTCGCTGAAGTGCATAGACTTAGCAAAATTCCCTGCAGGACAAGAGTCGCAATTGTTAGCACTGCAATTGTTTCGAAGACACACCTCCTTCGTCAATTCTTTGAGAAAATATTTTCTCCTTTCTTTTTTTAACTTTGCTAGAACACTAACCTCTGCAGATATGGAGGCCAACGTGGAGATCCTCTGGCCGGTCAGCGATGCAATCATTGTGCGCCTGGAGGTAAGTATCGAAAAGAGCCTCGGGATCCTCTCCATCGTCCTTCAACGCCTGGTGCATAGAGTCGGAGCAGAAGTACGCGAGGGTGGGGTCATCGATCTGGATGTTGCGGAGACCCTCGGAGTGAAGGGTCTTGAACTCTTGCTGGTAGGCCTTGGCGAGGTCGGCAAAGAACTCCTTGTCATTTTCATAGGCATCACTGCTGTAGCACTTTCCGGGACCCAATCGCAGGTGGAAATAGCAAGGAGGGGGCATGGTGAACTTGGCCTCGGACCACTGCTCCTGCGGCAGATTGGACCGAAGGAGCTTCCAGTTCTCGAGGTACGGACTTTGATTGTACTTGATCTTCCCCTCGCAAATGGCCGCCATGGGGTACTGCTTGCCGGCCTTCTTCAGCGCCGCAATCGGGGGCGCGGATAGCCTAGCGAGCTCCCATGGGACGGGGATGACTTGGCGGAAACCTTCGAGCTTCTCGAAGAAGCCTCCAAAGTACCACTTGCGATCGAACTCGCCGGAGCAGATGGCGCGGACTCCGTGCTCCTGCTGCTTCTTGACAATGTCAGCCACTGCCTTGCTCTGCTCCTCCCATAGCTGCTCTTGGGTGATTTGGCCGGCATCTGCCTGCTCCTGCGCAGCTGCGAGGGATGCGGGGCGGATCAGCGACCCGATCTGGTCTGCGTGGAAAGGAAGTCTGGCGGGGCTCATAGTGGACGTTAAAGGACAAGAAGATGTCAATTGGAGGATCAAGCGCAGAGGGCGAACGAAGTCTGGGCAATGGTGGTTCACGGGAGGAAATAGAAAGCCCTGGATGTCTAAGACGGTAAGGAAACAGAAAACAGAGGAAGAGGAGGGCAATGGAAGAATCAGATGAAAGGAGCAAAACGAAGGCTCGAGATGCCTCGGGTACCTTTCATCGAATGTACCAAATAGTTGGCCACTTGCAGCATAGCGCTGGCCGCTCAATACGCACCAATTTATGGTTAATCGAGGCACGCACGCTCACAATAACACGCGGACGTGTCCACCCGTGCTCATCTCGCCTCACAGAGGTACGGGTTGTACGGAACATGGGTCAAGAGTATGATCCATATCATAGGCTGAGACCCCGCACTAATAACCGTGCTGTGCTTCATTTCTCCCCAATTGGTTCTGTGAGCGAGATTGGAAGCTCGTCGTAAAGAGCGGGTTTGCGAGCTTCAATTGATCGGTTTGGGGTAATGGAGGCCCGCAGATTGTACCAGTACACCGCGGAGGTCCAGGAACATGTTCTCTGAGACTCGGCTTCCGCGTGACAATGCAAAATCAGAACCGCTTCTTATGTAGACTCTACTCCAGGCCCTCCAGGCTCCCCCTCTCTCCCTCACCACTCTTTCACCGTCGCCCAGCCTCTATTTGCAGATTCTGCTCTGGTATTAATTCAGGCGCGGGGTAAAATTTGATGCCACCCCACCACTTGCCCCGCTAAGCCCCTCCACACCTCGCCTAGCTCCATCACGAGAGAACGGCAATTGAGAATGAGCAGGGGTGTGGTGTCGATGTTTGAGTTAAAAGCTGTTCCGTCTTACCGGGCTTCTATGGGATAAGCCTAACTAAATAAAAGCCGCATCATCCCATCTAACCCACGGCAAGTACAAGCGGTTGAAGAATGAAGGCCGTTTAGTTACCTGATCTCTGGATGGATGAGTTCATTCAAGTTTAGGGTGAAATAAGCTCTAGTGAGGGGAGGCAAAACTGTCGTCCTTCCCAAAGATATGGTCAGGATTACATCATCGGACAACTGTTAGCATCGACTTGTTCGTTAAGACACTGCCAGTATTCCTAGGCGCAACTCGCTGGTAGGTTAGGTGTATCGTAGTGTCGAAACCTGTTTCCTGTTGGCGAAATATTGTTTCCGAAATCTCCCTGGGCATGTCCCCTTCGAGGCCAAGAATAAGGAAGCTGGTGCAGCACCGTAGTGGTACGAACCGCCACGCAGTGTTGTGTTACCACGCCCCATCTTGAGAGGCACTCGGCCATTTTATTCCGTCCCTGGTCCCAATTCTTCATCTCCCCCCGGAAACCTTGACTCTCTCAGGTCTACCTGATTTCCCAGGTTCCAAAGGGGGCTACACTTCAACACAGCAGTCAGTGCCTGGGGGATTTATACGCCAACGCGCAAGTTCCGTGCCACTGTTTAGCCAAGTCTGAGTATCCCATGTGGTGTATTACAGCTGGAATAAGAGGCTTCCTGGCAGTTGAAACTGCTGTCTAATGGCTCATCAAGGCTACACCTCAGAGGAAGATGCTTCGAAATACGTCTAGCATTCGATTTTCTTTAGTCTTGACACCCTTACCCATTGTTGTACAAGAGGACAGGGCTAGGCAGGGGTACCGTAGAAATAATTCGATTAAAACTGTTACGCCCACCTGATTCCTGGCCGGGTTATTACAAAATCTGTTCTTTCTCGTATGGAAACCTGGCTGTATATCCATCGTACACGAGCCTTTCAAGCCCCGGAGTGAGTGCTGATGGAAAGCAGGTGTGCAAGCATATTCCTTAACGATACCGCTGCTATTCTTCGTGAAGCTTGGGGCTGATGTGTTCCGGTTCCATACGTTGATTTGTGGGACATGCTCGGATCCACCCCGAACGGCCGCAAATCCAAGATCGGCGCGATACCGGTACGATGCAAGCAATCTGCTCCCGATTATATTTCGCAACGACATCCGTGCGGACACTGACACACACAAGCTACGGAATTGCAGGCGCACTTGATCCCAATCGGACAGATGGGATAGGGGGAGAGCAGCGTTGGTGCGGTTACACCACACTAATATGGTTTGCGATCATGTCCTCCGATAGTGGGTTCCTGAGCCTCCAAGAGTATCCACGATTTCGCCACCTACTAGAACAGCGTCGGGAACGGCTTGGTCGAGCTTGACCTCCTCTCCCCTAGTTTTTTTTTGTAGGCAGCATTGCCGCAGGAAAGACCATCGAACACTCGTGGGACTCCATGCCTGCGACGAAAGGCCTTCATGCGTTCAAGTCTCAGCGGTTGGCGACGCCAACTTTATACCTAGGTCGCCCGATATTTATCTCTACCGCGATCCAATAGGGGACAAGGAGAGACCTAAGACGCCTCACATGGATGGAGATTGCTGTTGCCAGCCAATACTTCGATATGATATTGCGGCGTGAGCGGTTCTCCTATAAGATCGGGCGAATCGGTTGGTCCATCTCCCGTAGCCTAAAAAAGGGAGAAGAAAAAACCCTCGGGCCCGATTTCAACCTAGCTACCCTTTAATTAACCTGGCTCGCATGTAAGGGAATGTTCGGCTCCGACTGGACGCCCTTCCATCACTCAGATAGACGAAGAACCCGACACCGCCAGAGTATGATTTCGGAGGTACTGCATCGTCATTCACTAAACGCGTAAAACGCAACAGACTAAAAGCACGCTTTAAGTCAGCAGCATCTCCTCTTTGCCAGCTAAGCCTTGAGTGGCACCATCTCCCGACGCGCCCGAACCCCCTGTCTCCGTGTCATCGTATGCATCCCCGTCGACTTCCTGCCTATAGATATCCTTCTTTTGCAGCATTCGTGTATATCCGCCGGCCGCTTCTAGATCCGTTCTCGAGCCGCGGGTATGGCGAGGGGCGAGGGGCCAAGGGGCAGATGAAACGAATGCTGGCGACGCAGACTAGATGATTTTTTTTTCCTAGGTGAATGGGAAGGTGCTATTTTCTAACTGGGTCGCGTACATCTTAGGAGGGAACGGGTCATCCGCGATATTCGAGCTCGAGTTCGCATCCTGCAATTGCCATGCGTGGGTCGACATAAGTATCGCAGCATGCTGGGTTCGGTCAGGCTCAGGGTCAGAGCGATGTCGATCGGAGGTAGCTCTTCCCGGCCACCAGCCACGACTTGGTGAAAGGGGTGCCGAATTCCGGTCTGTTGAGGGCTTCCAGTCCAAAATTGCGGCAATGAGGACGGATTGACGGTGACCACAGACCAACTTGGACGCCAAATATTAGTGACAATCATACAAGGGTTTTGTTTTGGTGACGCAAGCTCCCTCTCCTGTGCCGTGCTCTTTGAAACTAATTCCACATGTCTCGGAGGCGCCCCGGGAATACCACCAGCCACCGAGAAGAATAATTGAATGTCGTGTGGCTCCCACAATTGTGACAGGTTGCCGAGTTCCGCCCGAAGCTGTTCGTAGAAAGGGGGGACGCCCCACTACCCTATAATAATGGTGAGAATCGAGGGGCTGTACAGCTTCCGGGCAACTGGAAGAAACTGATTCGTGACGCAAGAACCCATCGCTTGCCTACCTGTCAAGGAGTGTCGTGGGCTGCTCGGCGACAATTATTTGTTGGAAGAGGTTGGTCGGCTGTGGAGCAGGAGCACCGTTTGGCTGTCCTGAAAATACCAAAGCGTCATTGAGCGGACAATGGTGTTTTCGGCCTCGAATTGGGCTGGCTACCTTATACATGTATTGTTGGGTCGACATGAAAACATGGTCTTATGCACAAGCAGTTTCCGAGCCAGCTTTAGCTACGAAGTCGAATCAGCTAAAGAGGAGGATAGATTAAAAAATCGATAAGAAAGTCACAGCCCAAAAAATTTAGATGGAATTTTTTTTTTTTTTTCTAAATAGAATATTAAAATATTAGACAGGAGGAAAATACTAAAAAATAAAATTTTTAACTCTCCCTCGGGGAATCGAACCCCGGCCACCTGCGGGCTTTTCAATGACAAGCAGGTATCCTGACCACTAGACCAAGGAAGACTTGATGGTTCTGACGCTACGAACCGCCCAAACAAGGTTCATTCTGCCGCCCCTCTTCAACGACGCGTCGCCGCTGTCGGGGGTACGCGTTCTCTTCCCTTTCCAAAGTTAAGTTAAGTTTCTGACTGCTGATCGAGACGTTAAGCATGTAGTTTAAAGATAACCTTTTGTTTTTTCTTTACTAACGACCGTGCAGTCTCAACTTTGCCTTCGTATGATTCCTTGAAACTTCAGGGGCTTTTTATTATGTTCTCTGTTGGTGATGTAACTCGTGCTGTGAATCAAATCCTTACCTCTTATTTAACGAGAATAACCCCTGTTTAACTTCAATCACCCGAAGTATCCAGTGACGGCTACTGGCTACGTCCCTCTTGCTGCCTCTTCCTCGCCCTCTTTCTGCTGATAATGATGAACACAGTCATGCCGAGAGCCGATAATCCAGCTACCAGCACAAGTCAACAACAACAGCCTTTTCACCGGCAGGACTGTTCTCGGGGAAGAGGGAGGACACACCTGCCAATCCCATACTACCAATGAAAGTGGCGCCCGGTCCCGAGATTACCGCAGTGTTCATCTGACCGGCGTTTGTGGTTATCGCAGCGGGTGCTGCACTTGCCTCAGTGGTGGCGAACCGAATTGTTGTGGTCGCAAGAAGATCATCCATCTGCGCTGTATTTATCTGAGCCGTCGTAGTCGTCGTCGGAAGTCGAGTACCTGTCTTCGATGTACTTATCCGAGCCGTCAATGTGGTCGGTGGTGATAGCGTACGTGTCTGCCCAATGCTGGATTGAGCCGCCTTCGTAGGTGACTTTGGGACTCTCCGCGTGGGCGATGGCTGCCGTTCCTTGTCATCATCATCGCTGATGCCGGCTTCATTCTTTTCTTCGCGAACAACCATCGGGGGCGGAGGCTCTCTCCGCCGGAGCCTTGAGAGTCCGGCCATTTTGCGCTGCGATAAAAATGTCTGGGATGTATTTTTCGTTCGCGAATTTCAAGGATTATTTGGCACAAAGGGATTTTAAGTGGCTACTGCATTTCTGTTAGAACGGTGGACTTGACTAGAGGCCAGAATAAGGGAGTGATTCAGAAACTCTCTGTGGATTCTGGTCGATCCTGGAGGGCCTCGGAGCTTGTTATCTACGAGCATTGCGTCGCCCCTGTGCGGCTCTCGCAGCGGCTCCCATTGTTGACGATCATAGGACGCGTAAACCGGTAGCGTGTGTAGTGGCTAGTTAAAAAGTATAGAGTGGATCGATCGTAAACTTTTTGCCATTCAAATGTTGAGTTGGACGCCACGAGTTTCGAATTTTGGAGCTCTGGCCAGCCAAAAGTTCGGGCGGATCTATTTTTATATCTAGCGCTACGCTGCCCCGAGTTTTGGATCGTGTTTCGCACTATAATAAATATAGTCGGTATCACATTAGCACCGCCCGAGTGATAAAAAAGGAAACGGGTTATTGTGAGTGGCTTCCTTTGGGCGATGGCTCGATGTCAGAGAGGATGCTCGGCGACCTTAAGCTTGCCGACAGTCGCTTTCCTTTTAGATACCATAAAACCTCCGATTATGGCTCCCTCGAATCTGCCCTGGGCAGGATCCTCATATCGGGCAGACTCTAGTAGTCAACATGGAACATCAAAGCCGCCGCAGCTCTCTTGAGGCCGTTACTTCGCATGCAAGTGGCCTAAAAACCATTGGCCTGATGGGCGTCGGAAAGAGTTCGGACTCGAAGACTGCTCCCCGTCTGTCGATCGATCTTCAACACGGTCCGAGGCCGTATTGCGATGACATGCCTGTCCCGATGCGCAAGTCTGGGGGGAATTACCTCCCTAACGCCGAACTCTTTGGACCGAGCCGGCAAACTCAGAATCTGTCACTGCACCCCATGCCACAGAGCGGTAACTTGGAGGGAAATCATCTACAAATGTCCGAGAATCCATTCGATGATGATTACAGTGTCGAGACAACGGCGAATGAAAACCCTTTTTCCGATTCTAACGCGGTGCCACGAGAGAGTCTTGAGGAAAAGCCGAGGCTCCCCACCCCTGAGCCGGACCAGCCGTATCATGTCTTCTCCAAGGGCCGTAAAAGGCTACTCGTCGGAATTATTGGTGTGGCTGGTCTCTTCTCTGGCCTTTCGTCTAACATTTACTTCCCATCGCTAGACGCCATTTCCAGGGTGAGTCAAGAAAGCCCATTTCTCGTATGAGACTATGACAATGGCTAACTAGAGGACAGGACCTCAACGTCAGTCTCGACGCCGTTTCATTGACCATCACCTCATACCTGATCGTTCAGGGCCTATCGCCGTTGTTTTGGGGGTCGTTGTCGGACACAGTCGGGAGACGTCCTATTTACATTGCGTCCTTCGCGGTATACATTATTTCAAACATCGCCCTTAGCTTTTCACCAAACTTCGCTATCCTCCTCATCTTCAGAGGTCTGCAAGCGGCGGGCAGTGCTTCTACTGTCAGCATAGGTAACTATTCCATCACTTCCACTGGCCAGTTCATAGTGTTACGGTATCTGACAGGCGGAGAAGGTAACGGCGTTATTCAGGACATTTCTCCTCCTGCCGAAAGGGGCGCTTACATCGGCTTCTATCAAGCTAGTAAGTACAAGACCCTCATGGACCTGAAGTGGTTATTGCTAACTGGTAGATTATCACCTACAGTTCGCAACTTTAGTATCGCCGTCGGTCCTGTCCTAGGTGGTCTGATAGCCAACTTCTTTGGCTTCCGATCCATCTTCATCTTCCTCGTCATTCTTTCGTCCCTTGTAATTATTATGATTGTTGTCTTCTTACCTGAGACACTGAGAAGTATTGCGGGCAACGGCTCCGTGAGGCTCGCTGGTATCTATCAACCGCTCGTCGCCCGATTCCTCAAGGAGCCTGATTCCATGCAGGAACCGGATGGTACGGTCCAGAGGAAAAAGGTAACTCCCATGACCTTTATCGAGCCGCTGAAACTATTGGGCGAGATGGACATCCTCTTAAATCTACTGTTCGGTGGCGTCGTGTACACCATTTGGAGTATGGTCACCGCCAGTACCACCGGCCTCTTCAAGTCACGGTTTGGTCTGAATGAGCTTCTCCTTGGTCTAGCGTTTCTGCCAAATGGTATGTAGGCTTTCCATCTTCTAGAGCTCCAACCTAACATCAGCTAATACTGGACTTGACTGCCTAGGCTTCGGTACGATTGTTGGCTCTGTCATCGTTGGGAAACTCATGACGAGTGACTATAAAGCCGCCGAGGTGGCCTACAAGATCACACACAATTTGCCACCGACTCACAAGCTCCCAAGCAAGAACCTCCCGGCGGACTTCCCACTCGAACATACTCGTCTTCGCAGCCTTGGATGGGTCACAGGCCTTTTCACAGCCTCAACGGCGCTGTATGGCTTCTCACTCGCGGATCCTACCCTGACATCCAAGCCGGGCTGGATCGTGGTTCCCTTAGCTTTGCAGTTCCTAATTGCGGCGACTAGCAATGCAGTCTTCGCAGTCAACCAGACGCTCGTGTCCGACCTGTGTCCGGGTAAGGGTGCGAGCGGCACGGCTCTCAATAACCTAGTTCGTTGTGGATTGGGCGCTATCGGCGTTGCTTTCGTCGAGACCATGATACGTGATGTTGGTCCACCAGCTGCGTTCTTGGGTCTAGCGTTTATTACAGTAGCTGTGGCGCCACTTGCCGTGGCGAACTGGTTTTTGGGACAGAGATGGAGAGCTGCCAGATTGGAGAAGCAGGCAAAGATGGAGGAGGAGAAGAAAGACGCGCAGAAGGCTTGATGCCCACGTGATGGCTGAGATTAGACAATAGGCCGATAGAGTGTACGTAAACCGAGGAATGATGGGCTGGCTTCCGTTATTCAATATAGATCCGGATAGACAGATTGATAGATAGATAGACTGATCGATAGACGGGTAACCAGATAGCTAAAATGGATAGATAGATAGATGCATGGGGCAGGTAACACCGGAAGACTTGCTGTCCAAATGGCAGTCATGAATTTGGTGACAGCGCTTAGTCTGCCTATCGGGGCGATATCAACAGATTTATGTGTGTGTTCGCATGCCAAGGACTGGAATGCCATGACGAGTATGAAGTGCATGATGTGTCAAACACGTTGAAGTAGATGGCGTAGCATCAAAAATCTCTATATGCTTATATGCTCTTTCTCTAACCTATGACAGACCGGAATAACGCTTCCAACCAACAGTGCAAACTTAATATTTCTGCTTTGCCCTCTACCTGTTGTCATGTCTCCGGTATTTGCGGGGGTCTTGATGTGTCATGAACCTTCTCACCTGGGCCTGACGCCGTGGGACCTTGTGACGATGAAGACGGCTGAACGCGCGTCACAGATGATCCCATGGTTCCCAATGTACCCGACATAGGGTTCTCGTTGCGATTGGTCTGACTTCCAGAATTGTTTCTACCTGGCGTGATCCGTCTCAGTCGCAAGCTGTCTCCAAGGATATTGTCACCGAATACTTTCCTGACGCAAGGATAGAGGGTCGGAATACAAGCGCCGATCACTACGCAGTTGGCCTCGATACTAGAAGAATAATAAGTCAAGAGAGCTGTCCTATGCTAGATTAATGGCTGGTCTTGCCGGCGACCTAACATACTTTGTCCAGGTTACAATTTCGTCAACGGAATCTAGCTCAAAAAGAAAACGAAATCAGCCTTCTGGTGTTTGTTTCGGAGGTTTCAGATGTGGCATGTGGCATACAGGGAAAGTCGCCCAAGTTTGCAAGATCAGCCAAAAGAGTGCATTTGTAAATCGTGACCGCTGCACCACTATGATCCGACCGGTTAGTTCTTATTGCTCGGGCTATATCCCCCTGCGATACTTACCAATATCCGAAACCAAGAGAGGACGACAATGCCAATTTCTTCCTCCAATTCATTTGCAAGAGTGAAAGCACCAGCGTGGGGTACGAGGCGAGGTAAATGTCGAAGGCGGCAGAGGTGACTTTCCAAGTTAATACTCACACGTAAAGAACTGGGGTACAGCGGGGCTAAAATAATAAAGAAGGGGACAAGAGAGGAATGGGGAAAAAGCTCACTTCCTACAGCCAGCATGCAATCCACGATAATCCTGCGGTCCCAGCAGGTTCCATGCGCTTTCCCCCATTGTGTCGCCGCAGGAGAGCACTGAGCGAAGTTTATGATCAGCGTCACAACGACGAGGAGTCCGTAGGCGATGGACACGATCCACATTATAGTTCGATGCATCGGACCCGGGTTCAAAATCTTCGAAAGAAGTATGACCACAGCGAATTTTGGTATTGTAAAGGACAGCAGCCCCGGGATGAAGGCAATGAGGACGAATAGAATGGCCTGGCTGATCTCATAAGGCTCAAGCGAAATGGAATGTTTGCCGCCGCCGTAGCTAATAGCGACCGCTGTCAGAGCGATGTAGGCAACGCTGAACATCTTTTCACACGGCATATGTAGGCCACGTTAGTAGAAGTCTTTAATAGGCATTAATGAGATAAAACAATAGTCGGCTCACCCCTGAAATGATAACGAGGTAGTCGTCGATAAGCAGTCTCCTCAAGGACAAGCTTCTGCTGTACATCCGGGCAACGATGAAGAGAATGGCAACCGCGGTCATAGGTACGGTAACATAAATAATAAGAGGACCCTTGTCTTCGTTGTAGTAGTCTGGTGAAAACACATCGACTCGTGCCTGTACCGGCATCTTGGAACCAGGGTCACAAGGAGATTCGCTTCCGCGACCACATGGTTGGCTTTTTTACCGCATATTTGCCAAGAGGCTAAAAGATGGGGGAAGATTGGGTTCAAAGAAAACAGTCTCTTCTGGTTAAGACGTTCTTTCTCTTTTCCCACAAAATCCAGGGCATACCCCTTCTTGGCAGACGTGACGATGACCCGACGACGCATCTCAGCTCAGGGGCCCGTCGTAATATATATCCACCTACGTAATTTTAGTATACACGCGTCATACCGAATCGAATGCTTCATGACACGTTGGGCTACACTAGCTCTAAGTTTAAATTTCCGAGCTTGCCACGATAACGGCATGCGCTCTTCTAGGGGTCCGGCGTTAAGTGTGCCGAAGATAAGCTAGTACATATTCTTTGGTGTTGGTGTTTCCAGGAAAGTTGGAGTTAAAACGCCAGCCAGATCGATGCTAATGGCATGGTTCGAGAAAACCTATCGCCAAGAAATCGGGATGGTGACTGGAGTGGCTGTCACAATAAACTTTCGGCTATCGGACTCGTGTCGTGACCGGATAGCCGGCAACGAGCTTCCCACGCAGCGAATCCTAGTCCCCATAACATTCGGCCCCGAAACCTACACTTCTCTTTAGGCCTCCACCGACCCAAGAGAGCCTCATTGTGCTGCAAATTCTGGTTCTCATGATCAGGAAAACTACTCCCAGAGCAGTCTAAAAGCCTCGCCAACATGACGGACATGAGACGCCCGGGAATCGTTTCTCTGCCATCGCCAAACAATGACCGGACTATGGGAATGGATGGGAACCTGAAAAAGAGGAAATTATGGACGCCATGGATGGAGCGGATGGTTCGGATAGCGCGGAAAGGGCCAGAAGGGAGATGGTCATAACGATATCCTTCTAGCCATGCGTTAAGGACAACCAATTCACGGGCCATGCCAAGGATAATACCATTGCTCGCAGTATATGGGAGCTGGGTGAATCAGATCTCACGATATCTAAACACTTCTATGTTCTTATTATTCCTTGCTTCCCAAGTCTCAATCAGACATGTCGGCGAGATCTCACATCTAATTCGGACGCTACCCGCTATCGGCCTTAGGGTCCGTCATCCTGGCGTTGATGACCACGACATCGAGGAAACCATTGAAGCCACGGTTGTGTCGATAACTCCAACGATCTTAGTTTGACATTGGCGCTTCAATCGTGGCTAGCTGATTGAAGTGTATAAAAAGCCGTCTCGAAGGCTGTGGAGTTAGTATCGCTCATCCCACCACGTGCCTTCTCGCGCTACGAGTGTTACTTTGCAAGGGCCATGTCATTACTTTATGTTGTCGATATTATCGTAGCCAGCGTGTTGTTGGGTTTGTTTCGAAGATGCAGTGCTAGTCCAATATTGCGCGCGTTCTGGAAGCTTTGGGTTCCACTCTGCCACTACCTGGGCGTCCTCGAACGCGAGCGCCATTCCCGCGGCAGAGCCGGGGAAATTTCCAGAAATGAACCAAATGGAGTTCCTTTCTTGCACCGGCGGCGTAATTTCGTATGGGTTACGCTGCGGAATCAAGGACCGAAGAAAGCTTAATCAATCGAAGGTGTGTTACTGTGCGGTAACACCTTGACGTCACCATGGGGTGCTCTAGTCGGCATTTCATTTTAGATATTCAATGTAGAGTGCGCCGGTATAGGAATTCGATCGTTTAATTCAATCAATCATTTAACAGCCTACCGATTGCTCCAGAGGTAGAGGGTGGTCCTCGTTATTACTTCACCTCTGGGCTTAGGGCGTGGCTCTCGAGGAACAAGACTCCTATTAATTTACTAGAACTACCAGAGGAAACAGGAGAGGAATCGAAATCTCCGGCTCAGATCTTAGACCACAATAGATACAGCAAATCTAATGATGACCCTTGGGATATCATCAATGTTCAAATCAAATAGCTCGCCGGAAACCGTCCATTTTGTTCCCGTCCGAATCCCGATCGTATCCCAGAGACTTTGTAGACTCTCGAGATTGTGGTGGTACGGTTTCCCTCCTTGCTCAAGATGATGTGCCTCAAGAGTTAGAGGATTCAGGGATCCTACTTGCCGTCCCAACACCAGCGCCCTAGATCCAGGCTTGAAAAATCGCACGATCCGCTCCCCGATTTTCACCTGGTCATCCCACCCGAACAAGTGGAAGAAGCTCGCCGCGTGAACAATATCAAATCTCCCATCTAGAAGTGCTATTCCCGTATCCGAAGGGTCCAACACATCGCCTGTTATGAACTGTGCATTAAATGTATCTTTGTCGCGGAACAGTTCATAACCTAGCTCGATAAACTCGGGTCGCAGATCGGAACCAGTGAGGTTGGCAGCTGGAGCGCCGTCAAATGCAAGCTTGCGTAAGATTTGGCCGAAGCAGCAGCCCAAATCGAGAAGTTTATCCCCGCTTTTCAGACGAGCAATGACTGCGGGATACTCAGGTGCAGATGAAATGTAAAGATCCAGAAAACGCCAGCGGCCGATACAGGGGTAATTGAAGACTTTGAACGCTTTGTCTCGCTGCTCTTCTTGTTAGTAGGTGCCTCTAGCTGCCGATATTAAGACTTCAACGCGAGGTGAGGCTCACGACTGTGGCTACATGCTCGTCGATCTTGCCGTAAGGAATACCACTATATGACTCGAGTAGTTTCCATGCTTCTGCGAGGCCAGTGCGATCAGCTGGTAGCTCCTTCTGATACCGCCAAGTCTCTTGTTGGCCTCCCGCACCGGTCATTGTCGTATCTATTTTCGGCTTTGGGCAGTTGCTTCTAGAGATCAAAGGGCAGAATTGTTGTGAACTCATCTCTGCTTTCGAGTGCTCTTCCATCGGCCCCCTCATATTAGTAATAGGAGGACAAATAGCACGCAAAACCGATAGCTAATGGCGAATCGGAATGAAAGATTGAAATATGAGGGCTCTTAAGAGATGACTAAGTGTCAAGCAAATTTGAACAGAACACAGATTGCTATGTTAAGTACGTTGTCGGGCGATCCTTCGCAGTATGTGCTGATCTGCTTCGAGAGTCATAGTTACACCCCTTCATAGATCTTCATCTCTCACCCGACCACAGTGTGCAGAGAACAGCCCATATACTAGCCGGAAAATATAAAGGACGGCCTCTTAAAGGATGGTGGGCATGTTGTCCTGAATTTACCAGAGGCAATGCCGCTTCGAACAGCGAACCTGGGAGGCGGAGGTGATATCTCCTTCGCGTATTGTTCGTAGTCTCCTTCAAATGGAAATGGAAATCCACGGTTCCCCATTACTCCTCAAGTACAAATCTCCAAATTGCTCCTCCCACTTACAACCCATCCCAAGCTTAAAGCAGAGAAGCCGTCGTGGCTCACTACAAGACAATCAGTCATATCGAATTCCGGATGCTCCTCCGGCGGCCCCGGCCCCTGAATCTTGAAGGAACTTCATCTGCAAGCAGGGAGTGAGTCTGCCGTCGAGGCCTTAGGTAATCTACTGATAGCTCCAAGTCGGCTGCTGCGAACGCCCCGCCTGCCAAGACGCGACTTTCGACCACACCTAATCATCGACAAGACATTCAACAATGACCCAGAATTCATGGGCCCTAACAGTAAGCCAATCTCTTCTTTGCCAGCCGCAAATCGCCGCCGCAAATTGGATGTGACGAGATTGCAAAACCCCTCTCTGGCGCGTCGAGGGTAACGCTTGTCGACAGCCCCGGCTCTATGAGCTACACGGTTGTCTGCAATGGGTGCGCTATATCACAACAACCTCACATTGTAATCCTTCAGAGAAGCGGCCGCTACACTTGACGAAGAGATTATTAAATTGGCCAAGAAATCCACGGTGACCTTGTGCCTGAGTCCACCTATCACGGGAATGTGGAAGGAGCCGAACCCCCGCTATGCATTTACTCCATGCCCTGTCTGGCAGGCTCATCCTACATTGACGTCCTAGATTTCTAGGTCGAAATGGATGTGGACGAAGAAGCCAAGCATAGAGTTTTTGTCCAGCACCTAGCGCGGTAAACCTCATCATATATGCCTATAGTAAATTCGGGGGCCAATTTGCTTACATCTCACGGTATTTTGCATGATGTTGGACCAATTCGGAGTCGGTCGACCATCAAAGCTGAGAAAAGAAGTAAGAGGGAATCTGTAAATAACATAACTCAACCGACTTATGGAAGAATTGCCATCATTAATCCTCCCGAAATCTATACTTTCCAAACTTTCCAAACTTTCCAAGCTCCTTAAGAAGCTTCCCTCACTCTTCAGCCACAATTACCCACAGGTCCTCACGCACAACGATTTCTAGGTAACAAACATTCTTGTCGATGAAAACAATTTCGAAATCACTGGTATCGTTGATTGGTCTCTCTCGGCGGTTATGCTCTTCGGAATGGATTTCGACATTCTCTTCTTGGCCGCCGGATTTACGGCTCGAGATGGCTGGCATGACTATGGGTGTAAGCTGCTATTGTAAGACATCTTCTGGAATGAGTTCTGGATTGTCTCTGAGATCGATGGGGAGTAGCAGAGGGACAGAATACAGGGTCTGGCCGAAGATGCAGGCTAGATTAGTGCAATTCTGCGATCAGCCTTCAGAAGTGATGTTGATGGGTCACTATCTGAAGAGATTTTAGTGTCGGAAAGCAGGAGGAAACAGCTGAGGGCGTGATTTGGAGAATAAGCGGCAGAAGACGCTAAATGGTGCATTGTGTCACCTTGTAAACAGGAATAAATGAAGAAATGGTGTGGTGTTCTGCTAACATGGATACCGGTTAAATTTCACATATGCTATTTTGCGGGAGTCCATTTCAAGTATTATGCACCCGAATCCCAGCTTGAGAAACAGGGGTGACGAAACAAGCGGTTATGTGTCGGTTTCGAGGAGAAGAGAGTGAGTGGCAGCTGGTGTTAAGCAACAAGCTCTTGGCGTACTCACTCATGCAGAGCAAGGCCGCAGCCGGACTCCACGATGAAGCCCTTATGAGTCTGCTTTATTTCAGGTAATACAAAGCGATAATAATGCAAAGATAGTTTCAAGTTGAAAAGTACTCTTTTTTCTTCTTTAATATACACCCGGCTAAGACAGACTCCCCAAGAATAGACTTCCGCATGATGGTGCTGATCCTAACTCCGTCCCTCTCGGTCTCCTTTCCCTCCGATCCCTCCTCATGCCATGCCACTGTTTCACCGATTCACCATTTCCAATGCCCAACTCCAGCGAGTCCATAAATGGGGCGGAATTTTTAAAGCTCCGCGGGCAAGAGTCCCGCCCTCCGTGCATTCCAAGTCGCGATGGCGTCCATAAGCGGCGGGGATAAGCTGTCATAGGTGTTGAGGCCAACAGATTCAAGCTTGGCACGCACTTCGTCGATACCCTTGGGATGGAAACCTTGTTCGATGATTGAAGAGACAAAAGCGGCGAACTGAGGCTCCTGCCACCCTTCGTCGTCGGATAGTTCCACGTGAACGAAGTCTAGGCCCTTGAACGGGTGGTCTTTGTGGATGCGGCCGAAGAGATGTACACCGCATTCATTGCAGGCATTCCTCTGGATGGCAGCATTGGAGTCGACGACGTATAGCTTGTCCCCGTTTGCTGCCACCTGGAGATTGTCGGTAGGGGTGACAGCAATGATGGAGAAGAGGCTTCCCTTGGGCTTCCAGCATTTGGAACATCCACAGGCGTGGTTATGGAGGACGTTACCCTTGAGCAAAACCTCAACAGGATTGGTGCTGCAGTGGCATCGTAGTTTCCCGCCCTGGAAGTCCTCCTTCCCCTTGGTAATACCGTTGTCAATGAGTGGATGTAGTGAAAGAGCCATCTTGGTGTATGATATTGTGCAGTACTTGATTGGGTAAGAACTTTTGGATGCCACTATGAAGGACTCTCTAAAACAACATATAAAAATGGCGATCCAACTTGTATTTATTCCTCCAGTGGGAGAAGACGGGATTCATTGCCATGACTAGACGGGGAGTTACCGGACCGGCCATACTCATCATAAGGGGAGGATGCGCATGCCGAAAGAAATCGTCGTCTGATCCCCAGCCGCGATGCTCAGTGCCCACTGCCCACCAGCCCCGCTGAAGGAGCCAATGATGCTCGGGAATTCAGTTCAATACCAGCACCCGGGATCTGACTGCCGTGTGCTGGGACAGTGGTAAAAGAGGCAATCCCGACAAATCCGGATTCTCACCGATGACGCCTTTGTTTTAGCTATATCCTAAGCGATGACGCGAGAAAATAATTCGAGCCAGGAGCTGGTACCGGTCTTTGCCGTCTGCGGGGTGGAATTACTCACAGGTGCCCCTTTGCGTTATGCCGCGAAGGCGGGGAGGGGTAAAAGTGGTGTTTGGCCCCACCAGGACAGGGAAATTGAAATTCCGAACCTGCGAGTACCAGACGCCGAGTCGGCAGTTCAGCTCATCTCATCCAGCCGTCGTAGGTCTGCCATCGAGTTCGAATTTTGACAGCATCACGGCTCATACTCGAAGACATAAATTGAAGTGAAAATGTTTTCCAAGGATTATTATTTTCGCGTGGCCGAGGCTTCGACCGTAGACTCGACGAGACGCAGGTTCTTAGAAGTATTGAAATGAAATGATGACCTTGATTATCACAGCCGGTTATGTATTTCTGGTCCTCAAGCAACCCATATCGTGTGCAGCCACTGCGGCGGCCCGCAGGATTGTTTCTTTCCCAATATTTCAGAGTTCTCGCTGTTGATCGCCATTCTGGCCGCCGGAAATTCACAGTGTTGACTTAAGTCCACCAAGATCAGAACTACGATTATTAGATCAGCACAGAGCGGGAGGCCCGAGGCTCATAGAGTTGTATACGCTGCGCATTGTCCTTGGCGGCCCTGAAGCGCCTTTTCACCAGTTTTACCTTTTCAACTTTCACAGCATTTAATGTTGACAGATGGAGCAGGAAAGGCTCAATGAAAGAATTCGCAAGGGGAACCGAATGCTCAAATGAACTGAAAGGGAAGTCGGCAATGCCTCATATTTAGATTATATGGTGTAGTTTACAAAGTGGAATCAGTGGAATCCGTATTACTCCATGTATTTTGTAATTGGTCCATCCGGGAAGTTTCTGGAAGGGTAGTTTTACCCTTTTTGAAATCATTGCCAATCAGTCCAACACGTTGCTCCAACGACACAGCCCAGAGCCTCAATAGATGTGACTAACATCGACCAGCGAGACAGAGTAGTGTATACCTCGATACGTCATATCCGCAAGGCCCCTTTCTATACGGCGTGGGGATAAGGTTTTCAGTGATTGGACCTAATCTGCACAGGTACGAAGGGACAAAAATCAACATTTGTGAATCAGATTCGGGGATTGAAGAATCCACCAACTGCGCCAGAGGGATCATGGAGAGCATCTTATCGGAGGCGTAACTCAACTGAGAGCGCTCCCGGGACTTTCTTTTTCTATTTTTATGCTGGGCTTTATTACTCGTTCTTCGCCCATCTTTTCTAGTTGTACTGGTCAATCACAAAGGCAGTCTGGTTCTCCTTCAGCTTGAAAAAATTTTCCGGGAGGTAGCAAATTTTTCACGATGGCATCAAACCCAAACTGAGTGGGTATTAAGCGGGCGGGTCTGCGCCCTAGCCCATCTTAGGGCATAAATGATACCGCAGGGGTCCAATCCAAGTGCTTTAATATTACTTGGCGATGATGATTTTCAACTTCTTCTTCCGGATGAACCTTACAAGGTCCAATTGAAGTGCTCTAATATTACTTGGCGATGGTGGTTTTCATCCTCTTTTTCTTGCCCTTCGCTCTGGTGTCGTCCTATGTTCTCGTCCCCTCCCACTTTCGTCCCTCACCCTGTTCTCCAGTGTTCTCCACCGACGTTACGTCGCTCCCTATATATCACCACCACCAGACGTCCAGCTTCGGATAGGACCAAGAAAAGATGAAAGCTGAGAAACACCCACAACTGCCATCAAGCAGTTTACCTTCCCTCCGAGCTACGGAATCGCTTACCGAAAACCAGATTCTTTCAGCGTTGAAGAATCTATCTGCCATCTACTGCCCCCTTCCCGTGCCCGTCTCACTGGATCGGAATTCCTCGTCGCGCCTTGTCTCAGGAGGCCCAGTACCAGCCGTCGATTCGGGTTACGCCTCTGAAGTCGACAATAAAAAGAAACCTTCAGCCAGTAGAGAAGAAAAACTTAAGAAACTAAGAGCTGATGCGTTCGAACGTGGTTTCGCCGAGAGGTGGTTAACGGGCTTCATCGGTCGTGCAGATGCACTGCTGCGCGATGGGGAGGAGATTACAAGCCAATTTGTCGTCGACCAGGCCGCTTGCATACTAGAGTCGCTATTTACCATGAACATGTCTGAAGACCTGCTGGAAGAGGATTCGGACGACAGTTTCATCCATGAGTTTAACTTTGACGTGGTGCTTCCGAAGCAAACGGCTTCGGGGCTCCTCAATATACGGCTTCGCGACAGACTAGCTGGTACGAACGCCAGTGACCATGATGATGTCGGGTTGCAAATCTGGGGAGCGTCAATAATCTTCTCTGATCTCATTTGTTCGTCGCCCCTAACCTTGGGCCTCGACAGGGACAGACTAGGTCCTTCCCCTCGCATTATCGAGTTGGGTGCAGGAACAGGACTTGTCAGTCTGGTTTTGAGTTCTGCCCTCCCTCGACTTGGCTTCGTAGACCCCACGGTGATAGCGACAGATTATCATCCCCAAGTCCTCGAAAACCTGCGGTCTAATATCGAGGGAAACGGTCTTCCGGTAGAAACAGCTCTCCTCGACTGGTCGTCTCCTATCCTGGATCCGCCGCTTGATAGACCTGCGAACATGCTGGTGGCTGCCGATGTCGTTTATGGGCCCGAGCATGCGACGCTACTGCGAGATTGCGCTTTTCGCCTTCTGGCGCCGGACGGGATATTTTGGCTCCTTGCATCTATCCGTCAGAACGGACGTTTCGACGGAATCAGTGCCACCGTCAAGGCAGCATTCGAGTCCACCGACTCGCCCCAGACCAGCGAAGGTCGGAGATTGAAGATTCTACGTACAGAGGAGCTGGAGAAACGGAAGGGCATCGGACGTGAGGACGAAAGTGGGTACCTTCTATTCCGTATCGAGTGGGCGTAGCTTCTCTGAATATAAATATAATCATATGTTGGAGCAAACTCCCATCTCCCAGTTCATTCACGAGCCTTCGTAACCAAATCCCTGATAGTTTTGTCGAATTCCTCAGGCACCCTGCCCAGTATGTCCAATAGTGTGGGGGTCACAACTTCCGTCTCTCCATCTCGGATTGCTTCCCATGCCGTCGCCCACGATTTTCCCATCTCCACTGACCCAAAGTACCCAACGACCTGGGGTTGGCTAGCGTATTCGTCCACATCCACTTTGATGATCCTGACATCTTTGCCGATAGCCTGGCCAAGACACTTGACGGTGTCAGTTAGAGACCAAGCCCTGTTTCCAGTCAACAGCACTTTGTGGTTCACATATTTGAAGGCTTCCGGTTGCGACGCATACTGCTCGATCAGTTTAGCAGTAGCCTCGCCCAACTCGTCACGCTTCACCCAAGAGACGCCCGGCCCTGAGCCGTCATGTGGAATGCGGATCTCATCCGACGGGTTCCGAAAATCGAAGAATGCGGTGTATATGGGAAAGGACTCCGAGTACAGCCCCTCCCGGACGCTGGTGTAGGTGAAATCAGGGTGGGAGGCTGCGAGTTTTGCCAGATGCCTCTCAGAATCAAGATGAGCCTGCATCACAACGGCACGAGAGTGATCCGTGAGGTTTCCGGCGAAACCAAGGGAGCTATAGAATATGTGTTTTACCCCAGCGCGAACTGCAGCGTCGATGACCGGCAATTGGACCTGTAATTATCACACGATCTTAGATTCTTTTGAGGAGCAAACCAATGCCAGTTCATCGGGGCATCTAAGGAGACGGGAGTGAACAGAAGAGAAAGCCACATCAACTTGCCTTCGAACGGTACTCATGGACATGGCTTGGGTAAGAAATGAGAAACAACACATCGATATCGGCGAAGGTCTTCTCTATATCTTCAGGATCGGATCCGTAAGCAGCCTGACGAAGACGTACTCCGTCTCGGACGTACGTGTTTGGAACCTTGTCAGGAAAACGACTGATCAAGATAACTTTATTCCCGGGAACATTCTTGAGGAGATGAGTGTAGGTGCTGGTGCCAAGCCCACCAGAGGCTGGGAATATGCCAATCGTCAACATCGTATTGAAGGAGGACCTCTGCAAAGTGTATGACTTCAACTCAAGTGCGGAGTTGGGGTTGGGAGGGGAGCAAGGGGATTTATAATTGTGTCAAATCACCTGACTGAAAAGAAATCCTTCCCCAATTATGTCTTGACGCTTACGAAGTCTCAAAGCCGTTTTCTAAGGTCCAAGTGTCCAAGTCGTTGCATCACTCATCATCTCAACGAAATTGGAGCTGACACTTGTCATCACCAAATTAAAAGCCAACAACTTACAATTGTACACAAAGGCACTTCAATGTCAATAGAAATCGGCTCCGTTCACATCGCCCATTATTTTTCATTCGGCCATAATCCTTGGAAGCAAAAAGTATAGTATAATTGACCGAACAATACAGTTCTCGTCAGCGGTCCGGAGTTAAAGTATTGATCTCCGTCGAAGCAGTAGGCGGACCTTCCTACTAGTATCATATAACAGAATGTTCCTTTTTGCGGTATGGATTGGCAACCGTCGGTCTTGTAAATAGGTGGGTCTATTAGAAATCCCGTTGGAAGTACCGTCTGCCTGACTCCTCCTACAATGCAGGGCTTTGCTTACCAACAATGTTAATGAATAGGACCCTAGTTCCTTGTTTCAAGTGCTCTGGAGGGAGATCATAGAATTAAGAAGTATTCCTTATCCTGCCAGACATATAAATATGAACTTGGCCACGTCGAAATCAGCTTCAGAAGGACATAGTTGGAAGAAGCCATAAAAAATTAATCAGAGACTCAGGTAGTAGAGCCTACCTTGAATAATCCTGCCGCCTAGGCCGCCAGAGATATTTACCTCATAGCTGGGTGGGCCTCGTGAAGCTGCAGCCCCCGACCGGCGCTGAAGGCCCGAAGGGCCGAAACTAATAAGATAGCATGAACACACGGTTGAGAGATATAACGATTTTGGTGTAATTTCTTTTCCAATTCATATGCCCGAAGCTTACTCTAGCATCAAGACTAATCATGTCGCATTACCTAACTGCACCATCTTCTGCCAGACGCACATGCAACTTATGACAACCATCAGCGCCCAGGACATTCCCAACTCACCCGTCGCACCGCTCCCGCAGAGGTGAAGCTCGCCCACCTTTGTGAGTGTCTTCCAGCTTTTACTGTCCGCCCACACAGCAACTACCTCCTTGCCATCGCTGGCTCTGCCTGTCGTGTGATTGACATCGCCGTGATCGCTATCATCATGACTCCCAGCGCCTGCCCTTGTGGCTCCCAACCGAACAAGTTTCCAGCCCCAGCTAGACTCGCCGATGCTCTTGACTTCATCTCCGTGAGAGCGTCGCCATTCGAAACGCTCCAGTCGCCGGTCAGCGCCTTGACCCACATCCATGGCAAACCAGAAGGTCTCCTTCTTTCCGACCCTCCAGCGCAGGACCTCTTTGTTGGCCGTAGGATCACCTTCAGCTCCTGGCAACACAGGCAGAGTAACTCCAGAGTCGGCTTTTCCCCTTCCCTCACCTACTGCGTGGGCGAGAGGGGGAGACGTAGGGTCGGGTCCATCATGAAGGGTCATGTTTCCCCACAAACCATCGGGGAGGTTGATGCAGTATAAAGGATCAGCGCCGGGCTCGCTGAGGAAACATGTGATTTCTTTCCATGACTTTTTCTGGGTGACGCGGATCACTGGAGGTAAGCCATTTTTTGCAGTGTGCTCTGAGATTTGAGGAGGGATGAGTTTGGAGCTGGATGAGCCCATCATGCGTCGTTGGGGACGTCGTTGAACTTGGGGAATGCACAAGGGATCGAATATTTTGAATTCTTAAATTCCGGGAATGGGAAAAATATCTGATGAGGGTATCTGTGGTTACGAACGTAATGCCCACAAATGTCTCGCCGGCGCGGAAGAGACCCTTGTTTTAATAGATGTCCGATTCCGTTGAGCGCTGCGTTTTTCCTTTTTGGGACGCTAGCTGGGTGGTGGCGCGGCTCAAATAATCTGACGAGTTGGCCACGCCTCTCACCGCCAAGAACAGCGGAAGCTATGTGCAGCCACTACGCCACTCTGGTCTGCATCATGGATTTTAAACTGATTCGACAGTTAAAATGAGCAAAGGTCGAGCCTATTGTGTTCCTTTCGGCACCACCAAATAACGCTGCTTCCTAGTGACGGTTATGTCACAGTTTGGGTAATTCCTCATTCTCATAGGTCGGGAAGATGTAGAATCGAACCATTGAGCAAGACAATGATCGGCCCTCAAGTGGACACTCACCCGGCCGCGTATTGCTCACTGCATCCAACCTTGGACGGTGCACAAACCAGCTTATCATTTATATTTTCTTTCAGCAATGGATATTCTTGGCCAGATGATGTCGGCAATACATTTAACGGTGGCCCGGCAATCAGCTTTGGGATGCGACAACGCCCACGACACAGATACGGTCGAGATCTACTTTCTATAGAGGAAGACTGGAGTGGGGAGTTCTAACGACCAAAACGAGGGCCATATTGCGGGAGTCTCATCGACGGTTGCCAAGTGACCTCAGCACACATTACCGCGGCATATACTTGAAGAGCACGCGGGTGCTCCTCCCTACGCATGAGTGCGAAGATTACAGAAATTGAGGGGAAGCGGCAATAGAAGGGGTACCATTAGGCGATTTAAGAAATGGGTTAGTTCAGTGCGGTAACAAGAGCGATAATCGCTTGCAGCCGCGTTCAGCGTTCAGAACATCCCAACGGGCGGAGGCCATGCTGCCGGACACATTGAAGAACCACCATGTACGCCGCGTCGATATCACTTCTCAAAACATCACTCTGGTCCCGGGACTGTTTGGTGATTCTCGTCAATAGTCCTTGGCTCCGAAAGAACTCTATCCCATCCTTTCCTTTCTTCTTACCCACACCTCCTTGTCTGTGCTCCTCGGAGCAGCGTCCTGGATATCACGTAGCTGTACTTCCCACACACCGAGCTTGTAATGTCCCCGATCAGACATGCCTGAAAATATGTCAAAAGACCAGCCGTGTTTAGGACATGTTAGCCCTGCACTTAGAGCGATTCCGAAATCTTCAATGTCAAAAGGAGTGCCTCGAGAGAGGGGGTACGACGAATGTGGACAGCGCTAGGCAGTAGACGGTCAGTATTCTCTGTCATAAACAAACCATATCCGGCGAAGTTTGGCAGCTGACACACAGGAATAAACTTACATGGTCAATGGCGTGGAACTTGCCCCTGTATTGGAAAACAAGAACTTGATCCTTCAGGTCTTTTCCTTTTTCGGTCGAGAGAAAAGCATCATCCGCAACCGATAGCTGCGATCTTTGCGAGCTATCCGTCGTAGGAGAATAGAAAACTTTACACCCTGGCTTGAGACCATCGTTGCAGGGCCGAGGCATCAAGAGGTCGCCATCATCTAGGCCTAGATCGGGAAATGAGGATGCCATCCCGACCGAAAACCACTCTGTTTCCGGCCTCGAAAAGAGCCTGAATGGGTTCACGTTCATTTCTGTAACTGTAATGTATGCCGTTAGGGCATATAACCCACCCCAACAGTTCCTTCGTTTCACCAAATTCTGAGATTTTGCTCAATCACTTTGTCGAATTTGTTTGCGCAATTTCTCTATGCTGACTCATAGTCGTGTAAATATCACGTGGTTGTGGATGGTGGCTTGGAGTGCAACTACAAGTCTTCCTCTGTGAAGTTTCGATGAGGAGCCCGAAGGATAGGATATCTCGGCAGTGATCAGGGATGGCGATCGTGTGTGGTCTTAGGAAGTGGTTCACCAAATAAAAAAAAAATAATAAAATAATAAAAAGGGAAGCTCCCAAGCCCTCGTCATCCTGGATTCGTCCAGCATTATGGGACAGGATGGCCTTGGCAGAATTGTTAACCCGTTGCCCAAGCAAGAGTAGGTAAGCTGGAGGCAAACTTGTAGCAGCGGGTAATTTTATTATATCCATCACGTTAATAATAGTGTGTTGGGAAGGGTTGCTCTGGACTCTATATCCCCTACCAATGTCCCACTGATTGTAATTGAATTTCTCTTTGGCATAATGGAGAGGACTCCGAGGCCGCGAGCGGGGAAAACTTCGAGCTTCCTCACACCAAACTGTTCGTAGATGTAAATGGGGGTAGTGATTAGGGCATTGTAGACCTCCACTAGGATCGGGCAGTTTCGCTTCGTAGTTACTTATTCGTGTAGAGAAAGTTATTTTACTCGGCGCAAGAATAGAATGCGAAACGGTATTGCCCGCCCTGTTGAATATTTTGGAATACTTTATAGCTATAACACTTCATAGCTGTTGCATGGGGTCATTGAAGACACAAAAGCGACTGGCGAACCACTTAATACAAGATTTTATGCCAGTTTGATATTTTTTGACGTTTAATGCAGCTCTCGAGGGAGCTCAATGATCTCCTTATTATCGAAAAAGCCCAACTGTTGTTTGTCGTAATTGGCAAATTTTGTAAGAATTGAGAAAAAGATTCAGCACCAAACCACAGCTGGTCTGCTCCATTGACGAGGCAAGCGTTAACATCATGATTCATGCAAAAGGTACGCTGATTCTCGACTCGGATACTAATTCAGTTCTATCAACAATTGAGCGGATACGCGAGTCACAACCACGACGCTATAGCTATAGCTGGCCAGGTGAATATTAAGGAGCTGCGGAAACCATAACATAAATACCGCCGCTCACCTCGCCCGGATGAGGCTTTCTCCTCTCTATCCTCTCATCTGCAACGATATCCCAGACATCCAGAGCAGAGCCAACATTTCTAGAGAACTTACAGAACACTTCTCACCATTAGCCGAAAGGTCACAGTCGCATTTATCCCCTCCCATTTGTACAACCCGTTTTTGCACAAAACCGAAACTATACTTCAAGGTTGTCACACCAGGGACCGCTGCCCCAGGAAACATATTTCAGTCATCCTTCTATTACCTCCTCAATCATGGATACCACAGCTATAGCCACTCCCATGAGTACCATACTCGCCTACGATATGGTGCATGCTTACTACATCTACAAGATGCAATGCCAGGTATTGGGTCCTGGAGAGACCTTAATTGCGCCTAGCCTTACAGGCGTTGGCTTCGGTGGAGTTGGCACATTTGATGAATTCCTACGCCATGTGCAGCAGGAGCCCACGTATAACCCTTCTTCAAACATAATCATGGCAGGAAGCCTCAACACCCTCGATCCGGATATGGATTGGGTTGCACGGCAGCTCCACAGACTTAATTTCCGACATTTCGGAAAAAGGTTTCATAAGGAGATGGAGAGCGGGATCTTTCAGTGTTGGGAACCTGATACTATCTACAACTTCCTGGCCGTGGACTTCGAGACCTGCCGCGCTTACTTCCCAGATGATCATAGGGACATAATAACGGCTAAGAAGGCCCTTCGAAAGAGCTTCTCGGTCCGCGAGCAGTGGGGAACTGGGCCCCCGATTGCCTCCATGGCTCAGAAACTCGCAGTAAATAAGGCTGATGGACCTGTCCCCGGTGTGGGAACCGGCTATCCTACCAGCAACCTCTCGCATACCTAGATCTACATTCATCCCAGGAGACTTGGAAAGAGCTCGAGATTGGGTTGGCAATGCTATTGTGCTATTGTTACAGATAACTAAATTTTTTTTTTTTTCTTTTTTTCCTTTTCCTTTCTTCCTCTTCCTTTCTTCCTCTTTTTTTTCGCAAATCTCAAAAGCGGCGCAGCGTGTCGAGAACAGCTTTCACCATTTCTTCCCTAAGGCTAGACTCACCTTTGACAAGCTCCAAGAGGGCTTCGCTGAACCCCCACGTCTATAGTCCTAACTTCCTCTAATATACCGCGTCTTATTCATTGTAGTTCGTGCCGTCCCTTACGGGGACGAAGTTGTCCAACGATCAACCCTAACCCAGAAAGGGTCGAGACGTGTATATAATCGATTTGATCTGCAATGAGCTCTTGGTATTTTACATTCTTTCAGTGCCGGTTAGCTGTTGCGCCGGTCTGCTTTTCCATTGCTGCTCGAATACTCTACATCTGTGAAGGCGCCTGTTGGCTGGTAGACTTGACCCCTGAACAGCGACGGCGTTCCGCCGTCTCTACACATATGAGGTTTTGAAGAAATTAATATTCAAAATCAGATTCCTTCGTTGAGAGAGTGATGCGATTACGTTGTTACTGGAGTGAACTGGAGGATATATCCTCATGATACATTCACAACAGCCCAGGAAGCCAGGAAGCCAGGAATCCCCGCTCCCTCCGCAGTAGTTGATGTTCCTCAGGCATCGGCGAGCTAGAGTAGACCCGCATTGATGGACTCATAGCGAACAACTCATAGCGAACAACAACACGGCATCCGCTTTCCCCTCCTTTGAAAACCGTGAGGAGTAGGAGCACCAGATGATTCGGATGTTTCCCATGTCAAGAATGCAAACAACACGAACCATAGTCCCCCAGATCGTCAGCTATACTCAAAGGCATCCGTCCTCCTTGCTCGAGAAGACGGCGGACGGCAGTATCCTACGTACATCGACTGGGACCGGACTGGAGCTTCTTCTTTCCCCGCCCCATTCTTGGGGGAATTCTGTATCAAAACTAAGCCGACCACGACGCGAGATGCTCGAAATATTTGCAGAGTCGGGCACAGAATTAAAAGGTTGAGACGAGAGTAGAAGGAGTCAGTAAGAATTTTTAATATCAACTTGTTTAAGAGATCTATAGATGTTCTAGAACTAGATGCATTCCCGTATCCCACCGAGATTAACACGGATTATCCGCCGCCATCATTGTGCCGCTCAACAGCACCATTACCGTTTGCGTTGTCACTCCTTATGGAACTATGCCGGCAGCTAAATCCTGTTCTTGGGCCTCCCATCGATCAGTACTTAGTAATTATTGTAACAGAAGTAACAAAAATGACGGGAACGGGAGATGTACAATGACCGATATGGAATCATGTGAGATGAAAGCTGAAGGTGGGGGGAGTTTGGGTTTTGCGAGTACTTGCAACTAACAGGTAGGAAGGATCAACGAATTACTATTGAATAGCTGGCAAGACATATTCGGTAATAATCGCTCCGAAATTGCAAACGTGTAGGTTGGTCCATTTCCGAAAGGCTCAGCAAGAACTATAGCAGCGGTGGCGAGATTATCTCTTAAAGAGGGCTGGGGCCTATTTTCTAATATCGGAAAGAGTGGGCATGAAAAATGGCAAGCCCCCTCACCCACTTCGCAGCCAGGAGATCAAAAGTTCGCTTGCCAAATGTGGTCGACTTTGAAAGACAACTCCGTACCTCGGCGCAATATCCTTACTCTGCAAGCACTGAGCGGAATTTCTCGAATGACTTGTCACAACAAACACGTCCAGTAGGCCTTATTGGTAGCGTATTAACTATTCTGAATACGGCAGTGGAACCTTCTTTGTGCTAAAGATAGCTTGGCAGTCCCGTGGTCACGGTTAATCCCATCTTCGATCTAATCTAAGATTGCGTCCACTGCTTCCTATCCATCCAGCATTCATTTCAGGTATCGTTTAGCGAAGATGGTGCTTGAGAGAGATCGCAGTGGTGCCACTCCGCATCACACCACAATTAATGCCTCAGGGATTTAAATTTGATGAAAAGAGCTGCTACCCTTGGCCCAGACTCTGGAGGTCTTGGCGCGGCTGTTTTCCTACCAAAAATTTGACGCGGTCCGATGACTGCCGGGCCGGGAGTGAGGGAGGTTCTGCCGAGAAAATATGTTCCAGGAAAGGGAGCGATCTACGGTCCCGTCCAATAGTCGAGCCAATTTAGGCTTAGCCCGCGATAAGCGATGATGATTCCACAGCCCCGGTCTCACGATCGGCAGGAAGGGAAATGAGCAGGACGCAGGAACGAGCAGATACGAACACTACCTATACCCCACCTTCTCGCTCTCAGCTCCAAGTTGGACGTAAAAAAAGAACGAAGAAAAAAAGGGATCAAAAAAACACGTCCACCTGAAAAGAAAGGGTAAGCAAAACACCCACCTGAAGTGGGTGGTGTTATACATCAAATGGAGAAGAAAAATATTACATCGTCTCCGGATGCGGGTGTGGCGCCGCTCCTGCGATGGGACATAAATGGACTGGCTTCCTCCATAATGTAGGAGAAACCCCCTACTCAGCGTCACACCTCCCACCTCCCGTTGGTATTTATCAGGTTCTCGTAAGGATGATGCTGATTTCCCTTTTCTCGTTGCTTTTGGCGGCGTTCGCAGCTGCGGATACGTGTGAGATCATCGACTCCACAACAGAGATCGAGATCCATAGGCGTTTCGAGCTAGCCTATACGGTCGAACAGAGCGAGTACTGGTCCACGGCGTGCAGCGCGCTGAAGCCATCCTGCATCCTGTTTCCAACCAACGCGGATGAAGTGGCTCAGATCGTTAATATTCTAAAAACCAACGACGAGGCATTCGCTATTAAGTCCGGCGGTCACAACCCCAACGATTACTTCTCTAGTGTCGACGGCGGCCCGCTCATTTCGACTGAACAGCTCAATGAGGTGACGCTGGATCGTAAAGCGAGGACTGTTCGGGTTGGCCCTGGAAATCGCTGGGAGGATGTCCTCGGCGCCCTCGACGGGACTGGGCTCGTGGTGGTAGGAGGCCGCGTGGGGAATGTCGGCGTTGGAGGGTTCCTTCTTGGAGGTAACGTGAACCAGTGGCTGCCGCGGTGCAGCCCCCAAACCCCAAGCCATTCCGGCCAGGGCCTTGCACGTCGTGAAGAATAGGAGGCATACTAACCATAGGCAGGTGGCTTAAGCTTTCTGAGCGCGCAACACGGGTGGGCTGCCAATTCCATCTTGGAGTATGAAGTCGTCCTTGCCAACGGCACCATCGTCACAGCATCCCGCACCCAAAATTCAGAGTTGTTTTCCGTCCTCCGCGGGGGTGGCAATAATTACGGAATTGTCACCTCGTTCCTCCTACAAGCCTACCCTCAAGGCGACATTTGGGGAGGAACGATGGTCTTCCTAGACAATGAGAAGACGGCATCTGCTCTGCTGAAGGCTGTTCGTGATTTCACTGAGTATTGCGATGACGAGAAGGCCGGCTTGATCCTGACTTCTGTGAGAGCCGTCGGACTGCTCGATATATGGGTCATGTTTGCATTCTACGACGGACCGACTGTTCCCTCCGACGTCTTCGCGAACTTCACCTCCGTTGGACCATTCCTGAACACGTGCAAGACCCAGTCGTACAGCGCTCTCTTGACAGGCAACAACGCTGCCGTTGTGAAGGGGAGCATCTACAATATCGGCACTGAGACGATGCCTCTGCCGAATTCAACACATGGAACCGAGGTCATGGAAACCATTCACCGCCACTGGCGTGGCATTAGTGGGGGCGTGCAATCGGTTCCGGGTGTGATTGCCAACATTGCCTACCAACCTTTCCCCAAGAAGATGGCTCGTATCGCGCGAGCCAAGGGTGGCGATTTGCTAGATCTAGATGACGACGTTGATCGCATCGTTATTGAGCTGAATTACAGCCACTGGTTCAAGCTAAACAGGGACAAGATTGACAAGGCAATGACCCGAACGTATGAGGGCATCAATACGCTTGTTCAAGGGTTCCAGGCCAGCGGAAAGCTTCCCAACGCATACCTACCTTTGTTTATGAACGACGGGTATTACCGACAGGACATCTTTGGTCGGTTGAGGGCGACTCAGCGGGAGCTTGCTCAATCCGTTGCCCACAGCGTTGATGCGGAAGGGATGTGGAAGAAGAGGACTGGAGGCTTTAAGCCTTGATTTGAAATTACTACATTAATATTCTGCTAATTAATACACCACACTCTTTAATACAAATACCTTCACTAGCACTAAAAAACCTCTCCACACGTATCCACTCAAGAATGGGGACCAACCCCAAGTAGACTGGCTATAAAATGAGGAGTCCTTCGTATAGAAGTGTGTCCACCGTTGTTTTCCTTCATCGGTTGACACATCTGGAGAAATAAATAATAATGCTTTATCGATTGGCGTATATCCTTACCAGATACAATGGCTCCGTGCTTCATGTCGTGGTGATGGCCCAAACCATCCAGTCTGACCCGTCTAGGCGTTCAAAAGATGAGTGGTTGGGTGTCTGTAACCACGCGAGATGCTGATCAACGCAGTCTCGTACTCACCGTCTCCTCTTCCGCCCGTTCCGCCATCTGTCTCCACCTTCAATTGTTGGCATTTTGCGGTGGATACCGCCATATATCAGATATCTCCCGATAATTCCGCATGTGGGCGAAATTAGTCTCACGTTGATTGATGGTGTGACTATAATGATATAATCCAGAGAAAATTTCGTCGAAACTGGCCTGGCCCGGAAGCAACTTCACGAGTGTTACCACTATCCTTGCCGCATTTACATGATCTACCGCTTTTAAGAGGAGGAGTATTTGAGAAGATTGTCCTGTGCTCCTAAAGTGCCACCAATGCGAGGATATTAGTACTGATCGGCACTCAAGCTGAGTGCTAAAGTCTAAAGCGCACACCTCTAGCTAGGCCTTTCAAAGGTTACATCTAGCTCTGCTGCAGAAACCGGAATTCACCACGGGAAGATCTGATCTGCTCAGGTCCATCAACTCGATTGGGCAATAAAACTAGTAGAGTCGCCAACTTTGATAAGCTACGACCTCTATCAGGAGTACCAGGTTGGCTATTCGAAGAGGCTCGTCTGTCTTAAGTGGTCCCGTACGTTCTGGAGATGGCCGCCGTCTTTTATCCCAAATCAATACGTGACGAGAGTGATGAAACTGGAGACATTAGTCATTCTTTTGGAAGACCGCCACGTCTTCGCAGTAGCATTAGCATACAATTATGTACGTGTCAAGTGGAGAGCATAGTAACACCATTGATCTGTCAACGGCTGAACGTGAAAAGAACTATAACCGTGACAGTCTACAGAATATGAATCTGAGCACCAATACATGTTTTTGTTACTGCCACCAAAACGCGGATGCATATTGTAGATCTACGGACTCTTTCTGTCCTCGCCTCACAGTCGGCCGATAATATTTAACATTCAAACTACCCTTTGACCACGACCAGCTTAGCACCGAATTGAATCCTTCTGCAGATCGCAGTCCTTGGCATATCCATAATCGCAGCAGCCTCCATTCTTGTTACACTCATACACATGGTTCCATCCCCCTCCACTTCCTAGCTTTGTGACCACAAAATCATTTCCCCTCCAACAAAGGCCGCAGTACTGGCCCTGGGGTACCTTTTGGCACTTGCAGCCGTTATTTTTGCAAGCTCGCTTCTCGAGGTCTCGGTCTTGGAGGGGGGCGACTTGGGCCTCCGGGTTGACGGCCATCCTCTCGCGGACGAGAAGGTCGCGAGTTTCTTTGTCCGTGTCAAGACCCAGGACGGAGGCTGAGGCGAGGGTGAGGAGAGAGAGGGCGAGAAGGAGCTTCATTGTGGAAATTGTGGAAGAATTCTCTAAGAGATGTTGAGGAGGAGGCGATGTATGGTGATGATGCACTTGGAGCTTGGAGAGTTAGAGGGTCTTGGGAACAGTCGAAGCTCGGGGAATGTCATGGCTTTATATAGACGGCCCTTGTCCACTTCGCATGGTGATTCACTGCTCCTCCCAACGCCGATAGCTTATAAGGCGACCAATACGTATGACCCTAGGTCTCCCTCATCCATATGATGAACGCCAGGAACACACATAGCTGCCGACCAGGCCCCTGAGGAACAGAAGAGTAGTTCGGGTAATACGGAATCTATATTTTCAACCTAAAAAAAGCACGAATTGACGGTTTTCCCCGGTAAATAAACAGATTCTTAGGAAACCGATGATAAGTAATTAGACAAATAAAAAGCAACATATACACACCATCACCGATGTGGCCTATCAACGCTCTAGAATTTAACCGTTCTTTTCATCTCTATCCCTACCCTCGGAGAGTCAACTACCCAGATTGATTACGTTTGCAGCCCACCAGGTGATTCCCCGCTCGTTTCTGCAAGCTTCCACTGATGGAGGCGGCTCGAGATTGCAAAGGGCTGAACGTTCTCCCGGGCTTACGATTTCAATGTACAAGGCCTCAGAAAGAAGATGTAGTTTTTTTAATCGACGGGGTGGAAGTTACGCGATGGATGCACAATATATTGGCGGTGGTGGTGCGCGAGAAATTCATATCAAAGTTAGATTAGCCTGATGCGAGTCATACGAGCCTCTCCACAGGAGTTCATTTTGCTGGGGCTTCCTTAGGCCCACGGCTGGAGGCTGGCTTTGGAGCTTCCACGAAGTTTCGTCATCTACGGAGACAAGGGCTCGATTATTTAATAGAGGTTGGCGAGACACTGAATCGATCCTTCACTCACTCATGCCGTTTGGGTGCTGTCTTTGAAGTCTGAAACCTCTGGTCGCTTCACGCCAGCTGTGGAAGAGGATATTCCTGGTCACCAAGCCGGCCGTTTCGTAAAGGCGAGGGTGAGGCCAAATCCAGGGAAGTGAACATACGACAGCCATTAATGGTATTAGTCAATCGGTCTCTCTTGTACTCTCTATTAATTAAACCCGCTGCATTGTTATTATTGCCCATGTGAGGAGAGATGCGTGGGTATCTATCCCAAGAGTTCTAATGTAGCTAATCACCGCTCCGCTGAGATTATGCTCTGAGCTGAGTATCATACGTGCCAATACACGCAAGCCGGGAGGCCGCGTTGGTGTGCGAGGGAGAGCTTGTCTGATGGTGAGTCTGTTGGAAAGGAAATACTCACACTCAACACGCCAGAAATTCTCTCCAACCTCCTGCTTCAGGTCCCCACCCAGTGTCTTCGTGTCACCTTGATTGTGATCCGAAGTCGTCACATCCCGAAAGTAAGCCTCCCCTCTTTTTTCTCTACTGTGTCTTCCGCGATGTAGTCCCTCAGACTTGCTGGCCGTTGGTATCAGGAGTGCAAATCTAGTTCCGATGTCAGTCCGGGCTACACCGCCATGGAGGGGCCGTCGAAAGGCATCCCACCGCCATACATGGCAAAAGTCATGCTCAGCGACAAACTGAAGCAGTTGTCGGCTTTTGGGACCTCAGCGTGCCATGCACGTACCGAATTCCTTCGATTGCATCCCTTAGTCACCTATTTTGACAGTTTTTGACTCGCTCATCCTCCGCGGAGTCTGTCGGTTTACCGCAGACCTGGAGCACACCTCCCCGGGTGTGGAGTTGCCCTGGTTACTATCTCCACTCGGCGGAGAGGATGAAGAGTCGCATCACGCAGCGACGATGGAGGTTCGCAATACGTATCTCTAGAGAACAAATCAACGAGCGAGCGCCAGTAATCGTCAGCGTATCCGTGCCATCTGCTCGGATACGTGAGACTGTGTTTTATTATCGTCGGGGATTTTCGTTCCAACTATCAATACAGCCAATAATAGTCTGATGTGGGATGCGCACGCAAAGATGGAAGGCATCACCATTCGCTCTTCTTGTATCAGGAGTCTGTAACATTTTTAGCGGTATTTTCCACCATCTTCCCCATCATATATCCCATTATCTTCATTGCCTGATCGCGTCCATTTACGCTTCATCTCAACATAGGATCACGTTCGGAAAATTCTGTAAATCATTCATCACTGTCATCCCCAGGTTCCATCCCAAACATGCGTTTAAGAACCGTCCAGCAAGAATCTCTCTTGTAATGGAGAGGCAGAGCAACCCGAACTACACCGTTCTGCGGTTTCTGCTCCTCCTTAATACCAATAGGCCACTGACCACAGTACACCCACTCTAGGCCCGGTAGCACCGTGGCATACTGCTCGACCTCGTGAAGCATGCGGTTGCGGTGGTAACGCTCCCAGAGCTCTGGGTGATCAGGTTCGGGAGGGCCACCGCGGCGACGATAACGAATAGTCGTAAGAAAAGAAGAGTTAAACCCGCCCAGCTCCAGGCGATCGAGAGCAAGTTCACGTTGGGCGGGCGTTAATTCTATATGAAGGTAGCGCTCGTAGTACGCCTCAAGATGGGTAGATATTTCGAGACCGGGAGCCACATACGTGTCTCGTAGAAAGGCGAGTCTCTTCAACTTTGGTAATCCCCTTAGAGCCCAACGCATCGCATCATGGTCAATCAACCACTGGTGGCGCCACCCTCGGGACTCGCCCGCGCTCAGGCTCAGCTGCTCCAGGGTCCCAAGGGACCCGATTGCCGCCAGCGATTCTACGGGTATAGAGGCAATGTTGGGCCTCGTGGTTTCGTCCGTCCCTGGTCCAGCCCACGACAATGAGAGGGAGGTGAGGTTTGACCATCTGCCACCCGTTAGGAGTGGGACCAGAAGGGAACTCATGAGTTCTGGAGAGACCTGGCCGACCGAGAGTTTCTTGGCATGCGAATTCCGAGAGATGAAGTTGACGACTTCTAGCGAAGTTGCGAGATCTGGGTGGCGGCAAAATTGAGGTACGACGAGTGTCTCGAGATTGGGAAGGGTTTGACATGTCGAGATAGCATTCTTGAAATAATCCTCTGTTCCAATCGGCAAGGCAATCTGTTTTAATGGGGCAGCGAAAAAAGAACGCCATCCCATCTCATCGAATGCACATACAGTTGCCGAGAGATCGAGGTACTGGAGGTTCGCGAACATCATTGGTTCGCAACCAAATGAAAGCAGCCTTTCGGCAAGCATAGGACCAATGGTCAGGCGCTCCAGTGTCACTCTGCACCTCTTCAGAAGAGTAGCTAGAAGAGGTGACACACTTTCAGCCTGCTTAGCCTTGTGGAGCCCCCTCTGACAGAGCTCGGCGTCAAAGTAAAGCGACTTCAAAGGGACCGAGGCCGGTGTTAGGGGCGGCCTGAGAAGGTAGGCACCTCCTATATGGGCCGTGGAAAGCTTAAGGTGGCGTATCGACAAATTTGTGACGATCCTGAAGAAGTCCTCTTCGAGGCACACCCCATCGTACCATGATACCGCCTCAAGGTTGGGCATTGCGTATTCCATAGCCGCTAGCAGAGGAGCTCGGTATTTGGTAAGATACTTTTCGAGTGCCTTTTCTCCCAGTTCAATAATCTGCTCGGGGGTGATGTGGCAGCTTGGGACACGGGCTCGAAGGACGTTGAAGAAGTCTTGGTGGAACTCGGCGACTTTACTCGGGTGGGAGTGGACTGTGAGTGTGCGAATACATGGTCCGATGAATGTTGGGCTCACAACATTGTTCAAAATGATGCCCGGACTTTGCCTAATGCGAGCCTCCCTCTCGAGACTGTGCAAGAGATGCCATGAAGTTTGGCTGTAGTCTAGGCATAGATCGGCGTACTGGCACGAGCCAGCCAGTTGCCTACAGTCCCTGCTCACCTGTGCTAATTTTGCGAGGGTATGCTTGTCATCCGCAATGAAGTCTATAATGCTGGCTAAGATCTCGAGCGGCAGACTGAAAAGCGGACTAGTTGAAGTGACGGGCCGTCCTTCCTTGACCTTAGGAAGCAGCAGCGGTAGCCGCTTGTATTTCGCTTTGCCAAAGGTGTCTGTCTCAAGACCTAACGATTGGGCGTGAACGAGAACGGAAAGGTCGTGTCCGGCCATGGTTTCAAGGGTTTGAGATGGAAAGATCACAGTCGGCGGTAAAAGAGTTGAGTACAAACAGTTTGGCTGGGTCAAGTGCAGTGAAACGCGGTGAGGATGGACAGATAAATGGCCCGATTTCGGAGCGTTGCGTGATGTGATATTGGTGACGCTAGGACCACTCCAAGGGGAACCTCCCCTTGCCTCCTCTCAGGTTTCGGTCAAGCATTCTGCCAGCTGCCACTCCATCACTACAGTCTATTTGTTCTTCAATAAATAATCGAGAAGTTAATTGGGTGTTGGGTCTGATGAGCGGACCATTCTCTTCGTGGCACTCAAGCGTAGGATGTCGTGCAGTGTATGTCGAGAACGGTTACATCAATACCCCATCAAGGTGAGAAACATACACTAGACCAGGCCAGGCTCTGCCATTTTAATCATTCTTCTTCGAAGAGTAGTTTTTGTCTTCTCGGCAGGTACGAGAAGCAAGGGGAAGGGGAGAAGGAAAAAAAAAAAAAAAAAAAAAAAAAAAAAAAAAAAAAAAAAAGAAAGAGAGAGAGAGAGTAAAGATTGCATGCAGTGCTCTGGTTCGATCTCGATGGAAGTCCCCGGCCCCGCACTGGACACGTAGCCCAACTTTCTGAGCGCCCCAATTGACCGCCAGGCGATTGGTCGCAGTGTCGGTGCTTGCTGCTCAGCTAAAATTGTCGAGCAAGGTGCAGAATGCGCTCCCTCCCTTGGGCTTAGCACTTGACGAATCCACAAAGAAAATTAAGTTGAGTCGAGGGTAAGCGAGCGCACCGATGATTCTGTGAGAGATGGACTCGGTGAGGGAATTACAATCAATTTGAGGGCACCAAATGTGTGTGCCACCCCAGACCTTTCTCTATGAACCTTAAGCCTGCCTAATTCCTCTCAGCCAAATTCCAGCTCTCACTGTTGTCCCCTGGGCAATATTAAAATCTTGCTGGAGGGCCAAATCTGACGCCGCAAGCACATCGTCAAGACCCACTTCAACCGCACCTATTTCTTCCTCCTTGTCCATCAAAGCGATTCTTACCGCAGGGCCGGGAACCATTCCTGCCTTGATCTCAACATTGAAGGCCTGGTCAAAGGAAGGATTTTCAATGTCGGAGCCAGGGGAATCACTCTTAATCGCCGTGCGGAAAACTTGTTCCCCCCAAGAGACTCTCACGCTCGGTTTCAGTTCCTGCCTTCTCCCTTTGATACCAAACGCTGAGGCCACGAGGACCGTCAAGAGTCCGTATATGCCGGATCCCTCTTCAGAAAAGCTAGTTGCGTCAGGTATGAAGCGGAAAAACTGTCCACTCAGCGTAACCTTGGCATCTGTAGGCTGGTCCTCGTGGTTCAGATTTATCTCTTGCTTGCCGCCGTCAAGAAGGAGTTGTTTTATAGTCGTAGATCCAACTCCAAGGTTGTCATCCGAGATAGTGTCATCATCCTTGACATCGAGTTCAATGACCTGTTCGATATCGCTAACCAGGAAATCATGAGTCTCGTTCCACTCTGGGTGGCGGTCGTTTTTATTCGTTGAGGTTTGCCACTGGTCCTGTGGCGAGACGTTAACTTTGACGAAGCAGTCGGGAACGTCGTGCACCAGTTTCTTGAGTATATTCCGCGTCTTTTTCTCTTCGCCGAAATTTTGGCCACTCTCGATGGTCAGGCGCAGGACACCAAGCGGGTGTTGGTATGTTTTGAAGTAGTCGTTATTGGAATCGAGCTTGACGAGGAATCGTTTCGGGAGCACGGCCATGGAGGAGATTATGCTGAGCGCTATTTTGCGCACTGCACGATCCACGAGCCCGACGTTCCCAATGCCGCCTGCGTCAGTAAAATCTAGATGAAGTCGTGGCGGGCTGATGAAAGCAACTTGGGCGGCCCCGATCTGATGATGGAATAAGTCAGTTTCAATTTGCAGCGAGAGGGTGAAGGAAAGAATCTTTTACCAGAGGAATGACATTCGTCAAAGGGCAAAGGAGGATGGAGAGTTTGCCATTCAGTTTGACATGTTGGACTCCCTAGACAAAAGCTGTTCAGCCCAGGTTCGCGCAGCCATAGGTGAACCCCGGAAACTTACAATTTTCGGAAGATTCTCAGCATTCAGCTCAATATCACACACCCCATCCCAGTCAAGGTCCATGACTAGCTTAATGCCTCCGGCCTCTGTCTTATGAACATCGATGTTGACGAAATGGATTGGCACCTTGCCGAAATCGATCTTCGTGAATCGGAGGGAGTTGAGCGGAGCAGGCAGCATGCTGGCGAGCATGGGCTCGGCAGCGTCTTTGATTATTCGGCTGCCGGCGACGCAAATGTTTGGCCATAGCTGGACGATTAGGGCGTTCAAAAAGCCTGTCTTTGCTAATTAACATTCCATACGGAAGGCAAAGTCAAGCCAATCGAAAGTGTACTTGCCAGGGGATTCAGTCCCATCTAGGGCGGTAAGTGACTCTACGAAAGATGTCATTTTGGGCTGGACTGCTTCAATATTCGCTTCAAAGCAGTGATTATTATTAAGGATGGAAGAGATCTGGTGCTCCAAATTTGACCATCTACTTTAAGCCTTGGTTCACGATCTCCTCACCTGCGAGATGATCGGGTTGGAAGATGTTGGGCATGATGCGGGGTTACATGCGCGCCAAGGAACTAGCACAAATCAGGGGTTCAGCTGTAAAATGTACGAGGAGAGGCATCGCCATTTCTCCACCTCCAACATGTCATCGTCGAACTTGGAAGTCTTATGTTCCGATTGGTCCGAAGAGGAGGATGTTGAGGGCCCTGCGATAGCCAATGTTTCTGGAATCCGGCTACTAGCATCTTGAATAATAAACGTTGAGCTTTTAATCCCTAAGACCTCGTCTTGACATCTTGCGGGAGGGGTGGGCGTGATGGTCCATGTCAGGCCACATCGGGAAAAAAAAGCAGTCCCAGACTCCAACCACTTAACCCTGATGTGTATCTACGGAGTACAGAAGCTTCAGTGCCTTCGACAAATAACGGAGTGAGGGGGGGAAGATGGCTCCTAAGCGTTCAAATTGTCGGACCATTTTAGAGGGGGAAAAAGGAAGGGAAAAAAAAAAAAAAAAAAAGTCGATAAATTTGGACTTGGTGGAAAAAAGGCTATGGGTTCGGATTCGGGCCGGTGGCTGTGAGACAGAAAAAGGCAGCTTAAGTGATTGATCGAAATGTGTAGCATGTTGACGGAGCTTCGCTATCACTTATGGGACAAGGACCACACACTTGCCGATACCTGTGTGTTCCGCCGCCACTTCAAAGGCATGAGACCAATGCTCCAGTTCGAACTTCTTTACATCGACGAAGTGTTTGCCTCTGGGGAATAGTCCTCGTTCCAACATTTTGGCAAAGTGGATAAGGTCCTCCTTCTCGCCCATTAGTTTACCTATCCGACGTCTTGTTAGTATACCATAGGTTGAGCATCATGCGTCGTACAGTTCTGGGCCACCTACCTTTCAGCGTGATGCTATTGCTCATGACTTCCCTAACCCAAATGTTGGGTGTAGCACCCATCAGGCTGACTCTCCTATTACGGCGGAGGGCTGATATAGCACCCCGAGTATGGGTCGACGTGGCGGCAGTTTTTGGCGTAAAATCCAGCACAGCATCCACGGGGCCGAAGACTTTTAATGCAGCTGCATCTTTGTCTTCATCTCCACTCATGACTACAGTTCCAAAAAAGGCTCCTGGGTTCCCATTTCTAACATGCTTCTTCAAATCGGCTAGCTTCTCTTCATTTCGTCCCATAGCAATCACTCTGCGCCCATCGCGAGGGCGACCTGCACACCGGGCCCACTGTAAGCTCCTGTTGCCGGGCACACAATGATCGTCTCACCGGGCTCGAGCCTAATGTCCCTTAGACCAGCGTATGGGGCAAGCATGTGCGTCATGTACATAAGAGCGTGCAGCGAGTATCCCAAGTCTTTGCATAACCGAGTCTCATCAAGCGGGGTGCAGTTCTCGAGTGGCACCTTGGCGAATTGCGCAAAGGTTCCCGACTCCCGCCACACATCCCGCATCAGCTTTCTGCTGCTGTCACTGAAACCTTCGTGGATCGCCATCAAGAAAAGAGAATCCGGGTCATCACGGGAGCGGATGACGCAGTCGACATATACTAACTGCCCAGGCTTCAACACTGCGGCATCCGGCCCAACCGCGACTATGTGGCCAATCGCGCTATAACCGCCAATTAAGGGGGTCGGGAACGGATAGGGTCGATCTCCATTGTAGATCTCCCGATGGAATGGCAGTACACCAGCCGCGGCGATACCAACGACGGCGCTGCCAAAGTCCGCCTGCGGTGTCGATAAAGTTTTGACCTGGAAGCCAGACAATCGGTCCTCAATCACAAGGGCACGATAGTGGGGTGGTAGATCCATGACGAAGGCCGCACAAAGTCAGTACTGTCGGGCTCAAATGGAATCCGGGAGCAATTCGAACCCTTCTGTTGTCTTCTGCTCGGTGGCAAGTCGTGAAGAGAGAAAAGGAGCCGCACAATCCCATGAAATATACCTCAACAGGCGATAGTGCCGCTCGCGGGGCAGGCACACACCGGTAGATAGACTCTTGTTTATAGAAGGCTACTTACATATCAGTCAATTTACTAATTGCGTGATTTTGCGCCAACCATGCTGATGGGAACTCGGGCCCTGGGGGGCGACACTGAATGACCATCGCTGATCAGGCAGGCATCGCCAGTAGGAGAAACCCCATGCCTCACCATGCATCAAGTCAGAGCTGAGTAGGCACGAGTCTCTGAGCAGGCGTAAATTCCTCCTCTTGTTCTTGAGAAGATCGACCTATCGCCGGTCTGCACGCCTTGCGGCCCCGAACTTCACCATCATGGTGCTTTCCATAGAGGTTACGCCGATTTCTGGGAATCTCAAATACGTTTCGTTTCATTTTGGTATCCAAGACACATACTTTCTTTGTCTTTAGTTCTGGGTAACTTTCATACAAGGCCTGAGATAAAGGAAACCTGGGCTATTCTCCGACGTCACTGTTGAATATACCCACTACTACCTAAAGTGCCGGGGATAGTAGGGCTCTGGACTGAGCCCTGCGCACGAGATGATTAATTTGTTTTCACATAGGCGGCTACTTGATGATCTTGGAGAAGAGTGGGAAACAAACGAAAATTAGTTGACTGGAGCGGCCGTCTACACGGACTGCTAACAGCCAAATGCTAAAGAAAAAGGTGTGCAGGCAAAAGGAGGAGTGGGTGCTATTCCACCACGAGGTTGAGAACAACGCCTCAAAACTCCACTTTCTTCTGTTTGCGATTAAAAGAACAGGATATGGATAACAGCGAGCAGGCGCAGGATTAAAAAGAAATGAAGGAAAATGTCAAGCGTGGGCGTTTAGGCAGCAGACTTCCCAGATTCCATATTCTTGGCGTTGATATCCTCGTCGTGTTCAGCGAGACGAACCTCCTTCTCCACTTGCTCGAGGTCGATATGGGCAACAGCGTCATCACCATCGAAAATGCGAGCAATCTCCTCCAGAGTAGGGCCCTTGGTCTCAACATAGAAGAACCAGACGAACACAAGCTCAAGGAAGTCCCAGAGAGTGTAGAACAACATGAAGTTCCAGTGGTTGGGAAGGTTGTTCCAGGCCAACAAGTTGGTCTGGTTACCAAGAGCAAGGATGGCCTGAATAGTAATATTCAGAATCATCATACCCTTAGCACGGAGACGGAAGGGAAGAATCTCCAAAGCGTAGGCGACCAAGAGGCCAGAGAAGCCGATATCATAGAAGATACCGAAGAACCAGATGAAGACGATCTGGGCATAGCCGGAGCTAGTGTTGGTTGTGCCGGAGTTCTCGTAGACAGCGCCGGTAATTGTCCAGCATACAAACGACACTACCATACCAGTGATGGCAGACAGGAACAGGGGACGACGGCCGATCTTATCAACGGTCAAAGCTGCGCCAATGGAGACGATCAGATCCAGGATGGTCTTGCCTGCAGTAAGCTGTGAAGGAAGGTACACATGTTAGCAATTGGATCGCACTTCCAATTGATTGTTGAGGTATTCGGGTAGTATGACAATGGAGACGCTTTAACTACTTACAGCAAGCTTCTGGTTCTGTTGCTTAATACCGGCATTAGAGTAGATGTCGTCGATGTAGTTGGAGAAAAGGGCATTTCCAGAATACTGCGAGATAATACCGAGGGAGATAACAATAGCAAGTCGCCATCGGTTACCCTTGGTGCGGACGAAATCAAGGTAGCTGGAATTGCGGTTGGCCTGGGTCTCCATAAGGATAGTCTCCTTGATTTCACGGAACTCAAACTGGACGGTAGCATTGCTAGCGTCACCACCAGCATGGTGTCTCACGAGGACGTTGAAGGCCTGGTCAGGCTTATCCTTGCTGATGAGGAAACGGGGGGATTCCGGAATCCACCAGACACCACAGAGTTGGAAAATGGAAGGGAAGGCCTGGATAAGAGTAATAGACCTCCAGCTCCACTCGTTGTCGATTTGAGCAGTGCCCCAGCCGATGACGGAGACGACTGTCGTGAAAGGAAAAGATTAGCATCATACTTGCGAGACCGCGATGACCCGGAATCTACTCACTCAGCGAGCCCAAGTTCCAAAGACAGTTGTACACGGCAGTGAGAGGGCCACGGTGCTGGGGATGGCAGATCTCGGTGAGCAGCAGTGGCGAACACATCTGAGCGGGAGAGTTTCCGAAGCCGAGCAAGAAACGACCGGCCAACCACACTGTAGGTAAAGAAATAACGTTAGTTTCTCTTGTCACGGTGAGTGCGTGTAAATACCGCATCGGGTCTCTGTTGTCACGCTAGCGTGGACACTCTGAGGCCTGGTTTACGGTACCGGGGAAGGGAGAAGGATCGGCCGCGTAGGAGGCAACTTACTTCCGTATCCGTTGGTGAAGGCGGAGACGAAAGCACCAACAATCATGATTGTGCAGCCAATCATGATAGTAGGCTTACGACCCAGGAGATCGGCCATGTAGGGGGTGATGAAGAAGGAGATGATGGAGCCAATGTTGAACATGTTGACCATGATGCCGAGAAGGTTCTCGTCCTTGTGCCATTCGCCATTTTCCTCCCGGAAGACACTGTGGCGGCCCCCGAAGTATTCCTTAAACTTGTCCATCTGCTGAGCAGCGTTCATCAACATGCCGTCGTAACCGGTGGTGGCCGAAGCGATGAGGAGGAAGACGCTCATAAAATAGAGCTTCCGGAGATGCGGTTCCTTGGTCCACTTCACCCTCTCGAATTGAGGGGCATCGCTGCGAGCGGCATTGGCGGCGTCACCGCCGGCGTTTGCAATGGCGACCATCTTCAACTATGGCACCCGGTGGTGACACTTGAGAAGGGGTTTGACCTGGGGGGAGGACCGAAATGCCTTGGGGTATGATGAAGGAAAAAGAATTGGGGTATCTCGGGACGAATTGACCACAACGCGAAAAAGAACAAGAGCACAGGGTGGATGCAGAGAGCTTTGGGACGGGAGGTATAGAAATATATACCCCAAATTTCCAACAGACCAAGCCGCCCTGGCAAGCTCGGTTACTCGATGCAAATGGGTGCAGTGCGGTGCTGAGGCCGAAGGCTGGAGGATAAAAGCAAAAAGAGATATTGAGAATCATATACCCAAGGGAGCGGCTGGATATATAGTAGTAGATTTATGAGACCCTGGGTCCGGTCCCGTCCCAGGGAGCACCGCACCTTAACCCTCGACCATCCATCCATCGATCCTGTCGTGTGGGTTTGGGGGTACATTTGATGTGACGGAACGGTCTAGTACCACATGGGGCGATCCGGAGCGCAAAATACAACTCCGTGACAGGGTCGACAGGTACGAAATACAGGAGCGTAGTTAAGCATTGATGGGCTGCCATTGCTAGCCATAGTGGGGAAAATTGGGGTATCCAAACTGGGAAGACGGAAGGATGGGCCGAACGAACCTGAGGGCGTGGGAAAAAACGCGAGGTGACACTGACACTGGACCGGTGGCACTTCGCCGTTTACAGCAGTGAAGTTGTATCAATCCATCAATCGCGTTGACACACCACCTCCATGCCTGCAATCTGCCCGGGGCCACCCATGGTTTGTCATCCATGCACATCAAAACGACAAGATCACACCCCCCCACCCCCTGGTTCCTTCCCCGCCTCTCTTTTTCCCCATCCCCTGGTCTCTGCCCCATTCGTGCTTCGCACCCACCTGCCTCGCACCGCGTGGTTTGATCTCCCTTGTTAGTTTACTTGCGTACTTGGGCGCACTTGGATGATGAGAAGGTTACCGAGTAGATTAGTTATGTCGCCCAGTACAAAGGACACTTTGCAGTACAGTGTTAGTCTTTGTCGTACTGGCTCTCGCTTCTCCCCCTCTCTACCATCGCACCAATGCCTTATTAGCCGTTCGACGGGTTAGTCGTTGTGGGGAGAGGAGGGATCCGGGTGAAGCTGGTGCGGGCGAACTAGCAGTCAAGAACCGGGTCGGCAAAAAGCAGGATTGCAGGGGGTACGAGAGCGGCAAATAAGACGAAAGCGCACGCGTATTCCGTCCCCAAGTTCGCCCGACATGAAGCCGTGTCAATATTTCGCCATTAGTCAACAGAGGGAGGGAGGGGGGAAATGGAAAACGGACCGCACCCTCAGAGTCGGACGACACCCAGTGGCTGCCATCGCTCAGCTCACAGCACATCTGGAACTGGAATTGATCCAGCTCCCATTCAATTGGCCTGGCCTGTTTCCCTGTTTTTCGGCGCGTCGGACCCATCTTCCAAGCGGTCTTTGGTAGCAACGCTCATTCCATCAATTGTCACTTCATGTTTCGCAGTCAGCAAGATGAAGTGCTTGTCATTTTCGTCATCGTAATACACACCCAGCACGGAAGACGTTTTTATTATAACCTCCACCCGGAACAACTGATAATTGGAAGGGTTACCAAGCATGAAAATTCTAATTGGGTCCGAAAATACCTGATGTAATTTTTATGATCTGCTGAGTCTGCGTGCTATATTTTCTTGCCTCCTGCCTTAACAAGCAATCTACTCATAATTACCTTTGTAATTTGGCATCTTTGGGGTTTGGAAACACGGTTGTGTCCGCTGTTTGTACTTGTACTAAGCAACGAAATGTTGGATGGGCGGAACCGACGAGGCAAGGCGAGACCAGAAGGAGAAAAAAGAAAAAAAAAGAAAAGAAAGAAAGAAAGGCAGCTGACCTTCACTCCCGACCCTCGTCCCATTGCGGAAGCCATATTTCGAACGACGCTCTGATGGAGATTGGTTTGCAAGGCTTCCGCGAGGGCAGGGAAGACGGAGCTCTTCTCCGACAACAGTTGGACGCGTTGCAGTTTTGGGACACACACAGCGAGTTACCTAAGCTTGGCTCGGCCCCGAAAGCCGTGGAGCGCGTTACATCGTGGAGAGACGGCGCAAGGATATTCGAGGTACCCTGGCTCCTCCAAGATTGGGTTCCCCGCCAACACGGGTCGCTTCGCCGTTAAAGTAGCCCCTTAACTAAGCTGCAGGAAGTCTCAAAGGCTTCGGTCCACCAACAGATTGGCTTATTAAGGGTGAATTGATCCGGAATCTCGTTCGAATTAGCCAATGTTGTGCCACCCTGGCTTGACCGTTCCTGTGCTTATTATTGCCACCCCTCCCTCTCCGGGATGAGGCAGGGCGGGCTCCAGCTTCAACTTCTCCTTTGTAGGTGAGGAAGCAAGAAGAATACTAATACCTGCTCATCAGTGTGGCGAGAGGAGTTCTAGACTTTTAGATGTGGGTGTTCCATGGACCTCGTCATTGATCTCTCTCATACGGAACAAGTAAAAATCAAAGCAGCGGCGGTTTCTTACTTCGACGATTCATCAATGGCAGAATGGGGTCATGAGGCTGGGTCGGGTACTTTGCAGCGAGAGCGTGCCAGATTCTAGTGAGTTCTAGGACGAGACGTCCAGCTCGAAGAGATCGTATCGTGGAGAGGCACAACCCCAGCGCTCACCCCAATCCGGCCCGGTCGACGAGACGGCAAGGCCCATTAATATGTCACAATACCCTTATCCGTAGACTGAGAATGGGGCAACAGAGAGTCGGCGTGAGACTAGCATATCCGCCCGTCTGGTAAAAATGAAAACGAGAAATTTATAGCATGGAAGCCATTTCCAAAAACGGATCAGATCGATCCCAGGACCCATCTCCGATGTACATTGTCAGGCGTCTCGGCTCTGGAAAAAATGAGCAGCCACATTTACGAAGTAGTTTGGTGCTCTTCCGTACGCGCCACTTGAAGGCAAAGGCAACCAACACCGAGACATCAATTGAATCACACCTCGGCTGGCCAGGCCGTAATGCTGTTTTTTTCAGGGTTTAACGGCACAGACCTACACAGACCTTGCAGAGCCACGCCCAGAGGAGGTGCCCGCCATGTGCAGCCCGTGAATTGTCACGAGATGGGATGCCACACCTTATTTAGCGTCGTACTTTAAAGTATTTCCGCCTATGCTCACTCATGGATGCCATCCAATCTGATATTTAATGCACCAGTCATGCACAGACTTTCCCACACCCCCTGTCACGCTTCCTTCTGTTTATTGAGGGGTACAATTTTGCCGTGAAGCACCTCGTTGGCTCGGTCCTGCCTTGCCAAAGCACCATCTCTTGTTCCCGAGTATCCACATCCCATACTTAGCAAATGTTGGAATCCATTTGATAACTAGATACTACGACGAACAGGCCATAAAACTACTCTTTATGGGTGCTAGGCTGATTTTGCCATTTTCCTACATTGGGTGTCGGCCCTAGGATTATCCCGAGGTACTACCCGAGCCAATTCTGCCGGTTCCTATATTTCTGTTGGTTGCTTGAATCGAACGACCGATGCCCCGCTTTGGTGAGAAGCCGTGCATCAAAAAGTGGTAAACGACGGGTTGTGCCTCTCGCAGCAGGGTCCAAACCAGGGACATCGCCATGTGGGGATGATTATACTATTAGAGTTAAGTCGTACTGCCCAGTCTGCGTCTGATACCGCCGTCTACTGCTACACGAGACGTTCCAATGAGGATGCATGCAACGCAATCAATGAAGCACATACAGATGTACACTTTCATGGTATATAGCATTTCCATACCGTCCTAGATCGATGGTCGACCCGGGTCCTGTGATCCCAGACAACTGTTCTGCCTTCTCAAACTCGGTGAGGATCCTCCCACGAGACGCTACTCAGTTCGTTCTAAAGCGGACGTTTACGATCTTATCCGCTGCGGAGGTTGGGTCCATTACTACCATTACTGCTTGCATGGGAATCCACGACACCTGCAGTTTGCCATTGCAGTGTTTTCAGGGCCGGCAACTTAGATGGCCTCACTCTATTCAAAGGCTTCAAGAATGTAACCTTGGCCCTCAGCTCCCAAGTTGACGATTCTGCTCAGTGTTGGCTGTGCCGAGGGAGCTTGATATAGCACGTCGCAGAAATGAAGGTCTAGAGCTGGGATCGTATTCTAGTCCCTCCTCCATATCTTGTGCATCATTGCCCACTATGCAGTCTTACGAAGTAAGCATAGAACTTGGTATATAAAGCCCATCTTCCCTATTTACCCCTTAATCGGAATATCCTCCGCCAGTGCTACCGTTGCTCCCAAGTAGCTCGGGACGGGACCTCGCTCGACCAGCTCAACGAGCGCCAAGGTAAATGATATCTAATTCTACGCCCACCCACCGCTCCTGCAATGGGAAAGCGGAGCACACTTATTCCGTAGCCCTAGTGGTTGTAACGCCACGGTTATTTCCTATTAGTATGTTTAATCTACGACAGTAACTACTACTGGTAGATAGTGAGGCAAACGACTCCGATTTACTTCGACCCTACTAACTCTCGTTGGTTGACAACACCGAGGGCGCCGTCGCTATGCTGGAAGGATGGACGGTTTGTCTCTCATATGCATTTTACCGAATGGCATAGGGACTTCCGTCAATGCCCCTGACGTAGAACCCTTTCTGGATTCATATTTGAATTCGATCCTGCACTGTTGTTCTAAAGTGATGATTCTGGCCTTGGCGGTGCCGCGCGAAGCTGGCTGAGTTCGTGATCTGGATGCTAGGTGTGGTTTAAAGCACTGGGAGATCGTACCGCTTACATCTTTATGTTCTCACTGATGTATCCCACTTACTGAAGAAAGGCTTTCTAAGCACTTATATCTATCTTGTCGTGAAGTTCTATCGGAATTTGTGGCTGAACCGGAGAGTAATAGTAGAGGAAAATCTGAAACTAAATTATTCTGCATCCTGTTGGTAATAGTAGCGGCAGTAGTATTTCCAACTCCGATTTCCACGAAGCTTGAACAGGCTCTGTCATATCAAGTTGGTCTCTAATATTTGCATAGATCCGTGACGTCGAATTGAATCTGTCTACCTCTGCAATTAAGATACATTGCGAAATGAGCCAATCGCCCTCTCCCGAGAAATCCCAATGGGAAGGGAGGAAGGGGAGAGAACGGATAGCTTCCCATACTCGGGGAGGAAAACGGGGATGGGGGCGGTGGGCAAGTGCGCTGCCATAGAGTCTCGTATCGAGTAATAAGGGTAATGAGACCAAGATTTGGAACAGGGCTGATTTTGATGTTCTTGCTGTGTGGTATGATGGCTATTCGGCGCTCTCTTCAAGGTTGGAGAGGGTGGGTTGAGTATACACGAAGACCCATACCAGGGAGTCCTTACAAACCCTCACACAGCGATCACTGCATGCGCGCCAGTTATAGATCCCCAATCACCTGTGGATTTCTCCCTATAATACGAGCATTTAGTAAGACGAGATGTGTTTGGGGATGCGCAGGTGAGTTCACATTGAGGTCAAGCGTAGATCACTTCATACACTCCCGGAACTTCGCGGAAACCCAGGACTTACCCGTAAAACCTCTACTCATCTTCGTGCCAGTGCGAGCTTCCGCAGCGGAAGCTACCTCAGAAAGGATTTCAAAAACCGACGTGAGCTTCATATTGTCTGTCTGGGTCGTCGAGTAGTGGTCGTAGTATAAATGTAAAAGCAGTTCGAATTCGTGATTCCTGGGTTTGAAGATATGCAGGGGACGGATACTTCAGGAGCGCAATGGAGGCGTATATTTATCCTGTTTTAGAGTCCCCAAGTCCACTTGAAGAGCTTTGAGAAATCAGGTTGGCCGCGCTCTATTTCATCACTTCGACTGTGTCTCTCTCCTTTGCTATCCTCGGTGGGCTGGGAAAAGGACAAGGCGCTTCGCATTCTTCTCAGCGCAGGTCGACGGAGAAAGTTCGCCAGAGAAGGCTCCTGGTGGGTGGATAATCCAGCTGAAGCTCACGAGGGACCATACTTCCCTATTGCTAGATGAAATGTCGTTGCGTATTAAATTCGGCTATATAGAAGATTTCATTGTAGACGGCTTGATCAACAACCGCCAGGTTGTGGTGTCTCTTCTGTGTTTTGTCAGTCAATCAAGCATCTAACCAACTCTATTCGCAATACTCACATACTCTTGGACAAGGTAGTATGCATGATGGACCGTCTTGGTCACCTGCAATACTAGAGGGAAATGGTTAAAAAAAGAGGATCCAGAAAGCTACCTGGACAACCCGTGCTGGCTCCTAGGGCTGCGCTAGACTTGGACAACACAACTTATGAATGGTACGGGACCCGGAAGGTTCAATAAATCTTCTTCCTAAGCGCCACAAAATCCTACGGTCAACATGGGAGACCTTGGAGTCTCGAATCGATTGGCTATAACGTTCCGGGGATTGGGGGGACTCCCAAACATATATTCGGCGGCGGTATAAGACCTGCGTCTGCTCGGCCGTCATAAGATCAGCAGAGGTATAGTAATAGACTGCAGATCACTTCGTGGTCGGACCCGATGATCGATGGCAGGTTAAGACCAACTCTTGCAGTACAAGTTGCCGGATGCAGGGCTAAGGTTCAGGGAGAGAGCGGCCCGCACTTTCAGCTAATAAAGCATTGGTTATTCTGAGTTCAGTAGGGAAGCCATAGGTGGAATCGCCGGAGCCATCACATTATACCATTTTCGTCTAAAACTAACGATTCTTTAAGTATCTTTATAAGCCGGGCGGCGAGACAAGCCCTAACCGCGAGCATCGCCACTGGGTCATTACCATGGCGGGCCACATACTTCTCTCGTCTCTCGTCCTAGATTCTCAAAGCCAACGTCCTTTCACTGCTGATTGGCAACTTCGACAAATGGAAAATTGAGGTCTAATGCAGTCGATCCCGGCGAAGACTTTTCCCTAAGATAGACAGGCCAGCGCCAACTCCGGCCAGTAATTGGATAGATCAGTGGGCCTCTTCATCGTCGGCAGGTGGTCTTCGAGTTTTCCAGCAGCGTCAGCGGGAAATAGCCAGAATCCGATAGCGCGTTCGCAAGGTCTTTGGGGCTCTCGATCGGGGGTTCCTTGTTTTCGAATTTCCTCACCATTCCCAGCCAGAATTCTTGGGCTGATAACCACCTTTTCTCCTCTTCCTTCAAGGTGAGATTAGCTGTTTCGGCATCCCAAATGGGTCCATGAACAGTGTTCCAAAATGCGTAGAGGATTAGCTCCCTGGCTGGTCATACCGGGCGAATTTGCCATTTCTCTAAGAGCTCCTGCCAGTCTATGCGCATCCTACGCGGATCACAGGTCGCCGCCTGAATGTACTGTAACTCAGGCCCGACTGGTCTCGCGTCGCGTCTCATTAGGTTGAAGTATGGAGTATTCCCCATTATCGGCATCGAATGGTTGAATTTAACTCCGATATTATCAAAGCCCTGGTATGGCAAGATCATACGACCCGCACAGGAGCGGGCCACAAAGATAATATCCTGTAGTCGTGATAGAAAATCGATGAAGCTGGCTCTTGCGTGGCGGTGGGAAATATCTGTCATAGAGTGTAGGTGCACTGTCATATTGGGACCAATAGCTAAATTAAGGAGGCCGACGTCTTTTGGATCAAATGCCCGAAGGTCGTGAATGAACTCTACCAGCGTGGGTCCGTTCTCGTAGTTTGCTGAGTGGCGACCCTCATTTAGAAGTAAGAAGTCGTATTCGGGATTGAAGTAGAGCGTTGCCCTCACAGGGGCTCTCTCGTACTCATCCTCGAGCCTTTTGAGGAAGCATGGAAGATGAATGCGGCAGAATAGGAGGGCGGCTGTTCGTGACTCGCGATTTACGCGTAAAAGCTTGCTATGAATCTGGAGGCCGTGGACAGTGACGGTGTAGTTTTGGCTACTAACCAACTTGTTGAGCTCGTTTATTCTCGAGTATGGCTGGACCTCCTCAGAACACGGTGAGACCTCGGCATCGTCGTCGTCCAGGTCAGGCACAACAGCAACCTCAAGCAAACGATGTCGCTGTAGAGCTGACTGCCAAATGCTTAGCCTAAGCTCAATCGGGAGGGTTGGAAATCGCTCGAACGAGACATTTCCGGCGTAGTATTAGGACGGGTTGATAATCTGCAGATGCTGTGGAAGAGAATGAGCCACGATGGCAGTCAGGCATAGCAAAAGGAGGAAAGAGCCAAAAAAAGAAAAAAAAAAAAAAAAAAGGCATAAGGGAAAAGGTATTCGCGGAAATAATAATCCATTATTAGGAAGCAGGACCAGGCACTCAGCTGGATCGAAACCCCTGGGGCAAGAAAAGTTGGCTGGAATCTTGAGGATTACGACCAATGTGAATAGGCCCGGCTAATTGCATCGATTGATGGGGCTCCTTGCCATTCATTCAGGGAGTCGGGCGCCAATGCTCTCCGCCACCAACACCAGTGCCAGCATGCCGGGCATCAATCCAGATGGGGCAGCCAGCGCAACAACAGTTGAGGCGAACTGATGAAGGTCTGCAGCCCTGCTATTGCCGTCCCGTTATCCAAGTCGCCAAAGAACAAGACTCGGAAACCAGGGCCCAGTCAATTGCAATGAGTCGCGATGTCGGCCCATACGATTGTATTAAGATGAAAGCAAGTAAAAAGGGAAAAAGGAGGGGAAAAAGAGGAGGAAAAGAAATTACAGGCCTTCCCTCCGCAGCAGGGCCCTTGACAATTCGCAATCAATGGCAATACTTTAAATCGCAGGAACCCGTCCTACGGAGCACAGTCGAGGGTTAAACAAGACTCGCTTGCGGCGAGATAGTGGTGGTGCAAGCGATGAAGCCTGCTACAATTCACAAGGCACTTGAGTATACCCTCGATGCTGGTGTCATACTGGACATATGGGTTGTCCCGAATGACTGAGGATCAGTATCGGCAGTGTAGATCCACCTTGGCCTGCGCGGATTAATAGTTGATGTCATGGCCCAAGCGAGGCGTACGAGCCTCAAAGTTCCCGTCCTGGCGTCTGTTTTAGCCTCTGCATCCCCTCTGTTAGGGGTGGTAAGCACCTCCCGGACCACCCTTGCCGGAGACCCGACAAAGAGATGACGCTTACTGGGGTTGGTGGGCTTGCAGTTGCGTGCGCATACGCAGGCGTTGTACCGGTAATGCTAGCAGTGGTGGGAGAGACGTTGGAGGTTGTGAGACCACCAGGAACAGTCTTTTGCCGTTCCCCTTTCACAGTCCGTCTTCTTCTTCCCACACACCGGGTGCTCGCACCCATTGAGTCTGGAGGAGCGTCCCGCAGCCAGATGATAGGAAAGGTCAACCCAGCCACAGAAGAAGTCCGCAGCATGGGCACCCTTCTCGAAAACTGTCTTAGCACCCGGCACTACGTGTGGTGTTTTATATACTACCCGGTGCTATTGTAGCCACGAGGACCCGCGGGATAGTGAGGAGACTTCTTTGCGCGCTGGGATCGAACTCAGGGAAGATGACCAAAAATGGAGCCTCACCAAGACTCTGAAGGCCCTTGAAGCCATGAAGAACTTTGCGACATCCGAGATATCTTCACCGCTGCGTTGGTAATGACGAAGTTGGGCATTTAATCGCCCACTGTGCAACAACAGCAACACCAATAACAGCGTGCTCTCCGCCCGCAAATGAACACGTATCGATATTTTGATCCTATAGAAAACAATTTTCGTGATTTGGGAGAGTCAAGACTAATCCCACACTCAACTGAGAGCAAACCTGTATTAGTTCACGGCCATGCTCATGACTGGGAATGATGCCCGCCTTGATTCGGCTTAGGCGGTGATAACTCTTGTCTACGCCAAAAATGTTGTTTCTACGTCCTTCTGCAGCGTTGAAGTGCAGCTCGATCTGGACCTCCACGCTCGTTATGCGGTTGTATAGTTAAATAGGACGACAGCATATCAATCCGCGGATTCCCTGCCAACAGCGCATCGACTCTCCTCCTGTAGACAGACGCCTTAAGTCGTTGCTGGGCCTACATTCGCTTCAACTTTGATATTGCCTTGCTCGATCTCCTTTGTAAGCTCCTCGAGACGACTAGCCTTCTTGCGGGTGTTCCAAGCCGCAATGCCCGAGTCAAAAACGTCGTCCATCTCTTCGAGGGTGTATCCCTAGATTACGTTAACCAAAAACGTATACATAACAGATGCAGCGTAGCTTACCTTCGTCTCATATGCAGCAAAAAACATATGGAAGAAAGCGAGCCCGTTAACTATGGAACGACGCTGTTAGCCTCAATTTTGGACTTTTTGTTGATAAGCGGTTGCAGCCATTCGCCTTACAAGTCGCGAAGATATAGTACATCTTGTAGCTGGCGGAGGGAAACGCCGGTTAGCAGACAATTATCTAGCACGATGACCCCGACGAAAGACGCAGAGTCTCGTCGCGCCAGTCTACCTGAAACTGAAACAGAGAGCTAGATCCCAAAACTCACTTGATATTCCAAACTAGTGGCAACCGTCAGCAATGAGATTATTGTCTCGGGTGCGAGGAACGGCTGTACTTACGGAGAGGTGGAACAGCAAAGGCCAGTACCATGTTGCAGAACCAATTTGTCGCGGTCGAGAGCGAAACTGCCTTGGCTCTGATCTTGCTTGGAAAGATCTCGGCGGGGTATGTCCAGGACGTTGGCCCCCATGTCGTGGCAAAAGTGGCGACGAACAAGTACGAGCATGCGACAACCGCCTTGGAGACTGCCGGCTTCCCATTAACTATCCAACTAATGTCCTTGTTTTGGTCCGTTTGAGTCTCCTCAGTATTTGGCTGTCCATAATGCTGTTGTAAGGCACCTAAGTGGGAGCTTGTCAGTGTTTGAAGTTCAATATTGACAAACGAAGAGAGCTCTAGGAAACCAACTCACCAGAGATGAATAGCCACGACATCATCAGAAATGCGCCGATGATAAGTGGCGGTCGACGGCCCCACCTGTCGAGGAACAGTATTGCAGGAAGAGTGAGAAGAACATTAATAATGTATTGAATCGAAGCTGTCAACAAAGGAGAGGCGATTTGGGCTCCTTCCATAATGTAAACGATGTAATCTGGAGTTATCTCAGTGTTTAATAATTTCGTTTCTTTAGTTTTGGCTCCGAACCCTAGCAGCACTTTCGGGGGTACTTACACATCATGATATTCATCCCACAAAGTTGACTCCAAGCCTGAATGGACATGCCTAGTACAACACGTTTAAGCATTCGTCGATTGGTTAGAGTCTTCCAGCTAGAAGCAGCATCCTCACGCTCAAATCGGAGCGCCTCTTGGATCTCCTGGTATTGAGCAAGAACTTTGGGATGACTTGTGCTTCCCCCGCCATGGAGCTGGCCTAGTACAGTAAGGGCCTCTTCCCATCGATCTTTCGAGGCAAGCCACCGTGGGCTGTAGGGACAGAAGAACAAGGCGATGAGGAGAACCAGAGCTGGGACCGTTTGGACACCCCAGGGAATTCGAAAGGCTGCTGTGGGCTGTTGAGGGTCGTCAGGACCACCGCCGATTCCCTGGGCTGCTCCATATTGGATAAAATATTGGATCAGGATTCCCCAAGTGATGGCCCATTGTTGCAAGCTAGCCATATGCGTGCGGTTAATAAAAATAGCTCGGAAATTCGAGTCGCCAGAGATGCACTTGTTTGGCGGGGCCCTTACCTCACAACGCGGCCCCGGATCTCTTTAGGCGCAATCTCAGACTGGTAAACTGGCACAATCGAAGAGGCAATCCCGACGCAGAGACCCGCAATCACCCTTCCAGCACAGAGCATGCCGACGTTTTGGGCCGCGCACTGAATGATGGACCCGATAATCCACAGCACACATGAAATTTGCAGTGCTATCTTTCGCGAGAACTTGTCCGCGATGAAAGAGCTAGCCAAGGCGCCGACGAGAGACCCAGCGGGCATGGCGCATGTAATGCCGCCCTGGGTGTAAGACTTGGGGTTCCCAAAATATCTCTTGTAGGCTTGAGTGCCTAGGACGCCGCTCATGGAGCTGATGTCGAAGCCAAACAAACCGCCGCCTACACACCTCGTTAATCATCACAATAGTTAATTGGGGTACGTTGTTGTCGACAGGCTAGGACAACTAACCGATGGCGGCGATCGAACAGATGACGTAGACGTTGTTAAATTGGAGCATATCTGCGAGAAGGAACTGCCATACGAAGAGGCGTTTTTTCGTGAGAGAGAGACGCAGAACCCACGAACAGAGCATGGTCACACATTTAATGTACTCGGAGGCGATCAAGTGGTCGACCACCATCGAACAGTAACGTTGCACATTGATTACTTGACCTGAGCCTACAATCCTGGCGTCTTCATCGGCATGGATCCCCGCGCTGTCAACCGGATAAAGAATGTCAACACTATTCGCGCTCCAGTTAGATTCCGGGACAGGTGCCGGCACATCAAATTGAATGTATAGGCCTGCATGTTAATTGGCTGGGTTCTCGAGAAGAGCATGTCACAGACCCCAGCACGTCGTGTTGATTGTCGGGACAGGCCGCGGTAGGGCCGTAGGATGGCCCGTCTTCTCCACCGAACTCGGGCAATCGAACTTCGTTTACGTTACGCCGTACCCCGAATTTGCATGGTCTGATGACCCGGAGGTATCGATATTTCCTGCTTTTCTAGGTCGGTGGTGTCACACATCCTTGATATATGAAAACCTTCTTTGTATGAAGAAACAATTCCAGGCCGTTCGTCGGTGTCTGCTGGCTGGGAGAGGTACGGGAGAGGCCCGTCGCCTTCAACAGATTTGCGCATGTAGGATATCAAGTGAGCAATAGAAGCCCGCGCTCTAGGTATCACGGAGATGCGGGGTTGTTGCGGGGTGAGGACTAGCACAATCATTGATTGTAAATGTGAGTGGCGTCAGGTGTCTTGTTTCTCTGACTCTAGGATCAACAATCCTACTTCGTAGAACTGGTTGTGGGTCACTGATGGTTTCATCAATGCGACACTGGGCAGGACGTTGAAGGTTCGGGAGTGGGATTGGTAGTGCTATTATTTGTTGGTTTGCTTACCCTACTCATTGGCACTAGATGCCCTGGGATTTGAGCTAGATTGGGTCCCCGACCCGATGTCTGGATAGAATATACCCCAGATATCTCGCAATCGCATGGAATCCATTGAGGGCTATACGAGACATCCGATGAAAAGGACTAGCTGTCGTCTAATAGGGAGGCCACTACGAAGTAGGAGAAATGATAAACCCTCTAGGAGTTAAGGGCTCACGAATAGTCCCTTTGCCAACGACGCCCCATCAAGGCCCATCAACTTGTGAAAGTCTGCCAGGTCAATAAACCCTCCATCTAAGATAACATACTCGGGGAGTTATCAATATCCCCCTTGACGAATTGATACATTTTAATGTTAAGACCTCTACTGTTTCTTTAAGCACATTAGAAATAACTTCGTCGCCGATGGTTGATGAGGAATGAGTCGGCGAGAATACTACTGTTGGCCTTTCTGTTTCTTTTACTTTTATTTATTTATTTATTATTATTATTATTATTATTTTAATTTATTTATTGCCGTGTGTCCGAGAATCTCCCTTCAATACAAGCAACATGGATGTGATAGCTCGTTGAGATAAATACTGACGTTTTTGAAAGTATTCCTTGCTTGTGGCCATTTTGATTTTATTTTACTTTCGCTTTTCTCCTCGTGCGTACTTGATGGAAAGGAAGCGTTAAGTAAAATCAATCCAAATCGGCCTCGTTCCGTTCATCAGTTCGTCATCAGAACGATGAAGAATCTCGGCACTTTTGATGCGAGCTTCGGGACTTTTGAATCCGAATGATAATTAGTCATTCTGGGAGAGATTTTGGCGGGTTCACCTGGTTCAGCTGGCAACAGGTCACCTGAGCCGCCAACTAATCACATGACCGCCGCAACAACCGACTGGTGTTCAGGGTTCGGGGAGATAACGGACTTGGCCTTTAGCATCCTCGGTTCCTGAGTAATGAATTGATCCATTGTGTTTCCCAACTATCCAATGGTGCTTCATCCGTTCTCCGCGAACTCCGCCCCTCGAGCGCAATCCCGGCTGTGAAGTTGGTCTCTATTCAAAAGATGGCGGGCGGAGAGTTTTTGAATATCCGGCCCGGCCCGCCGGATGACGATCCTATAGGACGGGCACCGTTCAATGACGTTGATCCTAGTCGCGGCGATCATGTTCCCAATGCTCGTTTGAATCGGCCATTGAAACGCCGCAGGGTCACTGTTGCGTGTTCGAATTGCAGGTACCGCAAATCTCGAGTAAGCAAATAGCCCGTTAAGTCTTGCGACCCTTGCCTGCTCTTTGAAGTGAAGTCTTCTTGGCAAAGCATGGAGTTTTACGGTCTGACCCAGAAAAACCAACCCATTGTTTAGTGTGACGGGGTGCGCCCCAAGTGCTCGACGTGTGCTACTAACGGTTACGATTGTGCGTACTCACAATCGGGCCCCTTGAATACTGCGACGGCTTCGAGGGAGTGGGTCAAGTCATTGCCCCTGCTCTCTGCGCCGCCCTGCTCTAACTGATCCCGCATTGTAGGCACCTAGATTCCTTGGAACTGAGGCTGGCCTCAGTCGAGCAACAATTGCAGGGCCTCAACGGCCGGGTCGGTAGAATAGAACGGCGCAGTGCAGACTCGGACTCTCTTGCCGCGCCTTCTGATAACGTGGCTACTCGACGCATCCTAAATGCGTCGATTGACGAGTCTGAACCCCAGGCCCTCGTTGACTCTGTAGATGCTACCGACGGCGTAGGATCCGTCATATTCACTAAAGAGGAAAATGCCGGGTTTTTCGGTATTTGTTACGCGTATCCCTACGAGATTTTGATTCCCGTCTTCTCACATCTTTTGCAGGCCCATCATCGAATATCGCCTTCACGCGTGATATAATTAGTGCCACTAGGTCAGTTTTGAAGAGATCTGGGATAGACTCCCTTCCCGACTGGCAAGATGGTGCGGGCGGCTTTAGGCACAGTCACGTCCTTTTTGTTTCTCGGCCGGGTTCACCAGTCCCGGGCGGCGTGGGACGCTCCGACGGACTCCATGGCCCGTCTCTTAACCCCTTCGACCTGCCTCCGGCCGATGAGACCTTGCGGCTCGTGCGTCAATATTTCGACAATACGGGCCTCCTTTTCCCGTATATCCATCGCGACAGCTTCATCAAAACATATCAGAAACTCGCCTCCAGCAACTTTAAAAATGTGCGTAGATCCTGGCTTGGAATGCTGAACATGATTCTAGCACTTTCTATCAATTGCTGTTACCCCAGCGACCTCTCACAACGCCAACGTAGAGTCGAGTCGAATGTGTTCGTTCTACGAGCTATGGCCCTATGTGAAAAACAGATTAGATCTAAAGCGAGTCTAGAAATCGGTTCGTCGGGAGCTTATTACCTCCGTCTTGTCCCCGTGTCAGTCTCGCCTTGTCGCTTACTCGCAGTTTCTTTCTTAGTCCAGTTCCTACTTCTTTTAAGCCATTACTTGCAAGGCACTGAAAGTTCCATCCAGACGTGGAACGTACATGGTTTAGCAGTCAAGGCCTCTTATCAACTAGGACTGCATTCTAAACATGCGTTGGACCGATACGAAGCTTTGGAGCGTGAAGTCCGCATCCGCACATGGTATACTTGTGTTCTACTTGATCGGTATCTACAACCTTGGCCTCAAGTATCCAGCGCTTAGCGTATTGACGGACACCTTCTTTGCCTAGTATATTGAGCATGACACTGGGCCGCCCGCTCGCCATCCCGGATGCTCACGTCAGGGTAGACATGCCGAGCTCTGTTCCGCATGGCGGGTCATCCCCCGGAGACGATCCGTCAGACTTGTGGCTAGCGAGCCCGAATCTTGAATTCTACAACGCAAGCCTGTACGTATTAAATATGACAACCCACCGCATCATGCCAAAGTATCCGCGTCTGACATCACAGTTCGTTGTATATGATTATGGGACGAATCCTAGACGCACTCTACGGGAGCAACCTGGATTGTGACTCGTCGCAGGACGTCTTCAAAATTGCGAGCCAGGTCTTCCAGATTGAACACCAGCTCTCGGAAGCGCGGAGAGGGTTTCCTCCGACTCTGCAGCTGGTTGAGATGGCCGATTTTGTGCATGAGCCAAGATGTCCCAGGCCGATTCTGAAGTTCCGCGTGATTTTCACGCTCCGTTACTATAACCTTCGCATTCTAGCCCATCGTCCCCTACTACAAAAGTATCTCGAGATCCTAAGCAACCAAGCCGAAGACACGCACCATCTCAGTTCTCTCCACCAAATCGGTGTCAATAGTTTACGCATATGCATGCAGTCGGCTAGTAGCATTGTCAAGTTGATGATGCATTTAACCAAGTCGAAAGAAGAAGATCGAGCTCTTCTGGGTGCATGGTGGTTTTCGTTATACTACAGTAAGGGGAAATCTGGCCATGGTCTGAGGTCATCATGGGATGGGTCTAATGAGCTAACACCTTTCAGCCTTCAACGCGGCTCTTGTCATCTACTCCGGACTCCTGATTAGAGCCTATGCAGAGGCTCATGAGGAATTTTTCTCGCTTGGAAACATCGACATCCGACGTGAATTGCTTCATCAAGCTGTCGAAAGTCTCATGTCATTGGACAATGGAAATTCAAGGACGGAGAAATGCGCGCGGTATATCTTGAAGCTCGACCGAGTTTTGGATTCACTCTGTAAGCGTTGATCTTCCAGGTATACCCTAGACTCAGAAAACTAACCTGAAGTCCTCACTCGCAGACCCGTCAGCACGCGCAGAAAGCGAGGCTGTTGATACACCAACGGACTCGACGTCGCGCGACGTGCTGGGCATGAGTAGCGCCATGGCGCATTCGGATTTGTTCAACCACGAACACACACCAATGGGCCTGGATATCAGCGAATTGATGGTACCTGGAGACCTGGACTTCCTGAAATTTTTTGACCCAAACCTCAATATGTCTTAAGAATAAGTCTCTTTCCATGCGTATGCTTGCACGGACACATAGTAAGGATATTAAGAACTTATCAAGTTGAGGGTGGCAGGAGTATGTTTCATCTCCGCGAGGTCTCTGCCTGCCATTTTCCGTCCGTTATCTATTCTTATTTTTTTCTTCTTAGTGGTGAGGAGGTGAATGAATCACCCGACCAGCGACCGAATGGTGTGTTGACGTGAGAGCTTCAGCTCTGGTTGTAATCAGCCGATCAAAGAGACTATGTCGATGAATTGAAGTTGTCGACTGTAAGGGCAGCTGGCGCAGTGAGTAAAAAAGACTACTTACAGTCACTTGGAGCGTCTTTTTGTTGTCTTATAGCTCAGCTGTAAGTGATTCAAACATGACATCAAGTGACGAAAATCCAATATGATACCGCCATGAGTGCTGAGATTCGAAAGTATCCTGATAATCGAAGATATTGCGAGGCCCCAAGGTAGGCCCCTATACACGTAATACTCCCTCTTCGACAGATCTACTTCAAGCGGGTAGTGAACGAGGCCTTCTCCCGGGCTCATGGTCACCTTGAAATGAGTCAACGAGCACTTCAAAATCTATCTTTCAGTTATAAGACGTCGGACCTTGAGTATGCCCATGTTTCTCCCCCCTGAAGATGGATTACATCGACTAGTGTGAATAAAGTTGTACAAATATTGTAATCGTTGTCCAGTCAGAATCTCATCTACTCAACTCCATCAATCTGACACCAGACTTGACTCACAGCGCGAGTTCCGTCGCTTTGGTCAACTGTACCTATCCGAATTACCCAATCATCACGTCCAGCCTCGTCGATCCTCGTGAAGAGTCAGTCTGAGGAGGATTGCTAAGTTGGAGAAAACAGCTGCTGAATATCTTATTGAAGCTCTATAGGTTCTGTTTGAAAGTGAAACCAACAAGGACGAACATGAGAGACCACCCGGACCACCTAAACCGGACTCGGAGACTGTTGGGGTTATCAGATGGGCGTGGGGACCGACTCTGTGGAGATAATACACCGTTGCGGGGTTCTCGACAGGACAGACGTATTCTGTCGCCGGCGTCACGAATGCAGGATATTCGACACCATTGAGAGCTGTCGCCCTTTTTTCTCTCTCCTTCCCCCCCCCACGATACGAACCCTTACTGGCCCACCTGGTGCTCAGTTTCGCAGTGCTGCCAGTGACTAGACTCTACATTGCTCGTGGCTGCAACGCCCTAGTAGAACTCCATGGCGTCAATTCTTGCGATGGTGACGTCAGAAGAGAGCGCGGTCCTCTTCATATCAGGAACATGTCCGAGCACTACAAATCTGCTCACCAGTTTCGACAAGAGCACGGACGACAGCAAGAGTCACTTAGACATGGCAGTCTATCAAACTAGTACATATAGAATTAACATTAGCGTCCCGACCGACCGGCCTAATAACTTGTGGTATCATTACAGGTATGGAATTATCCCCTTCTCCTCTTTCAGCAATCCTCCGATCGCAGTGTCTCCGATGAACCTCGCCTCTCCTTGACAAACTTGGGCCATGTGTTGGTTAACACCAGGTATTTAATGCTCTTCTCGACTTCATCAAACACAGTAGCATTGAAAGCATCGGGAATCTCACCCCAGAACAAGACTCCATCCGTGCTGGGGGTTTTCCTCTCGTCCTTTTCGACACTGCTGTCTCCAGAGCCAACAGCGGTGAGCTCGGATGAGGATGAAGTCTCTACCATCTCAAATGGGCAAATTGGATTGACGACCTCCTTGGTGTCAAACATGATGCGTGCGGCGTCCTCGAAAACAACCTCGAGTCTCCTAAGCTCCGTAGAAGCAATGTTGATGGGGAACTCGGCTCCACGCGGACTGATGTAATCATTGTAGATGCGCAGGGCGTGGTTAAACTTTTGTCTCACAAGTTCTCGAGCAATACTCCTGCCAGACGCGTCACTCGTGTCGTCTCTCGCAGCCGGCGGGAGCGAGGCCTTCCACTCTGCAACACTCATTAGGAACGCGATGTTCTCGCCTGAGAAATCCTTCAACGCCGAAAACTGGCGCAGAGGTTCAGGGTTCTTCTCCAAGACATATTCGAGAGCTCCGATCACGAGAACGCTATCACTGCTGGAGTAGACTGAGCCTGCCTTGCCCATCCCAGCAAGAGATTTCCAGGAGTCTGAAACGGAGTCGTCTACGGGCTTTGTCTTATTCCTTGATTCCCAACGAGCAATTGAATCCAGCGTTTCTTGTTGTAGTGCCCGATGTCTAAAAGTTTGGAAGCAGGGCAGGATTATAGTGAAGATCTCGAGGATCATGATGGAGACGGCAATCCTAATCGGTACACGTTAGACCACGAGGCATCCAGGCAATTCTTGCGGCAGTCGGGAGAGAAACTGGTCTTACCACTGTGGTGGAATAAAATACTCGTTGACCGGGGCCATTTGTGGCACGTAAAGAGCGATCAGCCACATTGGACTCGCGGGTAAGCTTTGCAAGGGCAACAAGGTTAGTATTGCGGAGCCAAAGAAGTTTGTCTGCACTCAGGGAAAAACACTAACCCCGCCAGGCAGCAAGCCATTGTCTGAAGGCGCCAGCCATGTGTATCTTCGATCCTACGAGCTTTCCAGAGGATAATGGGAGCGAATATCCAAGCCCAAAAAACCTGCCAGAAGACCGACGGCCACCATTCCCAGCCCTTGCTCTGTTGTGCCTTTCGTTCGGCGTCGGTCCCGGTGACTTCGGTTCCCGCAATGCCAAACTCGTCGTGGAATTTGCGCGAGACAAGGAACATGATGGTCGTCAAGAAGAGCTAATTCATCTAATCGTCAGACGAAGGAGAAAGCGAGAACCCGATCGGCATCGTGGACACTTACCTGGAACATCATGCCAATGCTGACGTACAACAACATTCTTGTCGGGTAGTCGAGTTTGCGGTGGATGCGGAGGTACGACGGTTTGGCGGGTTCGAGTCTTGGACGAATACTGGAAATGCTCTCATGTCGAACAAATTTCTTTTGCGCTTTGGAGACATGGAGTAGCTGTGTGTTGGACGCCTGGAAGAGGGCGATGCCGAACGGGACGTAGATGCTCATGATCCAGTACTCGACTGCCGCGGGCATCAGGGCGCCGTAGACATAGCCCAATTGCACAGCAAGCCAGTACAGGTGGAGTAGGATGACGGCGCCGAAGGACAAGGAGAGGGAACGAACCCTTAAAAAGGGCATGTCGCGCTTCATAAAGAGAAACACCATTCCGGAGACAACAATGCCCGTCCAGGCCGCCGCAAAGGCAGTCCAGAAGATACCCACAGCATCGAAGTCTACCCCAGGCAATGGGTTCTGCTCAGCGGCAGGAGAACTCGAACCGGATCCCATCCTCGCTGCGCCGTTCTGAACAAGCGTACTTGGCGGAGAATGGAGTCAAATCCAACTTCAAATTGGCGATGGGCGGACCGGTCGATTAAATGGACCGAGCGATGACTTCCGGTGACACGCTTCACACGTGGTAGGTCGAGAGTTACCAGGGAAATCACTCATCAATCCGGTGCTGCAGAGCACCGCTGGGTTATATGTTATTCTGTCTTTAGGCTGGGGTGGAGGAATCCGATCGGATATGATCCCGACCTCAGTCTCCCGCAGCCAGCCACATTTGACAAGGGCTAAAAGGTTGTTTGGAAGCGGCGCGGGGAAAACTGGGAAATGGGAAACCTCGTGTGAAGCAGGTCACTCGTAAGCTGGAACAGGTACCTGCACAGGCATGGATGGCTGTCACACCCTGCATTCATTGCATTGTGTTCATAAAAGCTGTCGATCTCCTCACGAATATTCGTTGACGAATGCCGATCGCTTCCAGAAATATGTACACTACAGAGCGCTAAATCCCGCCACACCACGCGCTAATGCCAGGCAATGCGTGTCCAGGAAACAACCCCAGTCGAGTCACCTTCGCTGTGGTGTCTGAGTGGCTCGTGGGGCAAGAGACCCAAGGGGCGGCGGTGGATGAATGTGCTCAGAAAGATCTTCCAGTTTTTTTCTTCCTTTTCGCCCATAGAGCCCTGATGAAGCTGGACAGTATTATTTCTACAAGTAACTACACGGGTACATCAAGTCCACTTGGTGATCACAATCCCTGTCCAGGTAAGATGGGGATAAGCACCAGCTTGGGAGAGTCAGCAAGATAACTCCACACAAACCGCTCAGGAATACGACACAAAGATGTTCTTTCCAGAAGCTAATCAGCAGAAATATGCTCAAAGGATGTTACTGCTACACAGGGAAATATACTTCAAGATCGCTCCACCGTAGCTCAAGGTGTCATCTCGGGAAGAACCACGAAACCCCTGCTTTAGTACTCAGCTTAACCAGCCCACCGAACGACGATTTCCAAGCTTGACCTCTACACTCGCATCAAAAATCGTCATGACTTCCTCCCTCATATTCTTCATCCTTCCTACCCTGTAGTTAATCCTTCCTAATGGAATCACTTGCTCATGGCTGTCGATCCTGGTTGGGTGAGCTCACAAACAAAGCACACCACACACAACGCCCGGTCATCGGACGAAATCCGTCTAGCCACCAACTATTACCGACCCCAAGGGTAATCCAACAGCAAATCATCACTCGAGTTACATTCCCCCCGCGTAACGACGAATCCTCCACGAACACCGTACACTACTACGTAAATTGACAAGCACAGGTACCTCGGAGGTCCTCATTCTCCTGGTCGAAGTACTTCCGTTCCATTTTGCCTGTTGCGGTGTTTCAGACACTGGTGGATTTTGCTTTTTGGAACGAAGGAAAAGCAAATTAAGAAATAAATAAGTAAATAAATAAGCAAAAGCCGAGAAGAAAGTATTCTACCAACTCAGAAACCCAACAGATTCGACGGATGGTTCTTGGACCGAGAACATGGCGGGAATTGATGAAATTTTGATTACTTCGTACTTTGTATGCCGTCCAAGTGACATTTCGTTTTCGCAGATCTTCAAACCACCTCCCATCTTGACCTGTCCCGTGCGCACACTCGGAGGACGGCCGATTTCCCACGCTAAAAGACGATTTACGTGCAACCCCTGCTCGGCCGCGGCTGCGCCGGTCGATTGAGGAGAAGAAAACCTCCGTAGCGGCACTTATTGTAGAGAATGCCATGCCATTTCATTTATGTACTAGGCACGAAGGAGGCAGGTCAAGAGGACGCGAAGAAAGCGGAAGGAAAAGTGGGGGGGCCGAATGTTAGAGCTTGGGCCTTTGAGAATTCTGTCCTGTGGTGCGCGACACCGCTTGGGCCTCGCCTGGCCAGGTCAGTCAGCCAAGAATTCGCTTGCTGCCGTGGCGTAAGAAGGGAACGAACCACGAGTAATATCAGAAGCCAGCACGACGAGAGCCATGGATCCCAAAATGTGTCCCGTGTCTGTCCATATCAGCCCGACTGAGGTTAGCGATGCGAGTAATAAAATACCGTCACAGATCCACCAAGCAATTCAATGTGCCGTGATCAACCCCGCCGATCGCTGAGGACCAGCATGGGCGTAGGAAACCCTCACATAGCCTCGACACGTAGAGTGTCAAGATACTTCGTACTCTGCCCCTCTCGATCGGCATCCCCTTTGAAAGCACATTACAGAGGGCCTACGCACGCAGGATTGCTTTTTCCATGCTGTTACGCCGTTGTACCAGAAGGAAGCATACCAAGTGTTGGGGAGAGTAGAGAATGTTGTCATCCAACCTACCGACGAAATAATTCACCTATTCGCCAGACATTACAGCATGGCGACCTCGTCGGCTGCCATTGCGAGTGTAAATTCGCGAAAGCGAGACCATGAATCAAGAAAATGACAGAACCGCGGATCATACCGAAATCGTCAAACCAAGCTCGGCGCATTGCGACCAGTCACCCCCTCAATCGATGGCTGGGCTGTGCAGCTCCACAGGCCACATTCGATCCAATCCCCTCCGTTTGACCAGGCGATTGCTGTGGAGTCAGAGCTTGGAGTTTATCTTCTCACATGGACCCAGTTGTGTCCCCACCAGTGGCGCCGAAGGAGCCGACATCTTGGTCATGGCCCAAGACAAACAGGGTTCACGGTTTTACCCGTCAGGTCTCCGGTCAAGGACAGAGCATAGAAAAAGGGCCCCCAAAAAGTGAATAGTGTGCAAGAATCTGCTATTGAAGATATCAGAGATGCCATGTCTAGCGAAGACGAGTCTGTGCGTTTTGAGAGTTGCCCAGATGGGCTTTGGCGGTGCTGCATCCCGACTGATAAAGCCCTCTGATTACTACCCCATCCATTGCCCTAGTTTAGATTCGGTAAGATTGCCGCTCCATTTAAGTGAACTTGCGCTGCGGGGCATAGATATGTACACTATATACATAGCATGCAGTGTATTCATGAGAAGCAGGGTCCTTTCTGCTGCGGTGGGTCGTGGATCCATGATACTCCGTACGTTCGAAGATACTGAAATCCATCTATGTGGGAACACTGACTCAAAACCAGATCTAGAGGCAATGCAGCTTGATAGCAGCACTAGATGAGATAATACTCGACAAGACTCCACATTATGTCTCCTACTAGCGCTGTTTTATTCCTGAATCCGGTGGCGAGTGGCATTCGCAGCTTACAGTTGATGTTAGCGAGTTGGGCATAAGACGTTTAATAAAGATGTTTTCTATCGACCATGTAGTTTCCAACAGTTGTCTTCCATTTCGATATCAACAATGCGATAAGGTGAGAAAGAACAGTACAGCCCATGCCAAGTACTTAGTATAGACGGCAACAGCTCTGAGAATAGATGTTCTTGTAGAATTTGTGGATGCCACCGAATTCCCATGGCGTAGATGCCCTGCCCCCCACAACGTCTCTTCATGAGTTGGTGATGGATGGACAAGGTCGATAAAGCAAAATTTATTAGTAACTTGACGGACAAACCTAGCTTGCCAATCGCCTCCAGCTTTATTTTGGCGATGAGGCGACATGACGTCCCTCAGTAAGGTGGTTGGCGACTTCTTTCTCTTAGAGAGCTAATATCAATGTCATTACATCGTCTACATCTGTATCCTCTAAGAGCCTAGTAATGTAAACACCTTATGTTAACTTCCAACCTTCATCCGTCTGAAAATGGAGCCATCCTGCAGATTCCGAAGAGGTCCCTCGGCTCATCCAGCGGAAGTCGAGCTACTAGTATTTTGTTGAATCCTAGAGTTAGCAACCGGCATCGTCTTGCCCAGCTCTCTCTCCGGCGTGGAATTTCAGATCCTACTCCATCTGCTGATGGTTGTTATCCTGCTGGCCAGTTCCCATGAGCAAAATGGCCTAGGTATTCGAGACTACAGGACTAGGACTGGAAGCTCCGCCCTCTTAGCTCTAACACTATATATCTCGGAGCTGCATAGGCCGGATGACGGGCAGGTAGAAGGAGCCATAACAGGAATTGTGATCAATACTTTCTCAGCTCGCTAATTACATGTATACTGGGCAGTTGAAGAAACATATATTTACATCCTACGATATCTTTGAATTTGGAATTGCGTGGCAAGAGGCCTGCTCCAGATGTTAATTAACCAACGCGTGATATGAAAGGGAAGGTTCAAAAAATTACCAATATGATACAGTGTAAGGAATGGAGACGTAGTAGCGGCACGAGTTGACTCCAAAAGACATTCGTTATCAAGTTTATTCTAAACAATCCTCCTGGCCCTAGGTTCGAATAATAAGCAGTCTACATATGCTGAAGATTTGTTGGCCTAGGTTTTGGATACGTAGAACCAATCAACTCGTTCTGCGTCTTCCATGTCTGAGGGGAGTAGAGTATCAAAAATTCTGGATCTTGCATCTAAGGCACTTGTTATATGCGAAGAACCCTGAGTGCAGCTGTTTGGAAAGGGAACTATTCCGGCTTCCGACCATACACAACTCGCTGTCGATAGAAAGGATGGAATTTGCCCGAACGAATTTCGCGTCGAAGCTGGGCACAATACACCGTGACCTCCTCCTTAGTCCACCCGAGAACCATATTGGCCATGAAAAGCACATAGCCCTCGTAATCTTGCTCAAGAGCAGCTTGAGCAAACTGGCCAATTTGCTTGAGTCGCGCATCTTTCGCCCAGCCTCCGATTGGGGCCTGTAGGTCGGAATGAGTTTTCTGATCAGTGGAGGACTTGAGAAGGCCCATCTAGTGCTCACCTTGAGATCCCAAACCTTCACGTCAACAAAGCCTGCCTCTTCCATTCCCTTCTTCTGGAGGTCCTTGTCGATGATCTCGAAGGTGCGGTTCAAGGCCTTGCCTCCTTCGATAAAGAACTTTCCCCATTCATTGATAGCACAGGTCTCCGTTACTGTGCCATCATCGCTTTCCATTCTCGGGGAGGCTTCATAGCTCTCGACCCAGCCGCCGGGCTTACAGACCCTGAAAGCTTCCTTGAATAGAGCGGACCAGTCGCTGATACTTCCGTACAGGTAGCGCATGTGTACGTAGTCCATGGAGTCCGGATCAAAGGTCCATTCTTGCGTACAGTCCTCAATTTCGCTAGGAATGTCAGGGCCAAAGCGGGTCTACTAATAATACTAGGAAAATGGTAAGTGGAGCTTCTTACAACTTTAGGTTAGGAGGAACCCAGCTAGGCTGAATCGGCGAAATGTCAGTTCCAATTACTTCGGTGTTTGGATATTCGTCGGCGAAGTCACTGCAGATGCGATTAGCAAAATGACTTTGGTTGGCATTGATGCTTCATTGGGTGAGTTACATAGCCCAGATGCCTGTAGACGTCGTTAGCGCAACGGGTAATTTTGCCACCCTCACGAGAATACTGACCCGTTCCGGTTCCAATGTCAACAGCTTTCTGAAGCCGGATTAGTAGTTGTCTTCTTGCAGGTCCAATGGCGGATAGATGCTGGCGAACGGACTTGAATATCTTTCGCCAACGGCGCTAGATGAAGTTTCCCTTCAAGAGACAACAGGAGAAGATGGTGGCTGAGGATACTTTTAGTTTAGTACTACACATTTCAATCTTGAGTCTTACTTGATATCCATCGACTCATTATGGTGCTCATCATTCGGTGTCCTGGAAAAGGGTTAACGAAAGAGTAGTGTCAACTTTGGCGTGGGAGTTTCTTACCAATACTCGGCATTTCCCCGCTCGGCATGGTAGGTTCTTCCGTGAATCGTGCGATAATGAAGAATACTCGATGAGATTGACTCGGTTGAGCTGGCTACATCATCATCTCCAACGGCTGAGTCGGCTTCGTCGTCTCCTGGGGCGTCCTTGCGTGGCGTGAGTATATGCAAAAATTAGAGGATTGTGTTGACCTACCCTTGTTCCGATTGTCGCCCAATGTTGGGCATCATGGAAATCCGCGGCGCCTTCAGCGATCTCCTGGGCTGCAGCCGGCTCGGCCGGCGGCGGTGAGGAGGCCGGCGCATTAGGACTAGTAGTGCCGCTACGCTTGTGATCGCCCATATTAATATTCTAGAAGAGGATAAGAAATTTCTAGGAGCTCTTAGAATGGGAAAAGTGGAAGAGATCAGGAACGGGTGGGCAATACCAGACGAGATTCCGAAGTTGGGCCACAAGTGCGGAGTCTTTTCCTAAATCAGTCGACGATTGGCCGAGCTTCATTCACACCATTGCAGCTTGCCGGGTTGCGGCAAGGGTTTATATACCTAGTGCCCCGACCCCAGTCAAATAAACAACAGACGTCCAATCGACACCGCAAGACTTCAAGGATTAAAAAAAAAGGCCGAATCACGGTGGCATTTAGGAAAGGAACAGAGCTTTCTCTTGCAATCGAGCAATTGTTATTACATTAGCCGATTGAAAACACTATCCCTAGGTTAAGTGTTTTCTACATTGTTCCAGTGCCTTGCGACGAACGACCGACCTTAATAGCCTACGTTTCATACCGAGTTGATCCTCAACACGCCACCCCTACTCAAGCGGAGTACCCTATAACTGAAGAAGAACGCCCTATCGATGCTCTCGCGCTTGCGTACGGCGAGGTCTTAGTCCAGAGCCATCTGGGAGACTTAGAAAGAGTCGGTCGACCCCGGTCGCATCCCCGCCCTCTAATCTCTTCGTATCTGCGAGACGCCTATCTGATTCTACCCGGACTTACTCTAGAGAGTATCCACACGCCCGCAGAGCATTATCCTAGACGTCCTCTTACCTAAGATTCTCTACGTATTCTATAAGCGTACACTAACGTGCTTTATTAAAGTACTATATAGTAGTATATATATTAGTACCGGCGACTATAAGCGGAGTTAATAAAGCTATTAAATTATAATATATTTACTTATCTATCTATATACTATAGACGGGTTTTATAAAATTTTATATAACTTTTAATTTAAGATTACTTTAACTACTATAAGTATATTATCTAAGACTAAAATATTATTTAAAATTAAAAAAAAAGAGACTTCTTTTTTATTATAAGATCTTTATACTAAGTAGAAGTACCCCTTAGTACTAGTATAATAGCGGAAACGGTGTACTTAGTTTTAAATAATATTATAACGGGCTGCGCCGCGTATATAGCTTCAGCAAGAGCCTAAGCTAACTATTATACTAGTACTACTATACTAGTACTATAGTAATAGTTTAGACATAGGCTAGCTAGCGCTCTAAATAGTAGTACTATAGTAATAATATTAATATATATATCTTTTTTAACTTCTTTTTAATTAATTTCCTTTTCTCTTCTTTCTCTTTATTAAAACCTTTTTATATATAAGCTTTTATTAAGTAATATTACTTTATAAAACCTTTATATTAAGTTTTAATTATTAAATTATAGATAAAGCTTTACTTTCTAAATAAACTAAAGATAAAGCCTTACTTATAAAATAATTTAAAAAAAAATACTATTAAATAATTAATAATAATAAAAATATTATTAATTAACTAGTAATAATAAAGATTTTATTAAATAATAATAATAATAATAAATTAAAGCTTTATTTTAAAAAAATAAGAAAAATAATATTATTAAGAAACTAATAATAATAAAGATATTATTAGATAATAATAATAAAAAGAAATATAGCTTTAGGAAATATTATTATAATCTTAATACTTCGAGTTCTAGCTAATTAATAAAATAGGTAAATATTAAGATAGTAGATACCTATTTAAAGATAAGTAAAGTAGTTAAGCAATATTTACAATAATAGATATCAAGAGTATATATATAAGTATTAAAACGGAGTAGTGTAGCCTACCTATTTACTACAAGAAAAAGAAAATAGTTTAGTTAATAGTTTATAGTATTTCCTATAAGAAGCTACTATAGAACCCCTAACAGGTATTACAATCCTAATACTCCGGGTTCTAGCTAATCAATAGAATAGGCAAGTACTAGGATAGTAAGGGCCCTATTTAGGGATAAGTAAGGCAGTCAAGCAGTATTTACAATAATAGGTATCAAGAGTATATATATAAGTATAAGGTATAGTTATTACTTATATTAACTACTAAAGAGTATAGAAGATAACTAAACTAGTAGGGAACATTATAGCTTTATATAGACATCTCTTCTATCCATCTTCAGTACGCAATCGCCTTCCAAGCGTCCACCTGATCACTTTCCTAGCGATCGCCTAGTCGCATCTCCTTCGTGCAGCCGGTCGCTCCTAGTGCGTCCGCCTAGTCGCACTTTAAAAGAGCAACCACGTAACCTTGTTCTAATCCTACCGTTCCTCACCGCCCTGGGCGGCCCAAACCACGGCTAGGTCGTAACAACAGGAATAGACAGTTGTCGGAACTATTGATTAATAGGAATAGAGCTAGATCAGAAAGAAGAAGGCCTCCAAATAGGGGGAGGTTAAAGAATTATATCAGTACCTAAAGGAGCACCCTGTAATATATATCAAGCTAAAATAAATAGTAGGATGTTACTAATAATAAGGACCTAATAGAACTAGGTAAAAGAAGTTAAATAGAATTAAAGAAAGAACTAATAATAATAAAGAACTTAAAGAAGATAATCTTTCTCTATCCCTAAAAAGGAAGAAAAGAAAAGAAATAACTATACCCTACCCCCTAGGTAAGGAAGAAAGTTCTTCCGCTACCACTCTTCTATTCCTACGAGAACTAAACCCTCCTCTTACTAGTTACCTTATTTCCTATCTTAATATAAAGTATAGATACTATTTATATTAACTACTAAAGAGTTTAAAAGATAACTAGACTAGTAGGAAATATTATAGCTTTATATAGATACTTCTTTTATCTATCTTTAATATATAGTTACCTTTTAAGCGCCTACCCGATCGCTTTACTAGCGATTATCTAGTTACATCCTCTTTATATAGCTAGTTACTTCTAGTATATCTACCTAGTTACACTACTAAGGAGCAACTATATAACCTTTATTATAATCCTAATACTTCGGGTTCTAGCTAATTAATAGAATAGGTAAGTACTAAGATAATAAATACCTATTTAGAGATAAGTAAAGTAGTTAAGTAGTATTTACAATAATAAATATTAAGAGTATATATATAAGTATAGGGTATAGATATTACTTATATTAACTACTAAAGAGTATAGAAGATAACTAGACTAATAGGAGATATTATAGCTTTATATAGATACTTCTTCTATTTATCTTTAATATATAGCTACCTTCTAAGTACCTATCTAATTACTTTATAAGTAATTACCTAGTTATATTCTCTTTATATAGCTAGTTGCTTTTAGTATATCTACTTAGTTATATTCTTAAGGAGTAACTATATAACCTTATTCTAATTCTACTATTTCTTACTACCCTAGGTAGCCTAAATTATAGCTAAGTTATAATATAATTTCTCTTCTCTTTTAGTCTTTATCTCTAAAGACCTATTAGTTCTAATCCCCTTTTCTTCCTTAGTAAGTTTCTATACTATCTTTCTTCTATTATACTAACTTATATTTCTAAGTCTTATTTCCTAGTAGTTTCTTTTAGGGTAAACTATAAGTATCTAGCTTAGGTAGTAGATAATATTCTTTCTTATTAGTATTCTTTTAAGATATTAAAGTATATAACCTATTTTAATTTTTATATTTTCTATAAGTATATTATTTAGGAAGGGTAGTCCTATTATAATTATTATATCCTCTTTTACTATATTAATTATAATACTAAGGGAATTATAGATTTTACTTATTAGTTTCTTTTTTTCTCCCTTCTTGTTCTTCCTAGCTAATATATTTTCTTAGTTAATTACTTAAAATAAAAGTAGTCTTATATTATAAAGGAGGAATAAGAAGTAGAAGTAGTACTTTAAGCTACTTTATCTTATATTATAAAGATTTATTAGAAGAAGGAGCTTTATAAAAAGAGGGTACTAGAAGTTATTAAGCTAGAAATAGAGTAGGTAGTTAATAAAGATACTATAGAAGGTACCTCTATCTCTATCCCTAATTTAAAGATTAATTAGAGCTTACTAATAGATCCTATACTATTAGATCCCTTAGTTTTATTAGGTTCCTCTAGTAGTAGTCTATAAAGAGTTATAAGCTCCCTATTAAATATTTAATAGGTTCCTAGGTATTATTACTTTCTTTATAGTTTTTCTATTTAACTAAATATTTAATAATTCCTTTATTATTTTATAAGTTAGTAATTTTTTCTACTTTAAAGATTTCTTATTTTTTAGCTTTAAGCTAGATAGATTTTCCTAGTAATATATCTTTATAGGCTAGTTTAAGTAATATTATATAGAATATTAGATAATTATCTATATCTTTTAATAGTTTTAATTTATAGTTAACTTCTAAAACTTTTCTTTTAACTAGGAAAGGTCCTAGTTTTTAGTAGTTAAGCTTATTACTTAGTTATATAGTTTTAATCTAGGAGTTCCTAGTTTCTAGTTTCTTCTATAATAACTAGACCTTACTTCCCCTCTTAAAAGTTAGTCTCTTAAGCTACTTATTATTAATATAGTACTTTATTCTTTACTAGATAAATTATAGTTCTTCTTTTAACTACCTATATAATTCTTTTATTTTATCTACTATAAAGATTACTTATTCTACTTATATTTTTATACCTATAAGCTTAAATCCTCTCCTAGGTTTAATGTCATGAGCTGGCCGCGGCCACATCACGTGAGTAGGGCGGTGAGCGAAGAACGGCAGAATTAAAATAGCTTAGTCATAGAATCGGGCGGCATGGCATCCGACGAGTCAGTCAGACGGCCATCTAACCGACCGGCTAGTCAAACTAAGGATCAACTAAGCAATCAAGTAGGAACCCAATTAGCTACAATAAGGAACTAAAGATAGGTAAAAGAAGTGTTTATATAAAGCTATAATATCTCCTACTAGTCTAGTTATCTTCTAGACTCTTTAGTAGTTAATATAAGTAATACCTATACCCTATATTTATATATATACTCTTAGTACTTATTATTATAAATACTACTTAATTACCTTACTTATTTCTAAATAGGTACCTACTTCCCTAATACCTTCCTATCTTATTAATTAGCTAAAACCTAAAATATTAAGATTATAATATATTAACTATTCCTATTTAGTAAGTAATTCTATCTAGTAGTATATTAACTAAGAAGTAATATATTAACTACTAAGGGAAGTACTACCTCTATAGAAGATATAAAGAAGGCCTATATAGCCCTTATTAAAGAAAAAGAATAGCTTAAAGCTAAAAAGTAATAACTTAAAGATAAGCTATCTACTAGTAATAACTATATTAAGTAGCTAGAGGATTAAGTTACTTATCTCTAATATAAGATCCTAGCTTCTAAACTCTATAATAAAAAGAAGGGAATACTCTAAGGATTTTTAATATAAGCCTAAGCCTATCTTCTATACTATTACTTTAACTTTAATAAGGAGGAGGACTAGGTACTTACTATTATTATATTCCTTATTAGAGATACTCTAGCCTAGTTTAAACCCTAGATAAAAGACTATTTAAAAAACCCCTTAAGTAGAAACTAAAATAAGAAAACCTAAAAGCTTTTTAGAAAATATAAAGACTTTAAGTAAGCTTTAAAGAGCACTTTTAGTAACCTAGATAAAGAATAAGCTAATAAATAACAATTTAAAAACCTATACTAAAAAGAAGCTACTTTCTAATATATTACTAAGTTCTAATAAGTAGTATCTTACCTTAATTAGGAAAATAAGCCCCTAATAGCCTAATTTTATATTAGACTTTATAAGGTATAAGCGAGAGCGCACTGTAGCATGGGACTTGCTATTAGATAACTCAGCTGCGGAGCCTGGTCGGAGCGTGGTCAGAGACAAAAGGCGTTTCTCGCAGTAGACAAGTTATTCTAAGGGGTAAGTTAAAGTCTTAATTATCAATTAACTTTTAAAAACTATATACTTCTTAGTAATACTAGTCTTTCTTTAAGCTATATATAGTATATCTTTACAATTCTTTAACTTCTATAGCTATACTAAGCTTAAACTAAGATCATACTACTAAGAATCACTAGATATACTACAGCTAGAGAGGCTACCCTTAAAGAATAAATACTATCTAAACTCTCCAAGCTCTTAGATATATTAGAGATAGATAATCTAAACAAGTATAATAATTAGTTATAGACTATATAGTAAATGCCCTCTATAGGAGGAACTAAATATATATACTTACCTACAAAGGATAAGTTAAGAGCTAAAAACTAGGAGCTCCAAAGGGAGATTAAGCAGATGCAAAGTAGAGAAGATCTATTCTAGAAACTAGTTAAAAACAAGCTTAACTTAAATAAAATATTATATATAGCCCCTAAGGGCCCAGCCTATACTATAAAGCCCCTCATATAGAAACTCACCACCACAGAGGTTTAAGACTAGAAGCTTATAATCTAGAAAGGCAACTAAATAGTTAAGAAAAAGGTAGACTAGTAGACCTATATCTAATAAGCCCTATAGAAGGTCAGTAATAACCTTTGCTTAGAATAGAGAACCTATACTAATTAATTAGATATAGAAAAGGTTACCTTAGAAGACTTATTTACCTTTATAAAAGAGTTATACTATAACTTTAAATAATATATATTTAAAGTTTAGCTTAAGCTAGAAAACCTGTAGTAGTTAGGTAGACACCCTATTAAATTTACTACAGAATAGTAGAGACTCTATAGTGCTATTAGAGAACCCCTAAAGAAAGAAAATAATATAGACACGTTCAACTTATAGAAATGCTTTGACAAACCCCTAGGTAACATAGTCAAGACTTTCCTTAAGATGATTACTAACTATAAGGAGGTCCTGTTAGAAGCCTACATATAGTAGCTGTAAGTAGAATAATACTATATTAAATAGGTAGAAAAATAGAAGAAGAGTATAAAGTAAGATAAAGCTAACTTAACCTACAGTAACCCTTAATACCCTTACTAAAAGTAATTAAGCTCTAGCTAACTACCTTATAAATAAGTAAGGGACTAAGAAGAGGTATTGGGCTAATCTAGCTAAGAAAAATTGCAAGATTCTTAGAATAGAAATATTAGGGGACAATGTATATAAAGTACAGGGAGGCTAAGCGCTAACTACATTACCTACTTTAATTATAGTAAAAAAGGCTACTATAAGTAAGATTGTAAAGAACTAGCTATAAGAGGTATAGTAAGTATACTTAACCTTAATAACTAGTTAGAACGCCCACAGGACCTTAATATAGATAAGTTAGGAAACAAATCTATATAGTAGGATATCTAACCTAGCCTACTATAGTAGAAAAACTATTCTAGTTAAGCCTACTCGGAAAATCCCTCTATATAGCTATATTAGCTAAGACAAGACTCTAAGGGAAGAATAAGAAGAAATAGGTTAAAATTAATATAGACCTAGATATTAAAGTAGTAATAAATACTATATTAATAGATTTTATATAGTAATACTTACCTAAATATATATAAAAATTTAACAACCCAGGGCTATTAAATATTAATAGGAGATAGCTTAAAGCCTAAGGGGTATATAGGATCTAAATTAAATTAATAGATTATAAAAGGGAACTAAGAGATATTATAGTCTTCTATTTTAGATTAGAAAGGAGGGCAAATGCCTCTAATATCCTAATTAGCTACCTAAATATATAGGACCTAGAAATTATAGTAGCAGCAGCAATAGATTACTAGTGGTTCAATGCAGTAATAAATAAAAACACTACCTAATTTATAAAGACACTCCTATAAGAGGAGGGCGAACTTTATATTACTTACATAACTGTCATCCTAGGCAAAAAGAACAAATAACTAAGTAGCAATAGGGAGCTAATTAAAAGAAGCCCTAAAGGCAACCTTCTACTAGAACTAGAGAAATTTAAGATCGTTTTTTTAAAATAAATAGTAAAGGAATTACCTATACTTACAGGCGCGGAATATATAATCGACACTGTTAATAGAAAAGAGCTATTATATAGACTAATCTACCCTCTCATTTTAGAATAGAGTAAAAAGCTTAAGTAATATATTAAAGAAGAACTAGAGAGTAGTTAGATCTTATACTCTACAAGCCCAGCAGGGGCACCAATCTTATTTATACTAAAAAAAGATAGGGGACTATACCTCTATATTAACTATTAAGGGCTAAACTATATTATAGTTAAGAATTAGTACCCTCTACCTCTAATTAGAGAGCTACTCTTATAGCTGTCTAGTAGAAAGTTCTTCTTAAAGCTAGATATATAAGACACCTATTATAGGATTAAGATCAAGGACTCTAACTAGTGAAAGACAGCATTTTACACTAAGTATAATCATTTTCAGTATATAGTAATACTATTTAGGCTTACAAATGCCCCAGCTACATTCTAGGCCTATATTTACAAGGCCCTGGCGGGACTAATAGATATATACTATATAGTTTACTTAGATAATATTCTAGTCTTCTCGAAAACTAGGGAGGAATATATATGGGACCTCCTAGCTATTATAGAACAACTAGAGATAGCCTAGCTTTATCTTAAGGTATCTAAATATTAATTTTACTAAGACAAGGTAGAGTTCTTAAGATTTTAGATCAATTAGAATAAGATCTCCATAGACCCAGAGCAGGTATAGGCTATATAAGAATAGCTAGAGCCTAAAAATTTTAAGGATATATAAATATTTCTTAGATTTATAAACTTTTATTGCAAATTTATTACTAAGTACTTAGAAATAACTGCACTAATAACTATACTATTAAAGGGGAGTAAGAAGGGTGTTAAGAAGAGCTATTTTAAATAGCTACTGGAGGTGTGGAATGCCTTTGCTGCCTTAAAAGATGCTTTTAGTAGGGCCCTAATCCTTAGCTACTAGGACTGGGGGAGACCTATATAGGTAGAGACAGATATATTAATATATACTATCTTAAATATCTTATTCTAATTAGTTAATAAAAAATAGCACCTAATAGCTTTTTAGTTAAGGAAGCTAACTAATACTAAACATTAATAGGCTATAGGGTACTAGGAGCTACTAGCTATTATAGAGAGCTTAGAACATTAGAGACAATTCCTAGAAGGGGGGGACTTATTCAAGGTCCTCACTAACTACTAGGTACTAAAAGGTATTATATAGGTATTAGTATATAATCTAAGGGGGTAACTAGCTAGATAGGTCTATTATCTATCTACATTTAACTTTAAAATCGAATATAGACCCGGGAAGACAAATCCTATAAACTTATTATTAAGGTAACCTAATTATATATTAGGGGAGCTTAAATACTAAGGGGTCGTAGAAGAGCTTATAACTAAGCTTAGACTAGGGAAGGGGCCTAGAGCTAAAGGAGGGTTAGGGGTATATCTAATAGACCTTATCTTAGCTATAAACTAGAAAGTCTACTTTATAGGAAAGCTACTAAGTACTCTAAGACACTAAATATATAAAGCTATACTAGAGGCAAAGGTAAGAGAGACCTGCATTAGAGGAGAGTATAGGAGGCACATGGGCGCTACTTAGGATCCTATAGCTAATAGAAACCCTAGCTGCCAGGTATAAGTAGCTATCTCTAAAAGTCAAGTGGCGATAATAAGCTACATAATAGAGTGTAAATGTAGTATACACTAGCTGAGAGTAGAAGCTAGCTAGTATATAGTAGTAATTATAAGGGGGTAAGCTAAGACCTCCGGCCTAGGGGGACAGCTAAGAAAAGCTATAGAGACTACTTACTAATCAGATAGTAATAGTCTAAAGCTATTAGCTGGAGCTGGGATATTAGCTTATAACTAATAAATCCTACATTTAATTATAAGAGAGATTGTAAAGAATAAAATAGCATTTTCCTTAATAACTAGCACCGAGTTTTAGAAGACTGTGCGCTGATTATAATAGCTAGATCTTAACTATAAGGAACTTATTAATAGTCTATAGGATGCTAGTATAAAGAGTAGATATTACTTAGCCTTAGATAGGACTCTATTTTATAAGGGCTGTCTAGTAATCTCTAAAGAGGGCTCTCTAAGAGTAGAGTTGCTATATAAACACTATAATAACTTACAAATGGGCCACATGGGCGCAAACTAGACGCTGGACTTGCTAAAATACAAATTCTACTAGGCTAATATATACCTAGACATCTAGGACTATATATATACCTGCGACCAGTGTTAGTATATAAGTAGACTATATTATAAGAAGTATAGTACTTTCTAACTTCTACTAATTCCTAAGTACCCTTTTTAAAAAATTAGCTTAGATTTTATTATAGGACTTCTAAATAGTATCTACTTAGATAGAGAGCTATATAATTTAATACTTATAATATTATATCAATTTACTTAGATAGTAGTCTTAATCTTTATAAAGAAAATGATAATAGCTATAGAGCTAGTAGTATTATTATATTAGGAAGTTAAATATTACTTTAGTACTTCTAAAGGTATTACTAGTAATTAAGATAGCCTATTTATAAGCACCTTCTAATTAGAACTCTGTCTAGCCCTAAGTATAAAGAGGCAAATCTTAATAGCTTAGCATTCTCAAATAGATAGAGCTAATAAGTGCTCTTACTCTACAATTATAAAGTACCTAAAAGTATATATTAACTAACCTCCCTATTACTAGTTAAGGAAGATTAAGGAGATAGAATTTACTATAAATAATATAGTAAATATAATATTAGGGGTATCTCTATTTAAAGCCTTATATAGGTATTACCTATATTATATTAAATATGTTATAGACTAGTTAGAGAAGGTCTAGGAAGTTAAGGAATATTTAACTTACCTAGTAGTAATAAGGAAAGTAGTAGAGCATTACTAGTAGAGAGCAAGCACTAAACATACATATACATATAACTAAAAGCACACTCTAATAAGTTTTAATATTAGCTAAGTTATAAAACTATTAATAGAAAATTTCTATTTTAAGGTAGGTAAGAGAAAAATCACACCAACCTACCTCTAAGTAACTATAGTTAAGAAGATAGAAATATAGGCTTATTAAGTAAAACTACTAGAATATTATAGCTAAGTATATAATATCTTCTATATATTATTACTAGAGCCTTAATATAATAGAGTAGAGGAAGGATATAGAGAAGATATATTCTTTAACTTAGAGGAACTAGAAGAATGGGCTCTAGAAAAAGTAGTCGCACACTGACAAGTTGGAGATAAGAAGTAGTACCTTATAAAGTAGGAAGGCTAGCCTATAGAATATAATATATAGGAACTAGAAGAGTATCTAGAAAACATATAGAAGGTAGTATAAAGATATTAAAAAAAGAAATTAAAGTCCTACTACAAGTAGGACAATTAATAGAAAATAAAAAGATCGAATTTTATAATAAAGAAGGCAATAAAGTACTAACTAGTTAGAACTAAAACTAAGACTAAGTAACCTAAATATTTTTAAAAAATAATATTAACTAAAAAGTAAATTATAAATTAAACTAGATGTAGGGAAACTACTAATATAACTTAAAAAAAAAAGAAGAGAGAAAAAATAACTAGATTATAGACATACCTAAGATATGTCAGTGCTAACGCTACTACCCTCCACCTTACCCTGACCCTCAGGCTCACTGTCGGGATTAGTAATATAAGTAGTAGTATACTTATAGGGAGTAGGATACTTACATATAGAACTACTGCTATTTATCTTATAATACTTCTAAGTAGGGGAATAGGGAGTAGGAGTACTAGGACTAGCACCTCTATTACTATTACTATTATCACTACTATTATTACTATTAGTACTACTAATAGCGCCCTTATCTTCCTCCTCTAAGTCAGCGCCTTTAAGAAGTTAGACCCAAGCACTTATACAAGTATAGGTATTATAAATTTAGTACTAAGCGTCTAGCTAAGTTAGGGTAAGTTTATATAAAATATAATAGTAACGCTGAGGCTTTAGATCCTTAGTAGCAAGCAAGCTGAAAATACACAAGACATCCTAAACTACACCAGCCTCATTAGTAGAGAAATAACTACAGTTTAAAGAGATTATATCTATATCTATTTAGTAAACCTACTAGTAACTAGTCTATACTTTATTTTTCTTTAAATTAGCCTTACTTTTATTAACTTCAGGAAAAATACTATAAGTATAGAATAGGTTATTAGGATAGTCAGCAAGGGTAGTAAAACTATAAATAAAAGAAATTAGGACTTAGATAAAGTTAAGAATATTATAGAGATTATAGGGGTAGGGGCCATTATTAATAAGAGCAATAGCTTTCTAAATTTCCTTAGAAGCCTTATAATAGGCCCTCTCCGACCTAATATAACTAAGGACAGTAAGACAGTATTAGATCTCTCAAGGGTTATAGTCTTAGACTTAGATAATAAAGTAGAGTTAGCCTAAAAAATATAATAGAAGAGAAGAAGTAAAGGGGAGTAAGACATATACTAGGCCCTAGGTAGTAGTAATTATATTAAGGTAAAGCTGAGCCTGCACAGTGAGGAGTATACCCTTGTTTTAATTAGACTCTTTAGAGGGTATAGTGCAAATAATATTATCTATAAAACTCTATAGAAGGGAACAGAGGCGTTTAAGTAGATTCTAATCTGTAAGGAGCTTAGTATCTAGCTTATAATAATCTCTAATAGCCTATTAAGCTATAATATCTACCTAAAATATTAAAACTTGTTAACTGGCTCCTAGAAGTTTATTAGGAATCTAGAAGAATAGAGGATTAGTATAGTCTAGCTAGCTAAGGAGTAATAATTTAAACTTTATAATAAGTCTTCCTATCTATATAATAAAAAGTATAGATATAACTAGAGTCTACAGGGAGATAGAGAGTCTAGGTAAAATAATAATAGCTTATAATATAATAGAAGTAAGGTTAGATATTAAATTCTATAAGCTATTTAATCTTAAGATTATAAGGGATTAGTAAATTATCTTTAATAAAGTAAAGCTAAAATATAATCTTAGATAAGAAAACAATTATAGACATCCTATAAGGTAGTTAGTTTTTAGTAAGAGGACATTGCTGATAGATTGGAAAGGGAAATATATAATATCTTAAAAGGGAAATAGTTATTAGTATAGAGTAGAAGATGATAATATATATAGGGAAGGAAAATTCCCTAGAAGGAATAGTGTAATATAGTAAGATATTTATAGTTAGTAGGTGACTTGACTAAGCTCTATAATAAAGAGCTAACTAAAATAATAAAGAATAAGCGTGCTACCTAATTAGAGACTAATTAGAAGCTGTAGGGGGATAGAATAATAAATAAGGCGACAAAAATTCGCACTACAACAATCACCCCGACAACAAATAATAAAGAGTCACGTGACTACACACTAACAAAGCGAAACAACGCTAACACTATAATACCTAGAATATATAAGGAAATAATTAGAGAATAGAGAGTATAATGCTATTGGAGCTAAGAATAAGGCCTATCTACAGGGACTAATAGATGGCCTTAGGGGGATAATTGTAAGGTATAAGCGAGAGCACACTATAGTATAGGACTTGCTATTAGATAACTTAGCTGCGGAGCCTGGTCGGAGCGCAGTCAGAGACAAAAGGCGTTTCTCGTAGTAGATAAGTTATTTTAAGGGGTAAGTTAAAGTCTTAATTATTAATTGACTTTTAAAAACTATATACTTCTTAGTAATACTAGTCTTTCCTCAAGCTATATATAGTATATCCTTATAGACTTAAAGATAAAGTTAAAGATAAACTATATAAAATAGATTAACTAGGAAACTTATTAGAATATATTACTATAGTAGTATATATTAACAACTAATAATATAAATAATATATAGAGAAATGAAGATAAAGGTAATTTTATATTAAGAAAAAGACTACTTATAAGACTACTATATAAGGAACCTACACAGGGCCTATAGAGCTTAGTACTAGTACTATAAAATAAGTTCCCTTTAAGAAACTTAAAGAAAAGGTAGGAAAATACTATAAATGTAAATGTTATAGCTATTATATAAGGGAATATTAGATAAGGTACAAGCCTAAGCTAAGATATAAATAGCTAGATAAGAAGAAGTCTAGGTTTAAGCTTATACTAGAGGGAAAAACTTAATAACTAGGAGCTAGTACTATTAATTATAAATCTTTATTATAGATTATATATTATAATGACAACTATATTACTTATTAAAGTAATAAAGATAGAGCTAGTTACTACTTAAAGAAACTATAAACATTTAGGATAATGAAGTAGGAAGAAATTGCTAAGATCTTAGGAATTGTAGAGTAAATCTAGGAGATTAAGGAAGAACTCCTAAGGAAGTTTAATACTCTTACTAGTAAGGACCTATTATATAAGGAATACTATAATAAGGCCTATAAATAGTATTATTAGATGCCTAGATTACTATAGTAGTTTATATACTAATAGAACTTAGAAAAATAGGACTAAGAATAATAAGTAGCTCGGATTACTTAGAAATAAGAAGAATAGTTTAAGAACCTCCTAATTAACTACTATACTATACTTAAAGAAGAAAAAGAAAGATAAGCCCTTAGGGAGATTATTAAGAACTTAGAAGAAAAAGTAACCTAGTAAATTTCTAAGATTATAAAAGAAGACCTTAACTATAAATAATTGAAATACAAGGTAGCTTAGTACCTTGAGGACTTATAAAGCTTAACTAAATAATAGGAGTATTATATAGAGGCCTTAAAATAGAAAAACCGCTTATATTTATAGAATAATAAAGAATAAAAAGATTAGAAAGTATATAAGGTATAAGGAAAGGCTAAAGAAACCGATATAAAAAAGAAAGTAGTAACTAAGGACCTAGATACCTACTTTAGTATATAGGACCTAGATAATAAAATATAGGAATAATAGAAGTAGTCTATAAAAGAATAATAAATAAATTGAAAGGAAGTAGTAAAAGGAGAAGCTCCCTTTACTTAGTATAGAGGTATCAGTAGAAGCTAAATATTCTATAAGAGACTTAACTAATATTATAATAGGAAACTAAACAATATTATATTAGATCTTATTAACCTTTAAAAACAAATTAATAATCTTTACTATACTATTCTTAGTAAAGCTAATCTTAATATAAGGATTGATAATATAGAAGAAGAAGGTCTCTAAAATAATAAAAAGTAATAAAAGGAGATCTAAGAACTTTAGTAGTAAGTCTAAGGACTAGAAGGAGAAAGAAAATAAAGGGAAAAGTTTATAGAAGAACTAGAGGAGTAAATATACCTCCTTAAAGCCTAAATAGATCCTATAGAACTAGAGAACCTCTATAAAGAACTCTAGAAAGGAGTAAATAAGTAACTCGAACTTACTTAGAGCCTAGTTAATAACCTATAAGAAATTGTTAAACTAAATAAGTAATAATAGAAATAATAATAGGAAATCTAAAGGCTCTAATAATAAATAGTAAACTTATAGAAACTATAATATAGTAGCTTAATATTAGTTACTAAAGAAGTTATATAGACAATGGGACCTGGACTTAAGTAAGAGCTATAGGAAATAAATATTATAGAAGGATAATAGATCTATTACTTAAAAGTACTTATTACTCTAGCTAGATAAGAATTTTAAGCTCTAGTAAATAGTAGAATATAAGAAAACTTTATTTCCTTAATAATTATTAACTAACTAGAACTATTATAAGTAGAGAAACATTAGCTATATACTTTAAATATATATAATAGAATACTAGTTTGTCGGAGCCGGGCAATACAACTAACAATATAAACAAGACTGTGCTACCCACTTAAGAGAATAGTTAGGAGTAGCTAAGAGCTATACTAAAAAGAAGAAATAGTCTAACAGTTGTCGAAATAGTCTAATAGTTAAGTAGGACGTCGAGAAGTGGATAATTAGTCGGAATCTGCATTGTAGGACCTTACATCTAAAGAAGAGAAGAGAAATATGAAGATAGGAAAAGAAGTAATATTAAAAAAAGAATAGTAAGAACGTCTACTATAACAACGCTCTAGCTGACAGGAAATAACTAATTACTCCTAATTACAATACTGTCCTTCGCCTACTTCTATACTATACTACCTTTGTCTAAGAACTAGTCTATAAAAAATAGAGGGCTATTATCCTTTTATATATAAGTAAGGTTCGGATATATAGCACATCGGGCTTCCGGTAGCGTCACTAATTAGCAATGTAGCGGCGCCAGCGCCAGTCGCCCTATATACTAATACATCCTTCCCTCTAAATTTTACCTCAGGCAAATTTACTAAAAAGAAAAGGAAAACAATAAAGGAAACTTAATAATAGTAGAACATCGAAGAAAAAATAGTAAACTATAATACCTTTCTTAAAAATTAACTATAATAAAATAACTAATTAATTAGTTACCTTACTTTCCTAGTAGCTTATATCTCTCTCAGGCCCTTCCCTTAAGTCCTACCTATACTAACTCTATAAATATATTTATTATAGTAGGAGTAAAGACCTCTCCTATCTCCTAGTCATAGAATTCTCGCTACTTATAATCTAGTATCTATGGTAGCAATCTTTAGTAGTTAGAGGCTGGTTGAGATTAGGGCTGTCCCCTAATCCTTTAAGATCTATAAGATGGGGGCTGCTCCTTAGTTCTTTATAACTAGTAAGATAGAGGTTAGGAGGGTAGTTTAAGAGACTTTAGTAGGGCTCCTAGAGTTTACCTCCTCTTCTTTACTATCAATAGCGCCTTCTTGTAGCTTATTAAATAAACTAAGCGATCTAAGGGAGGCTTATATATTAGAGATTAAGAAGGTTTTACTAACTTAGAGGGCTTTAATAGTATAAGGTTATAATATAGGGGTTCGCTCTTTTTATAAGCTTCTAAGCTAAATGTAAAAGGCTTAGGTATATTAATAGGTAGAAGTAGTTAGTTAGTAGGAATACTAAATCCCTTAAAAGGAACTACTACTTTTAATAGTATCTTTAGTAGGAAGAGTTTAGTAAGCTTAGTAGGGATAGGGTACTTTAAAAGGGGGGCTAAAGAATAGGACTTCTACTAGTCTATCCTAAGGAAGAATAGGAAAGGCTACTATACTATCCCCCTATCTATAGTAACTTAATATAAATTATATACTTACTAAGCGTTATCTAAGTTAGGTAATATTAACTTCCTAGCCTTAAAACTAGAAGCTAGTAGGAAAGCTTTAATTTATTTCTTAGTAAAAAAAAGTATATCCTAGCTTTTTAATACTCTTCTTAACTTCTTTAGGTATTATGTTAGTGTATAGGGCGACTGGCGGCGGCGCCGCCACATTACTGATCGGTGCCGCCACCGGAAGCCCGATGTGCCACACATCCGAACCTCACTTATACATAAAAGGATGATGGCCCCCCATTTTTCATAGACTAGTTCTTAGACAAGGCAGTGGGCGCAGAAGCAGGCGAAGGACAGCATCGCGATTAGGAGCGATCAGTTGTTTCCTGTCGGCCAGAGCGTTGTTGTAGTAGACGTTCTTTACTATTCTTTTCTCAATATTACTTCTTTTCCTATCTTTACATTTCTCTTCTCTTCTTTAGATATGATGTCCCACGATGCAGATTCCGACTGATCATCCACTTCTCGACGTCCTACTTGACCATCAGACCATTCCGACAACCATTGGACCATTTCTTCTTTGCAGTGTAGCTCTCAGCTACTCCTGATTATTCTCTTGAGTAGGCGGCACAGTCTTGTTTGTGTTGTTGGTTGTGCTGCCCGGCTCCGACAAAGTATCTTACTTAGTTCCTAACTACCTCAGCGTCCTTTCTTAACTTCTCTAAGACTAGCTTAGATATATTAAAGTTCTCTTCCTATAAGAACTTCTATTTACTTATTCCAGCCTTTAATATACTATCTAATAGCCTAATAGTTAGAAGGTAGAAAGAGTTAAGGAGGATATTAATTAGGTTACTAAAGAAGTTATAGATAGTAGCTCTCTAAAAATTAACTAACTTATCTAATTACTTATTCTTTATTATATAGTCTATCTTATTAAGTATCTAGTTACCTATTTTATAAGTAGAGTACTATTAGTAAGATAGATTATAGGTATAGGAAATAGCTAATAAAGGTTAAAAGAAGTTAAAGATATTAGTAATAACTAAGAGGCTATATTCCTAAACACCCTATACTATCTAAGTAGGATAGATAGTAATAAATTTATCTAACTTTCCTTCCTTTCTCCTCTATATAGCCTACACTTTAATACTAATTATAATCCTAGTATTCTATTTCTTATAAAGGGTATTATATAGGTATAACTCTTCTATTTCCTCATCCTAGATTATTATCATTTAGTAAGCTAGTTTATTAAAGTATAAGTAAGTTACTATATATTATATATACTATACCCCTTTACTACTTACCTATAGAGCTTAGTAAGGCCTCTCCTTTTTTCCCTCCTTTATAGTAAACTTAATACTAGCTATATAGGAAGGGTTATTTAGATAGAGCTAGTAGTATAATAGGATTATAGTAATATTAGATAGCTCTAAGATTACTAAAATAAACTTAATATTTAATTTATCTTAGTTTAGCTAGGCCCTCTATACTAAGGTCTTATTAAGAGAGTATAAGTAATTAATAATCTTAATAAAGCTAAGTTTATACCTCCTATTTTCCTAAGCTAGTTATTTAACTAGGTAATACTTTTACTAGTATAGGAAGTTAATCTACTCTAAAATAGTCCTTTCTCCCTTTCTTAGTTAGTATTAGATGTACTCTTAAACTTATAGGATTTAAATAGGGTAGATAAGGATATTATAGTTAGTACCTTATGCTAGAGGAGATATAGCTACAGACTATTTAGGGAACTTATCTAACCCCTACTTAACTACCCTGACCACCATAATCCTCTGGTTTGGGGGGAAAGTATGGTTTGGGGGGAAAAAAGGGACTTCTTTTTTCTATGGAAACAAGGGAGGAAATAGATGTACCCCCAGTGCCGGCACGGTGGCGCGAACGGTATACTTCCCCCCAAACCATATTTCCCCCCAAACCATA
>NJFT01000030.1:0-255697 GCA_002221725.1 Scedosporium boydii | reverse complement strand
CCCCCCCCCCCCCCCCCCCCCCCCGGGGGCCCTATTGCTGTGCTTGCCTCTTTCTCTCATGCCATTGCCGCTAACTGTCGTGTGACTCTAGTGTTTACTGTCCCTACCACCCACGACATGGTCTCGCAGCTCCTCGATCCCCGCCAGCCGAAGAACCTTGCCGACGCCATTGTCATAGCTATCCTCGCCATCCACATTGCGCTGGCCTACGCACTCCCCTCGAGTTTCAAGCGCCCCGTCTTCGCCCTCATCTTTTTATTCTGGAGAGCCTCGTATAACATTGGTATCGGTTATTTGCTAAGTGTCCAATCGAAACACAGGCGGCTTGTGACTTGGGCCAAGAGGTGGAGACTTTTCGAGCACCCTTCGACCGGTAACCAGCCTCGACCCTGGTTCTACAGCCTCCTCAAGAGCGAGTTTGAGACCAAGATTCCCGAGGATTACGAATTCGACAGGGCCCCCATTGAGTATAACACATGGCTTCTGTTCCGCCGCGTCGTCGATCTGATTCTCATGTGCGACTTCGTCTCCTACTGCCTTTTCGCTATTGTTTGCTCCAACACCCCCGCCGGCGAGTCGCTGGCCATCTACTTGACGAGGTGGGCTCTCGGCATCGGTCTCGTCGGATTCAACCTCTGGGTAAAGTTGGACGCTCACCGTGTCGTGAAAGACTATGCCTGGTACTGGGGTGACTTCTTCTATCTTATCGACCAGGAGCTCACCTTTGACGGTGTATTCGAGATGGCTCCTCACCCCATGTACTCGATCGGCTATGCGGGTTACTACGGCATTTCCATGATGGCGGCCAGCTACGACGTTCTCTTCATCTCTATCCTCGCCCACGCTGCCCAGTTCGTTTTCTTAGTCTTCGTTGAAAACCCCCACATCGAAAAGACGTACAATCCTCCGGCGCCTCGTAAGAGGGCCCTCTCTACCAAGTCCGAGTCTACGACTTCGAACGGTGTTGATGACGCTTTGAACGGTTCGGCAGTTGCTGCCCCAGCGGGCGAGACTGAATCGCTATCCCAGGTCCACAACCTCGTCGGCCTGAAGAATCTCGATCTCTTCCGAGCCACCGATTATACAGTAATTCTTCTCTGCGGCTACGTTGGTATTCTTGCTCTGGTAACGCCTTCCACTCCTCTGTACCAATTCCTCTTCGTCATCCACGCTGCTTTCTGGCGTCTATGGTTTACCGTTGGCCTCGGCGTTATACTCGACCAGCAGTCCAGGAACAAGATTTGGACCCGGCACTTTGTCAAGTATGGCGAGTCCCCCGCCGAAGCGTGGAACCAGTGGAAGGCACTGTACCACATCAGTACTACTATGTGTTACGCCTCCCTCATCGCCGCCTGCTGGAAGATGTACGTGCCTCCGGAGGACTGGAGCTACGGCTGGATGCCCCTGAAGCACGTAGTCGGAGCCGGCCTTGTCGCCCTTCACGTCTGGACGGCCATGAGCATCCACGAATCCCTCGGCGAATTTGGCTGGTTCTTCGGCGACTTCTTCTTTGACAGCCGCGGCAGGCTCACCTACACGTCCATCTACCGCTTCCTCAACAACCCCGAGCGTATTCTGGGTTCCGCCGGTATCTGGGGAGCGGCGCTCATCACCTGGAGCCGAGCCATCTTCCTCATGGCTCTCATGAGCCAGATCCTAACCTGGGGTTTCCTCTCATACGTGGAGAAGCCGCACATGCAAAAGATTTACGGCAGGAACGTGCGCCACGAAGCCGGACTCACCAAGTTCATCAAGAAGTCTCTGCCGCCACCCGTCAAGACCTGGCAGGAGAGCATGGACAAGGTCTGGGACGAGACGGCAACGTTTGTCGCCGACTTCCTCGATACCGCGCGACCCAAGCTTGCGGGTGGCGTCAAGACGATCGTCCGAGACACCAAAACCTTGTTCAACTCTCCCGCTCGACTTACCATCACGCGCTTGGCGCCCGACTTGGCCGGCTACGATCCCAAGTACTACTCGCTTAGCATCGAGGGCACGCCCACCGCGGCTTCGGTCCACGACGAGCGCGCCACGGGCAAGGAGAGCCTCACGGCCAGGTTCAGGCAGGGTACGAAGACGCTCAGCTTCGAGTACGGTGCGCCGCTGAAGGTCAAGTGGACTGCCCCAGCCAACCACGGCAAGAAGGACTGGATCGGCCTGTACATGGTAGCGGACAACCACTCGCGCGAAGTCACCGACACCGGATCTCTCGGCCGCTGGGTCCCGACGAATAAGGGTATGTACGACGAGGCGACAACGGACAAGGCCATCACGATGACGGAGCGCAGGGTCAAGAACCCCGCCGATCCCACGGGCCCCGAGCTCGTCGAGGGCGAGGTCACCTTCTCCGGAGACAGGCTCTGGTGGACGCAGGGCGTGTTTGAGTTCCGGTACCACCACGACGGCCGCCACAACGTCATGTCCATCTCGCAGCCCTTCGAGGTGCGCATCTCCAAGTTCACCGACGACGAGGAGCCGGTCCCGGCCCCTGCCGATGGTGACTCGTCCAACATGTACGAGCGCGCCGTCGAGTCGGCGCTCCTGCCTATCGTGCGGAACTGCCTCGATCGCGACCCGGATATCGCCCCCAGTACCGTCGACGAGCCGTTCGGTAGCCACGTCGAGAGGAATAGCAAGTACGCTAAGAGGGTTGTTTATGCGATTCATCAGATGTTTGGCGTGGAGTTTGCGGCGGCGGTTGTTCCGGCGGATGGAAATGTGAAGAAGTTGGCGTGGAGGATTTGCAATGCGAAGAAGGTTTTGGTAAGTTTTTGGAGGCCATGGGGCGACGAAATGATGATTATTCCGAAAGTTGCTAACTCGTTTTGTTCTACAGGCTCCGTACAGCATGTCCGCTTCAAGGGGAACAACCACGCCGATATAATCCCGCCTGATGTTTGTTTATCTTTATTTTTCTGTTTTTGGATACGCCATCCTGGGGACTCTAGACTATTATAGCGGATTGGGTGTTTCTTGAGTGGGGAGAAGAGTAAGGGAAAAAGAAAAGAAAACATGGGTTACAACTTGATGTAGTTTAATGCATTGATGAAGTTCTGTCAACCCCCCCCCCCTTTTTTTTTTTCGCTCTCTCTGTGTTTCATCGATGGCTTCACTCTGAGCCAAGGTTTCCTACTCGGCTTCCAGGTTTTTGGTGGTTTACGAGCTTTTTTTTTTTTGGTATGGTTGATGATGCTGGGACGAGTTTTGGGTGTTTTGATAGAAAATAATTGAGGGAGTAGGGGGAGTAGAGGTTGACGATGGTGAATATAATGAATGCATTAACAGCAGTATTTAGGGCGTCCTGTAGAAGAATCGAGGCCAATGTCTTTGTGAGAGCAGGTCGGGCCAGCAGTTCTAGGACCCTCTGGATTGTCCATCTTCCCGCACCTTCAGTGCTTCCTAGAGCTTGAGGGAGGCAAGGAACGAGCAGGAGGCGGAATGATCCGCAAATACAACGAACGACAAGGAGCCCTTTATTGCTTTTTGGGGTATAGGCTTGCTAGAGCGCGCACAGGGTCTTGTTTTGAGGGGACGTATGTAAGATCTCACGCTTAACTTTCATATCCCATACTATTTACTCTCATTAAGCTATAAAGACGTTTTAATGCCATCTTGTGTGCATTAGTGGGGAGCAAGAGGAAAACGCGGGGGGGGACGGCATGCCCATCCGGTGAGATCGAGGATATAGGTCGGGGATATAGGCCGGGTGTAATTAAAGTTTAAGAAGGGGATATGTTCTATCTGGGATTGGTTAGTTCGAACGGTTTGATATTGAAGGGCATGAGATCTATGAGATGAGATGAAAAAAAGAGCGAAAAAAAGGTTGGTTTATGTCCGATGTATTAGTGAGGGAGGATTCCAGTGCCGGCAGCCGAAGTGGAGGAACCGGAACACCTTTCCATTGTGTTTTGTTTCTTATTTTTTTTTTTTTTCCTGTTGGCCTCTTGTAATATGTGCATAGAAAGGCGGTATGAGACGGATAGCCTCTAGAAAAGATCCGATTGTATGGGGTAAGGCCAGAAGCATCTTGCAGTTGATATCCTCCATGGGAAGACTATCTCACGCATGACTCTATTCCCACCCACAGGACAGACCCCAAACAAGTCTTCCGGAGAAGTCAAGGATTAAGCATATAGTTAAAATTGAATAAAAGAATAACAGAACGAGAATTGGTGAAATGGTAACAAATAAAAACAAAATGTGAAAAGGAAGAAGAAGAAAAAAAGAAAGGGAGGAAGGGAAGGAAGACGACAACCTCATCACTCTGCAAGAGAGCTACCTACATTCAACAGGAGTTCAATCTCGGAACCCGGCAGTCAATCGTCCGCAGATAGAGTGTGGAGAAGAATATAATGTATTAAGATGTCCTCCAAATCCAAATCCTCCACGATTCCCACGGTCCCGGCTAATTAACCCCGAAGATCTCAGCAGTCCCAGTATCCAGCCCTCTTGACTCTATGCTCTCTGTTACCGTTGCTGTTACCGTTGCTGTTACCTCTAATCTCCCCCCACTCGCGGTCCACACGAAGGGAGTATTTCCCGTCGTTTGCCATTCGCGGAAACTTTCTCCTTCGGAGCAAGGACGGCAGCCGGAACGGGAAGACAGGAGGAGGAAATCTTTTCCCGATGCGAAAGGGAGATAGACTCAAATTGGCACTCTATGTCGCAAAGCGGGTGGGACCATCAATTGAATCTCGTTGTTTCATTTCAGAGAAAGAATAAGAATGACCCAACATATGAAGAGTTAACTTTATGAAGGGGAAGTTGGGGAACTCTTAAAGAGGTCGAAGGATTTCGAGTTTTGGGTTCTGGGAGACGACGGGAACACGGGACTTGTTTTCTTCTTTCCTTTTTGAACGAAGGCTTGGACCTTGTTTTCGTCTCTTCTTTGGTTTTCCTACTTACACTCTTTTCTTCCTTTCTTTTCTCCTTCTTCTCTACAGCCCCTGGTCGCTGAGGTTAACCCAATCCAAGGCCCTCCACGAAGATGAAGAGTACTCTCCTCCCGCGGGGCCTCCTCGCCCTCACGACCCTCACCCTCCAAGCCTCCGCAACTTTCCTCTACGCGGCCTCCTACTCGGGCGACGTGACGACTCTCAACCTCACCCTCGCCGCGCCCACGCCGTCCCGCGCCCGCTGCAACGGAGCCACCAAGCCTCCCACGAATGGCACCCTCGTCGAAGTGAGCTCCACGAATGGGTGTGCAGGCAGTCCTGCGTGGTTGGAGCTCGACTACGATAACGCGCTGCTGTACTGCTCCGACGAGGGTTTGACCAAGGCGACGGGGTCGATGTCGTCCTTTAGGACGACGGACGATGGGGAGTTGATTCTTTTGAATAAGATTAATACAAAGCAGGGACCTGTGAGTTCTGTGCTTTATGGAAAGGGCGGATTGGCTGTTGCGCATTAGTGAGTTGGAACAAACACACTCGAAGCTTTCTTTCTCTTCTCTCTCAAGTAGCAAACGAGAGAGACAGAGACTGTGCGAAAACAAGAGGAAAGCACTAACGTAAGAACACAAAGCGCCGGCTCAATGCTCAACCTCATCAACGTCACAGACCCCGAATCCCTCACCCCCTTCCAAAACCAAACCTTCACCCTCGACGGTCCCGGCCCCAACAAAGGCCGCCAGGACGCTCCCCACCCGCACCAGGCCGTGCTCGACCCCACGGGCAAGTTCATCGTCGTGCCCGATCTAGGCGCCGACCTCGTGCGCGTCTTCGCCATCTCCGACGAGGACGGGCTGACCGTCACGGCGGGCGAGCCGCTCGTCGCCGCGGCCGGGAGCGGACCGCGTCATGTGTCGTTCGTTGAGAAGAAGGACGGGTCGTTTGTCATGTATTTGATCTCGGAGCTCTCGAATACCATTACGGCGTATAACGTCGTTTACGGTGAGGAGGAGGGGGAAGAGGGGATTTCGTTTGGGGAGGCGTTTGTGATTCCTACGCATGGGGAAGGGGAGGAAGTCCCCAAGACTGCTGGCGCCGCCGAGATTCTCGTCTCTGTAAGTTTTGGAACCCTCGATACCAGCCTCGTAATTCTATTTTCTAACAGAATATTGCTCCTAATAGCCCGACGGCAAGTTCCTCACCATCTCCTCCCGCATGGAAGACGCCTTCACGATCCCCAACCCCACCCCTTCCGAAGACGACGAAGACTCCCCCGCCGAGATCCCCTCCGACACCCTCATCACCTTCTCCATCGACTCTTCCTCCGGAGCCCTGACCCTCGTGCAGAAGGCTCCGGCGGGCGGTCGTGGCCCGCGCCAGTTCACCATCAACAAGGAGGGGACGCTCGTGGCGGTTGCGCTGCAGGCGGATAGCAGGGTGGCGGTTATTGGGAGGGATGTCAAGACGGGGGAGTTGGGGGGCGTTATTGCTGCGGCGGTTGTGAAGGGCGGTGTTACGGCTGTTATTTTTGATGAGTAGAATGAAGGAGTTGGGGAGGAAAGGGGATATAGAGAGATAGAGGTCGGAAGGGGAAAGGAGAGGGTCGTTAAAACGGGGTTTCCTTAACAAGACGAAGCTTAGTTTTACTGAATGCTAGACACGACTGAGGGTTTCATTAAAAAGGGTTGATTTTCTGTTTATCTTTTCTGCGTCCCTTCTGTTGGATATCGAGTGAGAGAGGCGAACAGAATAACACGACTACAGGCGATCCCCGTTGTCGTCCTGGGCTTGCGATGCCACGGGAGGCAGAGACCATGACACTTGTCCAGAGTTCACGCTTACTCGACGTCGCCATCTCAATTCAGCTATCAACGCCCGCACGTCTTCTCTCGATTCACACACCCTTCCTCCTCTTCAAAGAACATTTGCCACTCGAGCCCTGGTCCGCTCCACTACAGAAGAAAACGGATCAATGCATCTGTCCGCGGTGGGAAATCTACTGGCAACCAGAGCCAGGGGACATCAAACCAAAGATCACAAGTTAGAAGAGGGCCGGGTCTAGAGCGGGCGTTTGAAAAGAAGCAAAGCGAAAAAATAGGGTCTTGTTATCTTGCTGCGTTATGGACCCGACGAAATGAGTGTAAGTCTTCGAGGCAATGGGGTAAATGCGTGTGGCTTAAGTTAATCCGGTTTTCGGCAGCCTGAATGGGACGAGCGGGCGGATGGCGCAGGGCTGCTCAGAGTTGTCGGAGTCTCGGACCAGGATCGAGAGGACGGAAAAACTATTTGCGTGATTCCGAAAGAGGGAAGGTCTGGATTGGTTTAATGCTTCATGGAGATCGCTTCTGGATGGGATCGACGAAGCAGAAGCACGAGCACACGTCGACGACATTAAACCTCCCCGGTCTACGTTGTAGTAGAGTGAAGTTGAAGCAGTCGATCGCCGCTGTCCTCCCCCTTTTCCAGCCAGAGAATTATCTGATCCTCAGTTTTGGGTGAGGAAGCCCAGGGAAAGGTCTAGCAACAAGAACAATTTGGTCCTGCCAAACGACACTAGAAATGGTCGCGGGTGTAAGGCCCATAACTCGATAAGATGTGCGGCCATCCCTTTCCTCCCCAATAATCTGGCCGAATACATAATGAGCGCCGAAAAGGCGTTACGAATAGAGCCAAACGTTGGCTGAGAATGACGAGTAGGTTTGATAAATTTTGGAAGAGTCTAAATTGCAGCTTCCACACGTCCGTGAATGTGACAGCGGCAGAGAATCGCCGGAGTAGGGAAAGAAGGAGAACAGGGTCTAGATTGACCCAAGTAACGTCGGTCAATCGATGGAACTCGGCCTAAGGAGGACGACTCCCTGTACGAAGGACCGAAGGTATATGCAGCGCACGTCACATCGTTTTGCGAAGGGACACAAGGGGTCCTGTAATGTGGATCTCATCCGCACATGGAGGTTTCCTGGGTCAGTGGGGACGAACTATTTTATCTTGTAGTAGTGCAGTGCGAAGTACGTACTCCGTAAGTATGCCAACATGTAGAGAAGAACCAGGTCATGGACTGGAAAAGTGGTCGGAGCGGCCGGGTTGGGGACCGGAGTTGGGGGCGGCGATGGAAGGGGTTGGAGTCGTAGCATTTTGCTTGCGGGTCGCGGGTTGCCGTTTGCCGTTGTGAGACACGTGTGGTGTACGAGCGGCACGTCCGCAGCTGCAAGCAACCTGCAATGACTAGGATCGAAGACGTAGTATGGTGATACTGCAGAGCTCACGGCGGGCTACCCTTCATGGTTTCATGGCGCCTCATGGAGGCTCAAATCTCGTTGATTGTTGGGACGGCATGGAAGGTTCGTGGCGGCTACACGCGCCTTGCAACTAAAACTGCGAACCACTACAATCAATATCTCTCTCAATGTGGTTTCCGCTAGAACTACGAGGGTTGTGGGAAGTCCTGGAGTAAGAACAACTTTGGATAGACTCTAAAGCGCGCCTTGAGACTCTTCATTGTCCCACTCGCAGCTAATATCCTGATATTGGTGATACCGAGGCCCGCAGTAAGCGAATTGACCAGGAAGATGAGAAAGCCCACGCCGGCTTCCCTCGGTAGAAATAAATGAAGTATTCGTTAGAGAGAGGTCTGGGACAGCGTTCTGCAGAGGTTGGTCGTGCTTCCACTTGTCCTCCAAGTAGGTTGTGCCCGGCGTCGTCACATCGAAGACATTCACATACTTTACTCGACACAGCCTGTACCACAAACCGACGAGACCATTGCAGGAGCTCCAATGAGATCTTGGCGTTCCTCATCCACTGAGATAATTAAGGACCCTTTGTAAAGAAATGGATGGTTTTAACGATGGGGGAAAAATAGTGGCAATAATAAAATACCGAGGTTTTGTTTTTACCTGGCTGATCTCGAGTCTCAGACGACTTGTTCTTGACGAGCCTCATCACACATACTTTCGTACTTACACCCCTCATCAGGGACGAAAAGCAGTGCGTTATTAATGAATCATTTCACCTTTTTTCGGTGTTGTGCATATGTGGCCACTCTCGGAACCATTCCCCTTGATAGTGTGGGTGCCGGATTGATTCAACAGTCCATGGTCATAGTCGAAGCAGCATGCGCTGTCATCACCACGACGCTACCCTGACTCGGGCTCTGATGCTCAAGCTGCTTCCAAGTCCACATTTGATATTAAGCCGCACATGTGCTCTTTTAGCTAAGAAGAATCACCCGTCTAGACAGTCCATTTTGACTTGGTTTGGGACTCGCACGATCAACAAGGAAAGACCCTGCCCTCATCTCCGCGCTCCCAGCCTACCGGTTGGACCAAGTAGACCCTTCTCAAGATGGGCTACTGCGTATTCAGAGATACAAGTAAGGTTTGGACCTGAGGCCGGTGACGAGTGACGGGGACGATGATCCAGGCCCCTGATTCTGGAGGCAGTGTGATCTAGACAGCCTATCCTGAGATCTGAGATGAGGTTTTCTTTAGTCGTCCGTTCGTATCTACTCCGTATGTAGTTCGAAAGCAGAAAATATCCAGCCACACATCAATATCCTCCTAGTACGCGCACACCACTTCCCATCTCCGCTCCCGTCGTAGAATATGAAAAGTAAGCCCACCGCCAATATACCTCTCGTCCTGGCTATCCTGGCCTCGGGAAATCAGGATCCTTGAACCTGTACACGAGACCCAGCGGTGCGGATCGGGAGGAAACTTTTTTTTTTTGCTCAAGCGAAATAACATGACCACTGCACAGGACTTGGAAGCACTGCTTCGTCTATAAAACAAGGTGATGGGGCGGTTTGAATAAAAAGAGGTGGGCTGTTAATATATAGCGAGCGGTATTGCCAAAGCCTCATGACCAGCGTGACCAGACCTGACCAGCAGGAGGATCGAACCGTCTTTCCGGATGAGGCAGGACGGCGAACAGAACGCAAAAGGAAAACAAGGCTCCGAGACGGCCCTTCCCCTCGTGGGCGGTCTAGAAGCAGAGGGTTGTGGGGGACGCTAGATAGAAGCTGGGGAAGCTGGGGATGGCGTGGGTATGGGTATGCTTGCTAAGAAATGGAGTCGAGGTGAGGAACAGAGACCGAGTCGTCTATCAGTATGAGTCCTGAAAACAAGGACGAAGTACCGAGGTACCTGGCGACATTGCGGACAACGCTTCGGTGCTCGGGTCGACGAGAATCCCACTGCCGCCTACTGCTTGAGAAGCTTGAACGTTTGGTAACCTTACATGTCAAAGTTGCAGCGATCTAAAAGCGGCGAGTTTGTTCATCCGCCTTTGCTCAACGAGAGTCTTCTCTTTCCCAACAAGGAAAGTTGCTAAGAAGAAATGAGGCGAGAAGGCACGGTCCTGCGAGGCAGTATCGCTAGTGAAACTGTGCAGGCACCGGGTTTCGCTCAATGGGATTGAAGTCGTGTGTGGGTATGAGTGCCATTCTCTCCCCGTGTTTGTCAAGACTGCATGCGGACGCGTCCGGAGATGCATCGCCTATTTTGACGTAGCACCACTAGAAGCGCCCGGGCTAGGCCAGGCCCAGCCAATACCACTACAGCGTAGCACCTTGGCGTATGCAATGTCCACGAGCAGAGTCTCTCTTGCAAGGGCTCCGGAATCAGGCCCGAAAAAGAAGAGCCGTTGTAGCGTACCCCTCAAGGACCCCAGCCCGAAGCGCGTCCGCTAGCCTGGCGAGCCCCCGACCTGGCATCAAGATCAGGAGGGGGTTTGCTTCAATTAGCGTCGTTCGGGGGTGCAGCGCCAGGCTTCGGAGCAACATTCGAGATCTCATCAGCATCTGGATGCCCTTGCTAATCTCGTCCATTTGGTGGTCCATTGTGAGATGGTGCAAAGGGTACGACACACACAGGAGAAGCAGGGCAAACCCGACTCTACCCACTCAATTTCCTTCTTGCGATCTCTCATTTCTACCTCGGTAGGTATTAGTGGCTTTAATGGGATAAGGTTAATATCAGTGGCCAATGTTGGTTGTTGTTCTAGAGGCCCTTTCTCGCCCTCCCCCATCCCCTCCCCCAGAGCCATGCAACCTCTTCGTCCAACTTTGCTCATTCGAGTATTCGGCCCGTTCGGCACACTCAATGCCCAGTACCATGTCATCTATTTCCCTGTCCCACCTCGAATCAAATCACATTCTCTCGTCCCCATCCGAACAGCATGAGGTGCGTTGGCGCACGAAAAAGAGACGGCCAATATCGGAATAAGAGAGCCTCCAGAAGAAAAAAACACAGTGTTGATTGATCCGTCTCTGGGACTGGACATATGAACGAATGGGCTTCTCGACGGGGCCTTGTTGGTACTTGGGCGATTCATCCCCATCGGCCGAGATGGATTTGATCCATCCATCCACCTCTTGGGGCTTACTTCTCTATACATTAATGCAAGTACCTGCGGGAAGCAAATATAAAGTGCTAAAAATCCTCCAGATCCAACACGTGCCCTTGATCTCGCCAACGTGAACCGAGTCCGAATTTGTAGATTATATTTGTATTTTTGATCCTGGTATCTATTCCTGATCCTTACTTCGTGAATGGCTGTATGTAACCGAAACAGAAAAACCTCTCAATATCGCAGGTGCAGGCTTAGAGGCCTCGCCAAATCCTCGCTTGCTGAGAATAGAATCATTGATGACCTGCCGACGAAACCCTGCCCTTCCTTCGCCTCCATTCCTGTTTGCTGTTCTCTTCCTTTCCCAAATCCATTGAAGTTTTAATTATAGTTCCATGATCGGCTCTGCATATTTTCAGCAGTGTATCCCAAAATAACGCAGTTTGTGGTGCTTCGCCGTGGTGTTGGGAGGACGGCACTTACAACTGAAGGTACCGTAGCTCCATAGGTAGCGGGAGGAGGCGGCCTTCCTGCATGTATGATATTGATGCTATTACCAAGTAGCGCCTCAGGTTGCCTGGCTTCATGTTTCCAAGAGTGGCACTCAACCTTCCCTTACTGTCCTATTTCTCAAGGCGACATTACCCTTCGGCAAGTGGAAGGCAAGTGTCTATTAGATGACGGGCGGCATCCACTCGCCCTCAGCGGCCAATTATACACGCAGAACCACGGCCACTCTAACAACTCAAAAGAGTGCGTGCTTCTTATAGAGTCCCATATGAGCACTGTTACGATCGCGATAGGCTCGTAAAATGCAGGTACAGCGTGCCGGACCTGTCATGAGGACGGACGGAATAGCAATAGCAGCCACTGGGCTATATCTTATATGTGGGCTGAAGGTAAGCCGGAAGAATGAGGAAGGTGCTGAAAGCTCGTGTCTTGAGCGCCATTGAAACAAATGGCAGATCGCAAAGGCATTGATGGCTTGGTCTATCAAGGTCTGAAGCACGTATGAGTACCTCCGTACGTGCGAGCAACAGAAAAGGAGAATCCAGAGTGGTGATGTTTTCGACCGAGTCTTTCCTGGAAAGAAGAAAAAGAGAAACCATCAATTTTGGTACTATCCCGTTAGGGGCTAGGTCTGTCGGATCCCCTTCCCGCCTGGCTTTCAAGAGCGAGACACACGAACACCCAAAAGCCTAAACATTCAACACCTACCCTTCCATTTTCAGGCGTCGTATCATTCCGGGAGTAACCCTTTGCCGTAAGATTAAGATTACTACGGAGCACGCCCGCCAGAAGCGAAAGGCTGGGAGCCACATCTCTGGGAGTGAGAGTCTTTCCTTGCAAGGGTATTCGAAGGGAATCAGAGAAAACTCCCATCTCTTAACCCTGCTTTTCTGTGACAAAGGAAAAAAAAGGAAAATGTGGAGTGGTCGAGAGAAGGGTGCAGCTTGAGTGGGTGCAGCTTGAGTGAGTACGGCGTGTGGGAAAAAGGCTGGTCTGGAGCGTTACATGGCATTTGCAGGCCCCTGTACGAAGTACACTCCACAGAACTGGTCTGTATGGCCTGGCTATGGCTATTCATTCTTCAGAGGACTTCGTAAAGAGGGAGGATGCTCACCTGAGTCTTGATAAATTGAACCTACCCAAGGATGGAGGTGCTGGGGACAATGGGAAATATCAGTACGAAGTAATTAGAATTCAATGCTACTCGGTGCTTCATCTACACGCAGCAACCCCTCTCAAGTCATACATATCGAGTACAGATACCAAGAAACCGTTGGATCCGAGGGCTCTCTCCGAAGCATGTATCCAATGAGACGCCAACAAAGCTTCTATTCACTCGTTCACGTCTTGGTTCTGTCATTTCGTGAAATATTGAAAATTGGAAAGAGGGCTCGGACTTCTGACACCATCATTTCTCGCCACAGGTGTATTCTGGTGGCCCCCCGGATGATATGGCTTTTCAAGGAGCAGGGTAACCAGTGGTGGAAGTATTGTTAGAGTCCCAGTCTTTGCCTTGATATCCGACCTGGACCCTTTTAAGATCCTCGACGGATCCATAATATCAGTTGCCTCCGGTCCCCGCCCGCCACCCCTACTACTCCTTTCGTACTTGGAAGGCTTGTTCTCGACGACGCTAAACTTCTCGGACACGGCGCTGGTATTGACGTGAGGATCATTTACGGGAGGGTCCGTTTTTAAGAGATCCTTCATGCACGCCCTTAGTGGGGATTCTATCCTCTTTCGTACGCTTAAATCAATTTCCATACAATTCGTGATTATTTGCGAAATAATAGCCACTTAAGGCCAACGTCCGTACACGTACTCTTTTATTGTAGCCCTCTCGACAGACTGGATCTGGAAATCATTATCTGGGGAAAAAGTGGAGGGATATCATGCTCGGGACAATGCTTCCATCTCACACCCCGCCTAAAGAGACAAGGAATGCCAATTAAATCTAGATTATTCATTTCGTCTAGGGCTCCCTCAGAATCTGGTACTCTCCGTGATGTGCAACCTCTCTAGACCGATTTCCAGATGTGATGGCATGGACGCCTAGAAACGAGAGGGTGTGAGGCGAGGGCGATGAGATGGAGCAGGAACCTTGATTTGGACTGTGCATGAAAGGACAGGACGGCCCCAGCAGGTCATCTCCACCGCACCCGCCTTGGAGACGTGTAATTCGTGTAGAATTCTTCGTCTCGAATTCCTCGGCGAACGGTAGATCTTGCGAGGCACATCCTGCTAGATCTATTTTGGCTATGCTTCATCCAGATATGGTAGTAAAATACCCACGTCCATAATAGACGAGCCAAGCTGTCGGCAACGGCATGAAGATGTCATTCTGGGCATGGTAATATGAAAATTCTTTCGAGGTGTGAATCGCACAGCTTGGGCAAATATACAAGCTTGACTAGGCATTTTACATACACTTGCCCCATCCCCAAGGGCGAAAAGTAAAGGTGATTGGCGACCGCGCCTGGTGCCTAGACAGCAGGCACAGGGCGTACCTTGCCTTTTCCCCGCACTTTCTTACCTTCTTTCTCTTCCTGACAGGCGAAGTACATTTCTTTTGTGGACTTCGGACTGAGTGTGCTACTGCAAGAAGATGGATCACCGGCATAAGAAGATAGAGTGCGAAGCAAGGTCAGCATGACAGGGGCAGGGAGGGTCCTTGATAGGGAATCGGCGAACAAGAAAACCACAGCACACGGAGCACCCGACACCCTGTACGCTGAGGAGATGCCAATGCAAGCAATGATGTGAGAGTGATGACACAACCAAAGGCGCGGCATAACTTGATCCGTCTGAAATCGTTATTACTTGCAGGAAAAAAAAAAAAAAAAAAAATGCCACGAGAGCTTGAGTAACAGATGCTCGGCATGTCTTTCGCGTGGCGCGCCAGGAGGAGCAGGTGGTGGCACGTCGTACGCAACAAATTTGATGGCATGAATCTCACTGGTGGTGCCGTACTCATCTATCCTTGATGCGAGGAATGACCACACGAGCACGAGAGCTGTTGGCGAGCCCTTTTCTCCCATCATTTTGGGGAGGTGGGCGCCTCAACCGCCCTCCCATTGCGGTGGCTTGCATGAGTGGGAAAGGCTCAGACCAGTCGGCTTCCATCCTTCTCGCGTAGGATATCTAGGGACACAGTTCTTGGGTGAGAGCTCTTGGTCTATTCGTAAACAAATTGTCCCCGTGAGCGATGATGCCCACTATTAAGCCCACTGAAGACAGCACTTCGTACTGCCAGCTTGGTGATGATTCCCACTTTGTGTAAATTTACGTAGGAGGTCAGTGGTCTTGTCTTACTCCACAATGATATTTCGTTGTTGGTTCCTCCGGCTTTCCTGTCGCAGATGTCAAGATCGGGATTGTCTGAGAAAAGTACTAGGCCCTTGTTCTCGACCCCATTATGTATACATTGTATCCCAGTCTTTATTAGGGTCTCGACTTCGTCGCCGACCTTGACATTCCCTTGCCCTTGTCCTGTGGAGGACAAAGCCGGACTTGGAGGCTCGCCCGCTTTCTCCTCCCACTTGACCAAACTTACGGAGCACCTTCACTCAGTCAAATTTTAGTGGCTACTCTGGTGCCCCCGCATCTCTTCCCCATTCCCCATTTCCTATTTGATCCTCTCCAGAACTCAATTGGCACTCGTCTGAAGTTCCACTGCAATACAGCACAGTGCTTCGTAGTGTAGTGTACTTTGTACGAAGTAGTTCTGGGGGTGGTGTGGGTACGTGTGGGCGTTCATCCGCGATGTAACCAAAATGTACCCTCCAACGGTGCGTGCGGTATCACATCGGGTACGAACCCGTACCGCTACTTTACCTTCACGTATCCTACCCCGGAACTGCCCCCAACAGGACCTTGTCATCCCCTCCTTAGCCAATATAATACGACGAAAGGACCCATAGCAAAGTACCAAAGTACAGTTCAGGAACGAGAGGAGACCCTTGCTCCATCACTTCTTTCCCCATCTTTGATTTCCATTTCAATGATCCCACTAAAAAGATCACTGCTAGGCAGTGTATACAGGTACTTTGTAGGCAAGGCAATATGGAGTGAACGAAGGAAGTACTTCACACTTGACAGCTTGTACCTTGAACTGGCGTGGCAGGCGCTCCATGCTCTCACCCACCCACCACCCACTGTACCTCATATTTGATACCCTCTGATCCTCCACATTTCTTCCAATATCCGGTCTCGTTTTGCCATAATAACACCTCGGCCCAGTGCTTACATCCAATTTGTAGCTTCCTCTCGTCTCATTCACTCTTGCTTCCCGTTTCCAACTCCACCACTTCACCTGAGGAAGTTGCCATCTCTTGGAGTGTTTCATCGCCAACACTTACTTCGTCTCTTACCTCAATCTATCTCGAATCTCCCTGTTTTTGTCGTCTGAACTCTACTTCTGTTTCTTGACCAAGCTCTTAGTGCTGTGCTATCTCCACGTCCCTCTTAACCCCCCCAAAAGAACCGACAGAAACTGTGTAATCCGGGGTTGCGTTGTCGATCTCCCCCAAAACCAACCACCGCTAGGAAAGTCTGCACACACAAACTCACCGCGGGTCAGGGTTGCTCTGAACCTTCAGAGCAACAGCGCCGTCGCCGTTGCCCACCACGTCTTCCACACAGCTTCACCTCCAGACCAAAATCATGTCCCCGTCCTCGACGGGCGACTCCCCTCGATCGGCCACAGCAGCAGCCACCGCCCGGTTTACTATGCCTACCCGTGACAACTTCACCATTGACATATCCTCCGGCGCCCTCAACTCGGTCACCAACGGTGCCGTAAATTCCATAAAATCCCCCGCCACCATCAAGACGCAGCGGGCTGCGAGCTTCAGCAGGGAGGGTATCCTTGGCGCCGCCCAGAAGGCGCGCAACCTCTCTTTGCCCACCGATACCCGATCCGAAAACATGGCCGCTGGAAACCAAAAGTCGCAGCAGGCCGACGATGGTCCTAGCAGCAACCCTCTGAAAAGGCGCAACCCAGACTCCACCCCCGATTACCCGAGGAGGAGGGCTACTATTGCTGTATGTTGCTAAATTTTGCCCTTCCATCTTCTTTTTCCCCGTTCTCTCTCTCCTTGTTCATGGGATTTGGAGCTTCGACGTGGTGGCGCTCCGTGGTTATTAACGTGGTGGAAAAAAAAAAACTGTAGTGCGAGGTTTGCCGATCCAGAAAGTCCCGATGCGATGGCACGAAGCCAAAATGCAAGCTCTGCACCGAGCTCGGCGCCGAGTGTATCTACCGCGAGCCCGGAATCAAGCTTGATGCTGGCGACAAGCTTATCCTGGAGCGCCTTGGCAGGATCGAAAATCTACTGCAAATGAACATCGTCAACAGCCAGGCTAACGGCGGCATAAATATTTCCCACGATTCCCCCTCGATGAGCAACGGAACTGCCCTGAGCGGTGGGGAAAACCTCATGGTTGGAAACCCCGCGAACAACTTCGTGTCTATCATTCCAAACGGCGGCCTTGGTACCTGGACGAGCCCCACCAACATCTCGACGATGCCAAAGGTGCACACGAATGCCGCGCTTCACCTCCTCCAGTGGCCTCTTATCCGTGATCTCGTTTCCCAACCCTACGACCCCCAGATTTTGCTCCAGCTCGAAATGGCGCGGGACCCTCTCCATTCGCTCACCAAAACTCCCTGCGTCGATTTGTCCAATACCCAAGCCTACATCGAGGCGTACTTTGAGCGAGTGAACGTGTGGTACGCCTGCGTCAACCCCTTCACTTGGAGGAGCCATTACCGAACCGCGCTCTCCAACGGTTTTAGGGAGGGTCCTGAGAGCTGCATTGTCTTGTTGGTCTTGGCCCTCGGCCAGGCGAGCTTACGGGGCAGCATCTCACGTATTGTCCCTCAGGAGGATCCCCCCGGCCTTCAATACTTCACCGCAGCCTGGGCTTTGCTCCCCGGTATGATGACTTCGAACCACGTACTCGCAGCGCAGTGTCATCTCCTGGCCGCGGCCTATCTCTTCTACCTGGTTAGGCCTCTGGAGGCTTGGAATCTCCTGTGTACTACGAGTACGAAGCTGCAACTTCTACTTATGTCACCGAATCGTGTCCCTCCTCAGCAGCGCGAGTTGACGGAGCGCATCTACTGGAATGCCCTCCTCTTCGAAAGCGACCTCCTCGCCGAGCTGGACCTCCCCCACTCAGGCGTGGTGCAGTTTGAAGAGAATGTCGGCCTCCCGGGCGGCTTTGAAGGAGAGGATAATCAAGAAGCTGTGGGACGCGATGACCTCTGGTACTTCTTGGCCGAGATTGCTCTCCGAAGGTTGTTGAACCGCGTCAGCCAGCTCATCTATTCCAAGGATTCCATGGCCTCGACAACGAGTCTGGAGCCGGTCGTGGCCGAGCTCGACTACCAGCTTACCCAATGGTACGAGTCATTGCCTATGCCCTTGCAGTTCCCATTCGCGCGGACTATGCTCGTCGACCCGGTCCAAACCGTCCTACGATTCAGGTTCTTCGCATGCCGAACTATAATTTACCGGCCCTACATCTTGGCCGTTCTGGATAACGAAAACGCCGTATTGGATCCATCAGTACGGGAAAGCTGCCACAAATGCCTCGAAGCGGCAATCCGGCAATTGGAACATATCCAGGCACAGTAAGTTGAAATTTGCCCTTCCACCACCCTTCCCCCCAATAATTGAACCCGTCCAGTGGTCGCCCCCTCGATTCTGCGGCAGGCCTCCATATTCCTCCCCAGCTGCAGGTCAAGCAACCCCCGCACACTCTTCCCGCCTAATATAGATGCCCATTTCCCCTTTATTACACCACATACTGCCCTACCCACCACATCCATGTCTCATTCTTCTTTTTGAATGAGAGCCGAACATGTAGTTAATGAAACTAATCTAACAAATTCACCGCAGTCACGCCGGCCACATGCCTTATCTCTGGCAAGGAGCTCTGTCGATCGTATCGCAGACACTGCTCGTAATGGGCGCGACTATGTCTCCGTCGCTGATGAGTATCCTGCTTACACTCGTTCACAGCCGGGAGACGATTGACCACATCATCAACGAGGTTGTTATGGAAATTGAGAGATATGCCGTGTTGGCGCCCAGCCTCAGCCTAGCGGCCGAAATTATCAAAGAAGCTGAGGTTCGAAGAAGGGCGTTCCTTAACTCTTGATGATGATACGGAGTTGCGGGGAAAAAGAAGAAGCTTCGGCTTTTTTTTTTCTCGCTCTCATACCTTTCGTTTCTCTTGAAACAATTACTACCGGTTACAATGGTCTTAATGCCCTCTCATTATCGCTTCGCAATGCCTTTGACCAACCCCCCGTTGACTTTACGGCCCCCGTCTTTGACGCTGGCCCTAGTTATTAGGGGAAGGGGGTGAAAAAAAAAAAAGGGGCTGCTACAACTTACATTGGGTGTTCATCGAGACTGCTTCTTCAGGAATAGGAGAATATGCCAAGGGTATTCTCGGCGATTCCAGTTTTTCGCGTCTACTGATCTGCCTTGGAGCCGGGCGGACCGGGACCTGGGAGTTCACGTCGACCGTCAACGTTCTTTTTTTGTCCGCAAAGCCTTACTCTGGGCGGACTGCTACTGCAACGCCGCGCCCTCCACCGGCTCCGGAATATCCACTTCCCGAGACCCATGGCTGGCGTAGGGTGCGTCTACATGATACGTTATTCCCCTCTTACCAACTAGAAGGATCTAAGTCGGGGTTGTCGCTACCTGCCAGCGGGCGGGAAGTGGGACAGGGCCTTCTGACTTTGGTCGTTTTTTCCCACTACCCCAGTTCATGGGGGATTGGAAGTGCCACTTTGGTGGAAATGAGTTTCGAGGTCGCTTCGTTTCGCCATTGCATGTATCAGCGGCGCAACCCCAAACCCAACCTTTTAAGACGGTTGTTGTTAACTGCTTCACTTCTTCCAGCCCCCGTTTTATTTTGGCGGGGGATCTGCGACCAAAGGAAAAGACATTTCATGTCTTGGCTATTATTTCCCGTCTGCCCTCCTTTGGTTGGGGCTAGCCTCGCAAAACGGAAGACTCCAAGGCCGGAATCAATTCGATTTGACTATGGGGGGTGTCACTTCCAACTGGACCGAACATAAGAGCTTTACCAACGGCGGTTACGAAATCTGGAAGTTCTTGGATCCAGTTCTTTCAGAGGCTTGAACCGGTTGCATTTTTTCCGTCTCTAATTTACGACCCATTGAGAACCAGCCGCATCTTGCCTTCATCTCTGTTTCCGGGATTAGCCAGTTCCCCACTTTACGTACGGCCTTTCCGCTTCGCTCTCGAGCCGCATACGGACCAGCACGCGCCAATGCAGTCATTCTTCTGGGCTTTCATCTTTTCTGATCAGAAGGGAGGGAGGAAAGTGACTGACGAAACCAACCGGTATTCTATGGATGGTGTGTGCGATGCGGGATTAAGGGAACGACATCCGACGGAGACGAGATGACTATGTGATGAAGACGACGTCTTACCACATCTCCCGATGAAGATTTAGCAACTGGATAATCAAAGGCAGCTTGTCACTGTACGTCGCAACTCCTCATGATGTCTTGGAATGCTCTACTAAGATGAGATGAGCTCCGTTTCTAGCCGAGTGTGGGGGAAAGCCACAGACGATGACGTACGACAACAGCAACATATTCTCGATTGGGACAACGCTTGCGGATGGAATCCGTCCTGCTTCATGACCTGGATAGGGTCTGAAAAGGGGGCGTGTCTGAGCTCAAAAGGCGAATGGACATTTTACAGGATTTTAGGCTTTTCGAAAGTATCGACCGACGATACGACCGATTGGAATTGGATGCAACGCCATTATGGACGACATATCAAGATGAGTGGGAAGTGACGTGGGGAAAACCCGCAGCTCCGGCCGGGCGCCGGCGGCGACATCTGCGGGAGAAACGATAACCTAGAGATGGCGAAGTACGACTCCTGCACCTCTTTTTTCTTCAGCATCCGGCTTCTTTCGCTCCGCACAAACGTTGCAGAAAAACAACGCGGGGAGCATGGATCGTTGGATTTTCCCCTCTCCCTCAAACCTTCTTTCCCCTCCCCCCTTTCTTGTCAAAGCCCATATAGGCGCCAGATCTCATCCGTTCGCTGCAGTGTGTGGTTGGCGGGTAATAGTGAAAGGTGTGAGGGGATTCGGGCCGAATATCCGGGAAAATACATTCAGCCAATCAGTGGTCGAGGGAGCCAACCACTCCGGATCACCTTGCTTCCCTCCTTCACGCGATCGATCTATTCCGTCGAGGAGACCATGACGACGACAATTGGAAGTACCCAGCTCTTTAATGGAGATCCGTGCCTTTTGAGGGAAATTCGCGACGAAATGAAAGGGGGTGATGGAGGAGAAGGAGAGGGAGAGGGAGAGGGAGAGGGATAGTGGTGAGGGAGGACAGGAACAAAGCGGCTTGCTCTTTCGCATTTTCTCTTCTTCCTCGTCTCATGGCAATGCGGAAAGTGTCCGGTTCTACTGGCCTGGCTACAATTGTTGCTATCCTTTCCGCTGGTCGATCTTGCACCTGCTTAGATACCCGATACTTTCCCCGCCGCCGACTCCATCTCGCCTTGCCGCTATCCGAAGATGACTACAACCGAGTCCATGTGTCCGGATGCGAAGTCTCTTCTCTCCCCTGTCCCGGCGTGCGGCCAAAGCGCCAAATGGAATTTGGGGATCCCATGAGGGACACACGGTGGGACTGTCCCTCCTTTCTGTTGGCATTGTCGTGGATTTTTTTATATCAATGGGGGGCCGTGGGATGTTAATTCTTTCCTACTCTGGTTGGAGAATGATTTATTATTTTATATTTTTCTTACCATTTTTGGCGAGTTGTTTTCTTCCTGTTTTCCTTCTCTTTTTACTCTGTTATTCTGTCTGCTCTCTCTCTCATGACTTTGATGAACTTGGAACATGGGTGGTGCTTTTTTATTCCCCAAATCGGGTCCCTGGCGTGTCTGGGTCGCAACGTTTTTCCAAGGTTGACATTGATTTTTTTTTTTTTTTTTTTGAAAGCCGCTTGAAACACCACATATTTTTGGAGCATTTTATTCGTGAACCTCGTTTTCTCGGGGACGATGGGGTCCTCACTGCGCTTGGGTGTAAGATGTATTATATATAATATAATAAGAGCGCAACAATGCCGTCCCCTCTCTTGCTATGTGAATGTTCCTGATGGAGTGTTGTTTTTCTTCGTCTGCCTCTATGCGGTGTATTCATTTAGTTGAGCATGCACTTCTAAGCTCGCTGGCTCGAGAGGAATGACATCAATTGATGTGGTTACTCTGAATCGAAGCCTCGCATACTGGGATGATGTTTACGCCGTTGAGATATATGGCCAAGTGTGTGCCGAGGGAGATCAGCCGGCGGTCAGATTTCTCGGCGGCAGATGATTCACTTCTCCCTTCTCCCTTTTCCCTCTCCTCCCTTACACCCATCCAAGCGTTGGGGTCTTGAGTAATTTATTTACTCTTGGGCATGACTTTTGAGGCCCTGGGCCTGGAGATGGGTGGACCCTGACGAGATGGTTGGGGCAGCGTTTGCATTTCAAGTTTCTTGTTTTCGCAATATTAACTCTAACGTAGCACAGGAGAGAGACATGACGTCTGACCTTTTTCAGAGTGTTTAGCGAGATGGGGTTGAGGGTAACTATTATTTAGTAACGCCCTATTCTGTCTGCTTCCTGACAGAGGGGCGAAAGGCATCTCGTAAAGGGAGTCGCACTTCTACTAATTAGCCACTTTACCCTCCCCCCCCCCTTCTTGGCCTTGCTATTTTTTTCTCCCTTACTCCGGAGCAGGCTTTCCAGAAATTTTTGTTAATTTAAGATTCTTCGAAGTGTGTGTCAAGAGTTTTGTGTGTGTGTGTGTGTGGGTGGGTGGGTGGGTGGGACGGGCAGATGGAGATGGATATAGCTTCGGAGAGGGTTAGAGATGGCCAGCGTGAGGTTTTAAGCAGGATGCTGTACGAGTTGCCGTTCTTACTTAGTTCTAGTGTTACTTGCTGGGGAAAAGTAGCAGTGGGAGCTGGTTGTTTTGTCTAGGCTCGAGGAAGTGCAGGAACGACGCCCAGAATGAACATTGTGCGGCTCGCTTCATGAGTGTGAGACGTTGCTGGTATGACTTTTCTAGTGGATGAGGCTTTTCCTTGAGCTTGGAGGGGCTCGATTTTGCTTTTCTTTTGCATGAAGAATTGGGGCTCTTGTTAGGAAGGATATTTGCTAGGGAAACTGGGGTGTAGTATGAGTTCATGATGCGAAAGGGATCCTCTGGACTGCCCCATGCCGTTTTTCCATGGTACACATCAATGTCGAGAACCATTTCGTTCCAAGAAAATTTGACGGTTTCTTTAGTTGGAAGTATCCTTCGTGGGTAGCTCGATCGGACTTCACTAGGTGATCCTCCCGGTCGAGAACGATGGAAGTGTGCTGGGTTGGAAGATCTACGCCTTGAGGAGCGTGGAATGCCCTGGCGCAATACTCGCTCGGTCTTTACTATTTGCTTGTTCTATATGTCTTTTTGGTCCCGTATTTCGTGATATTCCCCGGTCTCTTCAACCTGGACTTGCCTCCAATACTCAGGGACGGGCAGAAAAAGGTCAGAAAAGGTCCATCGACGGGGAACTAACCACGCCCGCTTGTTCCCAAAGCTGTTTCTTGGATCTGATATCGAGTCAGGAATGCTTCTAGGAATTAGATAATCAGATAGCCAGTAGAAATTCTACCCTTGAACCTGTTAAACATCAGCAACATCCCATCTCGGGGATCCAACCTTGCTGAAGAGCGAATATCCATTTGCGCCAGCTGCTTTATCTCCTTATGAGCATCGCCTGGCTCTTCTTCAATCTGGAGGTCAGGAAATAGCTCTCCTGTAGTCTAGCATAGCAGCCATGGAGAATCATCGCTCTTACCCTGTGCCACCAACCACACTTCATGACTCCATCTCAAACTAGAATCTTCCACAACTCACTATGGCAACCACTCAAAGGGCTACAAATGTGAAGGGAGACTTGGAAAGAGTGATCCTTCACAGTCTTCAGCCCTTGAGGTCCCTCATAGTACCTTCCTTTGCCCAATCCTCAACCCCAAGAAGAGAGTGTCAAAGATCTTCACATCTGTCATGCCCACAAAAATTTTCCTTTCTCTTCCATATCCAAACCAAGTCTGGCTCGGAGTCAAGACAGTGTTTTTTGTCATCCACAAAAACCTGTTCACACCTCAGAAAAATATCTCCACACTTCTATCAATCATGGCACTTTCGTGGGAGGGAAAATTTGAAGGCATGGATGGGTAAGTTCCACAAGCCATATCCTCCCAAATCAGCCTTCATACGACTGCTCTCTTGTCAAAAGTGTGACCAAGCTGACTTTGGTAGCAGCCCGGACTTCGTATTGAGCGAGATGTTCGTAAACCACGGACCCTGCGCAGTCTGCAAGAACCCAAAAGCCCTCATTTGCCCTGGCTGTGTGATGGACGACCATACAGGGCCCCAGTACTTTTGTATGCCCCAGTCTTTCCCTCTCGACAAAAAAGGCCATCGACATGTCTGCGAGTGGGCATACATGCGACTCTACCTCGCCCGAGCCGCGTACATCTGCAAGGCCATGGTTCTCCAGGGTCGGCTGGGATGGGCCCATGACCACACTGACAAAGTGGCTGCCGAAGTCCATCATGCTGATTCGATCTTGTGGCCCCCCCTCGGCCGCATCCAATATCCCGGCCCCTTCAAAATGAGCCTTTTGGAAAGGGCTGAGAACGATTTGCATCTGCTGTATGCGCCATTCTTCTGGAAGCTTATGGCTTGTAAGTTTTCATCCCCCTTCACCACACCATTTTCCAGGGAGAGGGAGAGAGAGATTGAAGTCCCTGGGCTGGAGCGGAGCCCAAAAAATGGGTGGCTAATCTTTGTATGAAAAGGTTTTCCTATCCGATCTATCGAAATCATCCATTTCGATGTCAACGATGCCAGCGTCCTCAAGTCCGAGAGAACCCTTGACTGGATCCCCACCAAGCACGTCGTATACAAGCTGGTCACAGACACCGAACCCAGCAAGACGTTGGCTTTCGATCCTGTCGGCTTGCGTGCTACCTGGACCACCACGATTCAGGACTGGGATGTGTACGAGGACCGAAAGATTCTCTCCATCGTCAAGCGAGAGCCCTGGGTCCAGGAGGACTTTGCCCAATTCGTCTTGAAGCTCGGTCCGGGCCGTGACTTCCGTGAACAATTCCAGGAAGGAATGGATATGAACTGCGATGCTGTGTACCCCGACCTTGTGCGGGCTTGGGTCATTTCCCGAATCGGATGCCTGTCAGAGCTCTAGGGAGGCTCCATGGCATACCTCGGCATCATGGACACGGAAAAGTTCGTCAAGGGATACAGGAAGTATATGAAGATCTTCGATGCTTATTGCGGCGCGTATACACTCACCTCGCCTCTCTACCACGAGTGGTTGGACAGCCACCTGGCCGGCTGGCTCGACCTAATCGTCGAGCAGATTTGCTACAAGCCCAAGGAGGGCGAGCGTTGCGCTCCCAATTGTACAGGCTGCATCCGGTGCACTTTCCCCCTGGCCCATAGGATCTGCCGTGCTACGGGTATGCCCAAGGCCATGATTCATCCCCATAACCTGGTTCCTAGCCCATGTGTCATGCAGGACCGCAATAGGGGCTCGTCGTCTGGACCCTGCACTTGCGTGATGCCGCGCACGGGGAAGGGCAAGCGCAAGCTCTATCACTGTGGACATGAGTGAGGGTTCAAAGCATGATGCTCGCCTAACGGTGCAGATATGAGCGGATAGGCCAATGTTTGGTCAAGTCGAGGCGAGGATGTATTACCTGTTTGATGGTCCCAGAGGTCCTTCGCCTTCGATGATGGCTCTTTGCGTTTTCTTTTTCCTCTTCTTTTCATTTTTGTTTCTTCTTCAGGTATCCACTTGAGATATTGAATGCGTTTCGCTCTTCTCTGGTTTCGCAAATGGCGGTAGAGGCACGCAAATCCCCCTCTGGCAGGGCTCCATCACCGAAGGTAGTCCTGGCTCGTGAGGGAATTGGAATCACCCCATCGAAACTAGGTTATATAGAGCAAAGTCATGGACCGTTAGTTTGATATCGGTTTCCTTTAGCTCTAGCCCATTGTAGAGGCTGTATACCATCGAGCACCGTTTTTAACCTAACTGCAAGGGGGTGTACAACACCAAAGCTGTGAAAAGCGTAGACTCCACTCGGAGCATCCTAAAAAAGAAACTGGATGTAAATGCTATGTAGACTGCCGAGTGTATCACAAGAATCATGGAGTGCCGGTGCCCTCTGAAGCGTAATCTCCATTCCGGAGAATCACCACTAGAAATGAAGAGACGCTGTGCTACCGGAGAAAGTCACACACCAATGGCGCAGCAGTAGGCACCTCGCCGGAGATGGAAGGTGTTATCAACCTGAGGCTGGGATGCTACGTGCAACCTCGTTCTCAAGATAATAAGCTGGATATCGGGACCTGCGTTGTCATGTCTCTCGCTTGAGGAGCATGTTCGTAGGAAATACTGACGGGTACGGGCATGGCTCAAAGCTTCGAATAGCTCGTACTATCCCGGCGATCTTGAAGATGGCTCTGTTTGCCGTTCTGAAGCTATCTGTCTTGGTCTTGGTCTTCCTTTTTCTTTTTGCTGTCTTCTTCTTCGGGACAGACGAGCCGCTTATTGGGATGACAGAGGCAACGTGGCTTTCACTTTGTGCTACGGAGATGGAAAGGGAAAGGGAAATTCAAGTGTTGCACCTGTTGCGCTGCTTTAACTCGACGGCAGCATGATGGGCTTGGATTCTCTCCAAGCCCTGCTGTGGCCCGCCGCTGTGCTTCCGGGTTTAAGACATTGTCGTCAGCAGTGGACCCAAGAGCTGAGATGTGCGGTACTGCAGGAGGGCGATAAGAAGATGGATGGATCAACTGGTTCTTGATCATTTGATGTAAGTGCAAGGGCTTGGGACATCGTGGATGGAAACACAAGACAATGGCGGACAGAGGCAACATCTGATACGATGTGTGAAGTACCTCCCTCGTAAGCTGTTATTCTCGTGGGCTCACTTGATGTACCGAGGTATTGAGGTATCTCACGTTATCTAGTTTTGAGTGGTTGGCATCTCGCATGCAAGGAAGGAAAGCACTTGGGGTTGTTCCTTCCTCCCGATGCCAAGGGGATGGATACAAACCATACAGGTGCCGGAAGCCCTGTTAGCGGGGCGGCAGGGCTGGCAAGATACCCTCCTAAGGCAGGGATGGTAGGTCGAGAGAACACCTCCGGTCTTTTTCGCCTCTGGTTTCTCATGCGGTCAGCTTGTGCATCTCTTCTCGGTTTGGAGCATGCTGCAGGAGTCACTTGGAAGGGATGGAGGCTCGTTCCGGGATTGAGGCGGTGGGGGCTTGGAGAGAGCGGGGAATCGACATCGACTCGTTTTCGTCGTTGTAGGAGGGTAATATGGGTCTGTTCATGCTTGGTGATGGGGCATTGGATGAGGCAGTGCGCAGAGAGGACGCCAGTCTAAACAAGATGGCTTGGTTCGATGTGCAGTTGATGAAGCAGGAGATCGACCCGTGCTGTGTCTACCAGCACCAATACTCATTCGGACGGGATGCTTCTGATAAGCTGAGTAGATACTCTCAAATTTCTCGGACCGCCCGTAGTATACGAAATCGATGTAATCTGAAAGAAGTGGTCATACTTCGTGGTGGTGCAACTCTCACCAACCGAAGCCAGGGGTCATGCCACGGCGGATGAGGGCAGCCAGCCCAGCTTTAGCGGCCGACCCCGCTTTTAGCGCTCGGGCCGAGGCCGCCAGGCCTCCATACACTGCCTGTAGGCTGCACACTAGGCTCGATGCTTGTGCTAGGAACACAGGGTGGCACCCACTAATGGCACTATTAACTTCGTCGCAGCCCGCTGGGTGAAACACCCGGAGCCTGTGCCGTTGGAGACCACCTAGTGCTTTCTTCAAGACTGGACCCTGGATCGGGGATCATCCGTCCGTTGCCTCGTAAACTATTAATCTAGGTCCAGGCTGTTGTCGTTGATTTTGGTCAAGCAGAGAATAGAGTCGAGTGAGGAAACGGACGATCAATATCGTGAGGACAGGGGACTCCAACCTCCATACCTCATGTACTTTGCCAGTTCTTGATGGACAAAGTAGAGGTACATGAATCAACTGTCAAGTACTTTCGTCCTTGAACTCTGGAAATCTTGCTGGGGCTGGGAACACCTTCCAAGATTGTTCGGGGCCGGTAGCACCAAGTTCTGCAACGTACACGTGACTCAGGGGACTCTGGACACTGTGACACCTGAAGAATCAATTCCCTTTCCAGGTTTTGTGCAAGCTCATGCGGTTGAGTCTTGAGTGACTCGCCTATCAGCGACGTCTGTCCACTGCCCATCCACTTCCTATTCCCCTTTGTGACTGGTGCAGGCAAACGTCCCCTGTCCTGTAGAGGGGCAGATGACAGCACGGACTCATCATCATCGAACGAAAACAGTGAGGCCCCAAGTTCAGCCTCCTGATTTCCCAAACTAACCTCCTCTGGCTGATGGCTTGGGGAAGAGGACGAGACACTCTGCAGGCTCCCATTTGAGCCAAGCCAAACTCTCCCGCTTTTACGAAGTACGTCTTCATCGCCTTTCTCCGCTCAAGCACTCGAATATCCTTGAAAGAGCTGCTGGTTCATCTCTCTTGTCTATCTCCTGGTGCCACAACCACGACACCGCTTGTTCTCGAAAACTAAGCTACTACCTTGTCCATCGAATAACCCTTGCCCGGTCTGGACTCTCGCTTCGCCCTCCTGATAATAAATCGGCCTCGTAGGACCGGTTCGACCGAGCTGCGCGTTGTGCTGGATCGACCGACAGAGGCTTGGTAGGCTCTATTACCTCGCCCCCTAGGACTGTGGCCCCCAGCGACCAAACGAGCGACTGTTGGCCTGGCCTGGGCCCTGTCACGTATGGGTCTCGTCCCCGCCGACCGCCCTTGTTATTATTGTTCTCGCGTCTTGACAACGGCGACTCTTCTCATCCACGACACGAAAACCGCTGTGCCTCTCGTCAATATCGTGATTCCCTTGACTGCTCTTCTCCTCTCCTCGCGAGACTCGCCGGCGTCGTTGCCGCCATCGTGAAGGAGATCCAAGAGAAGTAACACGGAGAGCCAGCATAAGTCCGTTCCCCTTCTCCTATTCCTTCATGTTCTCATCTGCTGGTGCTGCTCCTGCTTGCTGCTTGCTGCTGTATACGTCCCACCCGAGAACTTTTGGTTGGACAATCAGTTCAAATCGAGGTTCTCCCATTCCTGTTCCGTTAATCCATTTTCCCCCGGTCCTATACCCATATTTCCTCCCCCCCTGGTCGGCAGTGCCTTATACCTGAACTTCCTGCCCAATCCCCCCGATTGTCTAGCCACCTGTCACTCCTGCGAGGCAAAAACCGGGACGACAATCTGATCCTCTCGTGTCTACTTTAGCCCCGGACCCAACTTATACTAACTGACAACTTCCGTTGGTTCATTCAGGGCGAACAACGAACAAAAAAACCCACGTCCCTCCCGAAACAACGCACAATTTCAGAAGCGTAAGAAAAAGGGAGAAAAAAAAATTAATTCGAGTGGCTGCATCTGGAGTTATGCGGTCCGTGTTGAAACCCAATCATAGCTAGATGCATGCACGAGAACCGTCCACTCACGGCTGTCCAGCTGTCCATCCTACCGCCAAAATAGGCCTGAAGTCGATACCACACGCCCCCTTTCGATAATAAATCGCAGCCCGATCAAAACGGAATCCTGTCCAACCCGTCTTTGAATGTTGAGGCTGACTAAGGGATTCCAATGGCTTTTCCCGACGGCGATGAGCTCGATAGGCGGTCCAGCCGAAGACGGCATCATCGAATGCCTTCCCCACTGGGAGAGAATGATTGGAGTGCAGGCAGTGGCTATCGCCATCATTCCGCGCCGTACAGGGATCGAACTGCCAAACGTGAAAAGATAGAAAGCAGTGACGCCAGGCCTCAAGCTTCTTCGTCCCGTCGACGCAGCAACCACCTCCCCGCCCCGCCGCCGTCCACCAGGCCCAACGCTGTCATGTCCCTCTCCCGTCGCCCCTCTGCTCCAGACAGGAAAAGGCGGGATCCCCCGATTCTCCACGACCACCACACTTCAGGCACGGATAGTCGTAGAAGTTCTAGAAAAGATTATATGGCAGCTTCGCCTCGTTATTTCGCCTCAACCCCAGGATCTAAACAATCCTCGCATACCTCCGTCTCCGACTCCGATCGAGAATCCGATGCATGGACACCTTCGAGCCAAGACGACGATCACGACCCCCGCCGCAGTGACTCTCGACGTTCCCCGAGAAGGGCCACTCGGCACCATCGCCGGACACTACCTAGCGAATCGAGATACTCGAGAAAGTCGAAAGTACCCTTGGTGCCAGAGGTAGAAGAGAACGACGACGACTCTGACGACTCCACCGAAGAAGAAGACGACTCTGACGACTTGGAAGAAGAAGAAGAAACTGACGAAGAGGACTCGGACGAAGAAACAGAAGAAGACGAAGACGAGGGAGGTGAATCAAGGCACGTTTCAACACACAGATCTAGATCTAGAGTCGGGAGACGTGGGGACTGGCCCGGTGAAGGAATCCGTCGACGCTCACCATCCAAACTTCGGAGTACACCACCCCAGATCCGCCATCGATTCCCCGACCCCCCTCTATCCGAAGATCCCTTGGCCGCTTATCCCACTTCGAGAAGGTCTGCAATCCCAAGCCATTTCTTAAGAGCTTCTTGGCTCGGTCGTGGTATTACTGGGTTGGCGGTTCTTTGTTGTGTTTGCTAACCCCCAGATTAGGTCTTGGAGAAGGGGTCACGGTTCGGACATTGTCCATGTCAAACCTAAATCTATTAGGAGGTCTAATACACACGGCGGCTATCATACACCTGCTAGCCTAACGACATCGCCAAGACGGTCATCTCTATTTGACCCTTTTTCTCGAGATTCTCACGGATACGAACGATCCGATAAACTGTGGGTCTTTCTTCCTTGTTCACTTTTTGTAGCCACGATCGTCAACCTCGAAAATTGCCCGCTGCCCCGGCCACATCCACTTGCTTCAGCTCGCTGACATGTTGGCTCTACTTGTTTCGCCCTCCCACGTTCTAGGGCAAATTGTGCTATTTGTTTCGACGAATTGCCCACTGGCAAGACTGCCAAGCTAAAGTGCGGACATAGAGTGTGTTACGGATGCTTGAAGCAAAACTTCAAGCTATCCGTTACAGACTCGCACCACATGCCTCCCAAGTGCTGCGACAAGATTATCCCGTTGAAGCACGTGGACCACTTATTCGACTCGGATTTTAAGCACGTTTGGAACCACAAATTCGTGGAACACTCGACGAAAAATCGACTTTATTGCCCTTCGAGGAAGTGCGGCGCCCCGATCAAACCGGAGCACATCTCCAGAGAATCCGGACGCAAAGTCGGACGGTGCCCCCGGTGCAATACAAAGGTTTGTGCTACCTGCAGCGGCAAGTGGCACTCTTCGCGAGACTGCCCTCTCGACGAAACGACGAACAAGTTTCTACAGCAGGCCAAGGAACAGGGCTGGCAGCGCTGCTACAGGTGTAGGGCGATGGTTGAGCTGAAGGAGGGCTGCGACCACATGACATGGTAAGATCCGAACCTATCATTGAGCTCAAGGCTGTCCCTCTCATGCAAGCCACCTCACCACCGCCCTTATTTATCCCGCACACTTTACCGCTTTCACTTCCCGCCCCCTTTTTTTTCATCCGCATTTTTCAAGGGGGTGAGAAAAAAAAAAAGAAAAAGGAAGGGAAAAAAAAAGAGAAGACACCACCCTCCCTCTCCAACTAACATGTGTGACATGACCCCATCTATTTATACCAAGTGCTAACCTCTCATTCCCCCCCCAGTCGATGTGGTGCCCAGTTTTGTATGATATGCGGTGAAAAGTGGAACACTTGCGAATGTGCTTTCTTCAACAATGACCCGATAGAGCCCTATGACGATTTTGACCCTGTTCCCGTCCCCACACTAGCTAGATCAGAGACATTCCCCATGACGCCTACTTACCGAAATGGCTCCTCTCGTTTCGTGCCACCTATGACGGCACCGCCGCTAGGACGACGAGGAGCAAGTGATTTGGATGATGAGGTGTTTGGGCACTCGGTGCACTCGGCACACGAGTACAGAGAGCGAGACTTGGCTGCGCGATTCGAGAGGCACTCGACCCCTCGAGATCATCGCTACCGAGAGCGTTCCCATTCGCATATGCGTCCGCGTGACGCATTTGAAGAGAATCATCGCGTAATGATGGAAGATGAGCATGACGATGACGACGATGATGACGGTTACGATTATGACGATGACGATGACTATAGAGGGCTCGCCGGTGTCGACGAGGCCCTTGCTATCAGTCCCAGGAGGAGAAGGGTCGGTGGTGGCGGCGGTGGTGGCGGCGGCGGGGGGGATGACTACATGAGAGGAGGGACGGTTGTTCCGCCAGCTCCCCCCACCGTTCCCCATGGATATGAAGCGCCCGGTGTCCCGCATGGATTTGACCGAAGTGCCAGGACGGCGGCAGACTACATTTCCGACGTTAGCAAGGCGCGAGGCGTTAGGGGGTCCTCGATGGAAAGACGGCTCGCAGATAGATTCTCCCCTCAGCGGGGCGTCCCGCACCCGCAGCTCCAGCCCCTCCACCATATGCCACCTCACATCCATCAGCAACACCCGCCATCCCCATTGTCCCCTTTGATGCCGATGGGTGGTCCGCACGGCCACGGCCACGGCCCTCTTCCTCCTCATGTACCAATGATGCCCCCGCCCGTGCCTGCCGTTCCTACGCTAATGAGGCGGCATACAGGGGACGAGGACGCTTTCAACATGGGTCGAGGGGCACGCGCCCCCGAGAGGGCCGGTCCCGGCCGACCGTCGCGGCACGAGTATCCCGAAGAGGCTATGATGCACGCGCCGATGACGCATAGGCGGCGGCATTCGGATGACGGGGTGACGCCGAGGTCTACGATGGCGGGGTTGACGGGCGCTGGGAGGGGGATGAATCGGGTGTATGAGTGGAGGAATTACGTTGAGCCTGGACTTCCGGGACAGGCGGAAGAATCTATGGCACCGGCTCCGACACCGACTCGCCAGCGGTTACACTATTAGCACGCAAGATTTTTTGATATTTTCATGTTTCATTTTTCTCCATTTCATTGTTTCTTTTTTACTTTTTTTCCGACATTTATTTACTTTGTATGTCACTCTGGTACGGGATGGACGTTTTATTTTCTATCAAAGGTGATGTGAAAGAAAGAAAACATAACTCATGTTCGGAAAACACCAGACATTCCTTCTCTTGTCTTATCTACCTTTCTCTCGCTCTCGCTCTTTAGGCATCTATTGAGATTTTCTGTACGAAGTATAAACGACAATTTTGAAGGCGGTGTTGCCCGTACGTATCGAATAATATCTATGGAGGGTTCTAGTAATATTGATGCTTGATCCTTTGGTCTTCCGTTTTGCAACCGTGTCTTGCGGCCGAAATCCTTGGTCCTGAATCCTGTTCGTGAAATGGGAGAGAGGAACTAGGAAATAGGAGTGAGGCATTGCGCAGCAGAGGAGCTAGCTCAATCCCGCCTCCTTTTGGGATTCCGGATCACTACCACTTCACCAGAACATGGATTCTGACTCGTCCTAATCTCTCTTCCTTCCGCGGCTTGCTCCTGTGTCAACTTGGCCTCTTCTCTCCCCACAGCGATCTCAACGCTTTTTTGGTCAGGGGAGGGGCTTATTGTTAGATTTAGCCCACTTCGCCAAAAATGAGCGACATGCCACTCTGTAGTGGATGTCCGAAATTGGAGCTAAATCTGTTATTTCTTTAATCCAACACTTATTAGATCGGGATATTGATGATTTGTTTCTTTAAATAGATTGGCGAGGTGGGGAGCTTTCCCTTGTCTTGGGAAATCCGGGAACCAAGAGTCTTAAGACCGAGGTAATTGTGGGAGTGTCTTGCAAGCCAGGTCCCGGGCAAGTTTGACGACAGTTGTACTACTTTTGACGTTTTAGTCTGCCAAGAAGAGCCCAGAGCCCAGAGTGGCGTTGAACTCAACCATCTTACTATCGGTCGGGACAATAAGACACAGCAACACAGCGACGACATATCGCGTTGACCGTGGGAGAAAGCGCCGAGCGACCCCGAAAAATCAGGTTAAATTTTCAAAAAAAGGTATTAGATTGACACCAGGTGGATTTCATTCAACTGTCTCTTCTTTTTGGGACTCCAAAAAACGGATCATGTTTAAATTGGAAGGGATGTGGCAGTGCGCAACCTGTCGTAGATGTCTTCATTACTCTCGAAATTGCGCTAGGCCGGAGGATTCGACTTTTCAGTTCAAAGAGCAGGGCTTTGACAGCAGTTAGTGTCCCGCGTTATGCTGGGATTCGAGAAAAGGAGGAAGACGTGACCGATTTCGCGGGTTCTTGTAATATCGTCGGGGCGGAGGAGGGATTTCGGCCGCCTGCAGGGGCTGTTTCTTTTATTATTCCTTGCTTATGGCTCTTAGCTTCGGATCGGCTTCGGGGTCCCTGTTGCTATTATCTTTATTCTCTGTCACCTTTTGTTAGTCCCGAACCTGCATGTCGGATCTGCGTTCGTGAAAGATGGTATCAAAATGAAGAATGAATCTGTTCTCGCAATGGATCTCAAGCTTCGAATAATACCAAAAGCGCGACTACGAGCTCCCTCGACTCCCATCTTGTCCACGCCGCAAGCATGTCCGGACATCGCATACTCTACGAGGATTCTCCCACGACGATATACTGGGATGCAACACGCCCTCCGGCACCTCCTCCTCGGACGGCGACGCCTCCGTCGCCCGCCCGGTCGCCGTCCGCTTTCACGGTCTCTCCTCTTTCAACACGGGGGCCGGCATTACCCAGCGTGAGAAGGAAACCCGTCGAGCAAAGGAGACCGAATCAGTCGATTGCGGAGTACTATGAGGATCCGGAGAGAGAGGCCATCGAACTCCGGGAAGCGGCGGCCGCTGGGGTGCCGTTCCTGAATATAGAGGAGGCACTTTACACGGAGCCCGTGAATAGAACGAGTAGACATCCTTGGGAGGAGGCAGTTCCACAAGCCAGCCGCGAGTGGGTGGCTCTAAAAGAAGAGGGCGTGGGGAGGACAGATACGGGGGATACAGGGGCGGACACGAACGACGAAGAGTCTCAGTTGGGTGTTAACTGGAGGCCGAGATATCTCACAAGGAGAATAGTAGCGTCGTTTGCTGCCGTGTTTGTTGTGCTCATCATCATTGTCGAGGCCCTAGCTGGAGTTGACCGGGAAAGCAGCGGACTCGGCTATCCAAACGGGGGAGTGTCAGTGACATGGACATACGGTCCACCAGCTAGTAAGTTAGGGGTGTTGTGAGGACTTCGAAGGGACTTCCTCGAGTCGTTTTTCTTCTCCTCCTTTTCGACTAACCGTCGTCTTTCTAGTCCTTACGATCATAGCAGCGCTCTGGAGCCGAGTCGAATTCCAAGCCAGACGATTCCTCCCCTGGATCCACCTCGCCGGAGAGAAGACCGGTCCCCGTGACGCATCCCAAACGCTGCTCCTCGATTACACCAGCACAGGAATGCTGAAAACCCTCTTCCTGTCTGCCAAGCGGAAGCACTTCCTTGTCACAGCATCGATAATAACGCGTGTCCTCCTGATATTGCAGATTGTCCTCTCGACAGGCTTCTTCGCCATCCAGGAGTCGAGGACAGAAGTCGACGGAGTGACTGCTGCGCTTCGGGGTCGCTTCACCCTACATTCCCAGCTTCGCTTCGGCGACAACCAACCAGCCGTGATAGCCGTCACTGCGGTTGAAGAAAAAAGGCTGCGGGTATCGCCGGGCGTTGCGCACACCATGACCGTATTGTTTGTGATATGCGCTCTCTTAACTGGCTGGATGGTGTTCCTGGTTCCGACGCAGGGCATTGCGCCGAGAAATCCAAACTCCCTAGCGTCGACGGCGGCTCTACTTTCGAATAGCCCGGGTATCTTGGGCAGGCTTCGGCACGTCGACCATGACAATGCAGGAGCCGTCGCGGGGAGGTTCGAGGGGTTGTTTTACACCAAAGTGGAAAGGTATACGACTGATCCCCCACACATGGCCAGATTCGTAATCCGCTGCGTGGCCGACAGAAGACAGTCCCTGCAGAAAGGGAGGAACCCCAACCAGGCCGATGCATTCGCAATAAGAGATACTTACAACCCGTTGGTTCTGCGCCCCGGCACGCGCATCGTCGCCATGGTCCTCACCATCGGCCTAGCGGTGGCATTATGGGGCACCCTCTCCCACTCGAACAAATACCGGGGGCTCGCCGAGGTGGGACATACGCAAGCGCAAGCTGCCGCGTGGACGATATTTCCCGCGGCCATTTTCATGTCTTTGACACTTTACATCAGGGCCGTGGCTTTCGAAACTCGCTTCACGGCACCGTTTCTAGACATTTTTACGGAGTCCAAGTTCTCGCGCGGTATGAGCGCGACATACACGGATGAGCTCGCACCCGTGACAATATACAAGGCTGCTAGGCGGAAAAGCTGGAGCGTCTTGGTGGCTACAACAGCGATGCTTCTTGTCACGTTTGCGCCCATTCTGGCTGCAGGGCTGTTCTCGCCGGAGAGTGTTGAGCAGCAGATGACCGTTCAGATACCACCAAGGGAGGTCATCTCTGGTGGAGTAGACGCCGAGATGGTTAACGAAGCGAGTGTGGTGGCGAATTTAATACTAAACAATAATAACACGTCGTATCTGGCGTGGATATACGAGGATGTTGTGATCCCCAGGTCCGAACTCACCAGTGGAGATTGGTCGGGGGAAGACAGTATACAAGTGAGCCTCCCGGCTGTTCGGGTCGAACTTACATGTAAGCGTCTCAGGCACAGTTCCGGAGAGTTGTCCGATATCAAGTGCGAGCTTCTAGAACCCAGAAGGGATGAATTCCTCCGCACCAACGACGGCGCCCCTGCCATCGCGTCCGCTATCGCAGAACGGTACGCGCTCATCCACGCCCAAATACTTTCAGCCTCCTCCCCCCGAACGGCGCTCGCAGACGAGGGACAGCAGGAGCAATCCAGAAGAGCGGAACTTATACACACGCCCTTCTCCTCCGTTCGGCTTGTGCAGAAGCCCGTGCCGACGTATATTCTTGGAACCTTGCTGACGGCGACGTTCCTGCTCTCAGTGGTCGGTCTGTGGCTGGATCCTAAGGGAGTCACGCTGCCGGCGCGTTGTTGTCCGGGAAGCATCGCTGGTGCTGTGGGGATGCTTGGGTCGTGGGGGGTGTTTGAGAGGATTCCGGTGGGTGGAGAGTGGATGGATGAGGAGCAATTAGAGGGGCTTTTCATGGATGGATAAGAAGAGGACGGTGGTGGAAGTAATGTAAGAGAAGGATATGTGGACTTCAAAGAAGGAAGGGGAAGAAGCGATATTTTGTACTTGGATCATTTGACAGGTTTCGTTCGGCGTTCTCGGCGTTGGAGAGGTTTACTAATGGGAGGCATGAGAGGCGTTCCGAGCGAAGTCATTGGGCACGGCTGAGGCATCAACAATTTGGTTAGATTTGACACAATTTTCATCTAATTATCTTACAATTTGGTCTTCTAGAGCTCCTTGACGCAATGATCATTCGTGATGCCATTTGGGGTGCTTCTGGCCGACTTGGTTTGGGGCCAGTCAAGTAAGCTTGGTATAGCAAGATAGAACAGAAACTACTACAAGTGTCGGGCGCATGGTTTAGTGGTATAATTCCTCTTTAGCATAGAGGCGGTCCCCGGTTCGATTCCGGGTGCGTCCATCTTTTTTCCTTCTGCGTTCTTTGTATTTTTTTGCCTTCATTAATTTTTTTTCTTCTCTTCTTATTAGTTATTATATTCCACGACTAATTCACGTAATTTTCCAAGGTAATTTCTCTCCTCTTTTTACTCGTCAATTGGATCAATCCCTCATCTGGACTCGTCATGATCAAAGCTGTCGGCTTCTTCCCTCCCCCTTGGACAATTGGAGCAATACGTCGATCATGATTGGTCCAAATGTTCAATCTCGGCATCGGCAAATCGTAAACCCGCCCCGTGCTCCTTCGGCCCAGTCGCGGGAATCCGCCCGGCGCAGGGAAAAAAAAATATTGAACTTTCCAGAAGCTCTTAGAAAAAAGGACCAATTGATATCTCTCCCTTTTCCCCCAAATTTCCAATCGTCAACTTCTCCCATCTCGCAACCTCACTTCCTTCGTCCTTTCTATATCGCCTCTTCTATCCAGCAGCTCAGGTTCTAATTTTCCAATCTCCTAATAATTCACAATGGTGAGTTTTTATTTTTCCTCCAGCACTTTTTATACCTGCAGGATACAGAGCTTCCAGCTCTCTCAGCTCCAGCTCAAATAACCTCGGGAAAAAGCTTCGCAAGCTTTCATGATCCCAAACAACACAACTAACGAATATCACAATATAGGCCACCACCGTCCGCTCCATCCGCTCCCTCATCCCCCTCCTCGACCGCGTCCTCGTCCAGCGCGTCAAAGCCGAGACCAAGACCGCCTCGGGCATCTTCCTCCCCGAGTCCAGCGTCAAGGAGCTCAACGAGGCCAAGGTCCTCGCTGTCGGTCCCGGTCTCCTCGGCAAGGATGGAAAGAGGCTGCCCATGGGTGTTGCCGCTGGCGACAGGGTGTTGATTCCTCAGGTACGATGAGAGAACTTGTCTCCCCAATCCTTTCTTCCTAGATGCTGTTGCGAAGAAGAAGAGGAAAGGAATAAGCAACGATTAGTGGCTAACTTGATTTTCGTGGTTTAGTTCGGTGGTTCGCCCGTCAAGGTCGGTGAGGAGGAGTACCAACTCTTCCGAGACAGCGAGTACGTCCCTTCCAACCCGCCTCCTTCTTCTCTCCCTCTGAGATGAGATTCCCTTTTCTAACTGAAATTGTATAGAATTCTCGCCAAGATCAACGAGTAAAAGAAGCCACTCTTTCCCTGTGAACAGAGAGCACATGGCTCTGTGAAAAAAGCGATATGTTAAACACCTGTACCATAACTTTTGTACCACCAATAAAACAAAAAAATCCAACAATTCGAACTCCCACCCCGAAATTCATGGAACAATACGACTTGTTCAGAACCAGGAAGAAACACGAATCTCTGGAAAACGGAGTCCATATCATTACGGAACGAGGTGTGGGAAAGGGGAGAAGCTACACCATGTATAGACCGGGGAATCTGTAAACTCGGGACTGGGGAGTGCACCTCCAGGTCCGCTCTCATCCATCCTTGTCGAGGGTGGGCTGTGGTCTGGGAATTGGTGATGGATTGATTGGTCTTGTGATAATGCCTGTGTTTACTAGTATACTGAGGAATCTCTCCACTCTCTATATAAGGCGTGATCTTCAATGTCCCTTTCTATTGACAAGTGACAAGTAGAGATTTCACTATGATGAGAGAGATCTTCCCTTCCAGCACAGTAAGGCAACGCTGCCCGTCGGGTCATCAGATGTAGCCCAAGCCAACCAGGGTCTTTCCTACCAACGAACGATACATGGGAACGAACATCAATCTTGATTCAAGTTCTACACCACACCAGAAGACCAAAACGTCGACGCAATCCGTCTAGTTATCATAAAAGCTATCTACTACATACATCGCTTCTATTAGCATGCCCGCCAAGCCCTCTCTACCATTTATACAAAAGAACCTTGAGCCCCGGTTCCAGGATCCAAATTCCAAAGCAACAGAAAACAGCAGACCTCTATCATGCTCTCCCTCCTACCTTTGTCCATCCCGCTTATGAAGGAAAAACCGATCCAAGGCCACCATATGTCCTTGTAACAGAAAAGCACAAAGTCCGACAAAAAGAAAAGAGAGAAAATAGGTAAAAAGGTATAAACCGCGGGTGAAGAAGAAACAAAGTACATTGCGCTTCCCATCAATCTGCCGCTCCACCTCACCGAGAATAATACTCCAATTCTTGTTTTTCCAAGTTATGTATCGCTCTGTCCCATCTATTGTGAAAGAACCGCCTTTTGTAATACCCTATAATTCGAAAGAAATCTTATTTTGGATAGCCAGATATATCGCCTTGACACCGAATAATTCAAAACCCGAAACGTTCGCGGAAAAAAAGCCAGATATTTATGAAGGGGTGGTATAATGAGATAGGAGAAAGAGGCAGGAGAGTGGGAGTGGAAAGACGAAAAAGAAAAAAAAAGGGTTAAGTAGGAGAAAACAGAAGAAGAATGAGAGAGGCCCGCTACCATTAAAACCATCATTTGTGCTATCGTTTCCTCCTCCTCTTCTTCCTCTTCTGCTTCCCCGTTCGGGCCGGGTAAGCCGTCATCTGAAGCGCATGCCTCTAGACTGCATTCTTCTTTGCCGCATCTTGACCGTTAGAGGGTGGGGCTGCAACAATCAACGTATGCTTATGGCCGGGTGCGTGGATGACCTGGCCCAATGGGGTCTCTCGGCAGATGACAGTATCAGCAACCCACGGGTCGCGTATAATCTCTTCCATCTTGGCGCGCTTTTTGGGATCTACCTCGAGCATGCGCCAAACAATGTTCCGGCTCTCCCGAGGGAGCTGTCGCAAGATCCTCCAGGGTCCAGAAATAATCTCTCTCCTCTCCGTCGCCTCGGCGCCTTGGGACTGCGATCTCTGCTTCGCCTCGCCGTTGGCACCGCCGCCCTCCCTTTCCCTTCCACCACGATCTTGACTGTCAGGACTGGCAGGGTTAGAATCGGGAGCGCTGAGTTTGAGCTTGCTGAGGCTGACAGCCGATTTTGATTCGAGAAGAAGGTGCTTAGGATCGTGTCCGGCTGACGGCGCAGAGGCGAAGAGTCTGAAAGACTTGTCCTGGGTCGCGGCCGGAATCCTCCAGGGGAAGCGCTTAAGCGACATGCAGCAGAAAATAATTCCGAGAGACCAGATATCGCTTAATCGGGGATCGTAGGCCTTGGTGTGGGGGTCATAGACCTCAGGAGCCATGTAAGGGTCAGAGCCGACAACGCCTAATGCTTCGGTGGTTAGCGGATCAGAATACATCTCAAGTAGTAAAAGAAGAGGAGCGAAGCAGGTAGGGTAACAGATATCGTCGTACCTTCCGCATAGTGAATGGCAGTCTCGTGGGGATACTGGAAAACGTGGGCGCTACCGAAATCAATAATCTTCATAATGCCGCCGTTCGTAACCACCACATTGTCAAGCTTCAGGTCACGATGAGCGACACCGCAGCTGTGAAGATACGTTACGCCACTCAGCAGTTGCAGCCAGCAGCAGGTAACCTCCTCACGCGACATCTTGCCCGACATGACAATGGAAAAGAGGTCGTAGGGCGCAAACTCCATGACCTGGAACCATCGGTCGCGGACCTCGACAATATCCATGGTCTCGATGATGTTGCTGTGATGAAGAGCTGAGGCGACGCAGAACTCCGCCGTGATCTTCTTGGTGTAGCGTCGCTTCGATTCCCGCGCCTGCCTCTGGCGGAACTCCTTGACGGCGAATGCCCTACCGTCATCGCGCTTCATCAACATCACGCTGCCTCCGGCGCCCGATCCCAGGACACGATCAATCTTGCCGTATTTGGACTCGAGGAGATGGTCGTCGGAGAATGGCGCTGTCTCACCGCCCAGTGGAGACGGGGATTTCCTGCCAGCCTTCTTACTACTGCGGGCGGTAGGAGAGGCTGCATGCTTGTTGGACTCGCCGGAAACAGCTCGCTTGAAGAATCGTTTGAGAGTGGCAAAGGATCCCGTTTTGCCGTCCTTCCCAAAGGATCTGGTAGTGTCAGTACGAGTTGCATCGTCTCCGGGCGCTTTAAGAGAGGAACGAGCAGGCCCGTGCTGCCTCTTCTCCGAGCCGTGGTGGGCATGAGAGCAGGAGCTGGCGCTGCGCGACTCGGTCCTATCCTTGAATCGGAACCTGGGGCTCACAGACCGTTTAGACGCATGTTGGGCCTGCGGCCTCCGGTTTTTCGCCGCATAGGGGCCATCCACCTCACCCGCTGAAGGGGTAACGGGTCGGGAATAGAGCTCGGATGCCCTTGACGGGCTGACATCTCGGGAGGCTGAGGTGAGACTACCGGCCGCGTCACCTCCGAGCGAGAAGATTCCCTTTCGGTGCGACTTGTGGTCCTCAGAAGTGTCACCACTTGGATGCGATCCGTAACTTTGACGAGGTTGGGGTTTTGGCCGAACCGCCACCATTCTCTCGTTAGATTGGCGGGAAGGTTCTTCGACAGAGCTCGAGTGCTGGGGGGTAATCATCTGGGGCTCGCGAAGCTCGTGAACCCTTTCGGAGTTTGGTGATAGTTGTTTGTCCGGAAAGTCCGGGTAGCCAGCAGTGGCCGCCGGAGTCAGCGGCGGGGATTGCATGGCTTGATGAGGGCGGTTGACGGCGTTTACTGAGGAAATCATCTCCTCATGATGCGCCTTGGTGGGACTGGGACTGCCTTCGGCTGATGTCGTCTGAGTAGGAGAATGGACGTGTTAGCCAAAGCTTGAGGTTTTCTAGAAAAAAAAAGAGAAAGAGAAGGATATCGCCAAGAGCGCCAAGAGTCTGAAAGGAAACGGTGGGGCCAAGCCGCGCAATACACATCGGAGTTAAGCTAATGGGCGTTTCGGTACAACAAAAGTAGAGCATAGGGTGAAAGGCCGACATTAAATCTAGAAGAGTAGGACGAGATGGGATAAAAAGAAACTCAGGGGTCAAGTATGCTGTGGCGAAGAAATTGGACAAAGCTAATGAACCACAGACGGGAATGGGCGACGGCGCAGGGGGGTAAACGAAAAGAAAGAAGGAGGACAAAAAAAGAGAAAGAAAAAAAAAAAGAGATTTTAAAGTTTGTTCAGGGGGCCAACTTACTCTCGATGCCGGTAGAGAGACGGGCTCGAAATGGAAGTGGGAAAGACGGCGCTCCTTGGGAAAATCTCGACAGAAATCGAACTGGCCTGGTGCGGGAGCTTGGATTGGAGCTGATGCTATTGTAGGTGGGAGGTTGTTCTCGACTGCAGCTGGGGAGATCTCCTCAACGGTGGGAGCAAAGTGAACTACGTGCTGGTCGTGCTGGTCGTGGGGGCCGGCAGGGGGGTCTTGAGCTCGAGCAACCCTTGGGGCATCATCGGAGGTTCTGGGATCTAATAAAGGGACCTCAGGTGTTAGTCGAGACGGGACGGGACGGGAGAAGAATTAGAAAGATGTGACTGAGACTTGGAAAGCCCGGGTAGTACACGGGAGAGACATGGCGTATGCCACAAACAAAGAGAACTCCGGTGTCGCGCGTGGACTCTGAGTTCACATTCACACATTCACGTTCAATATTGAACTATGGGAGGTGGAGGGGTGGATCAGATGCAATCAATGCGCCGCGTTGCGTTGTGCTGTGCGTGACTGCGGCTAACTTCACTGTTGGAGCGGAAAGGCCAACAACGTGGGGTCGCCGTTGGTCCGGAAGGGTCGGAGAAAGTGGATAGGTAACTTTGAACTTACCCATGCTGTGGACATTAACTTGGCACTCGAGGATACTTTTTGATGCCTAGAACTGGGGCTCTTGCGCAAGCGGTCGGGCCACGTTGGCTAGGGGAAAGAGTTGATCAATACTGATTTGACGTATGCTTGCAGCGCAGATGGGGGCCGGATTGGATGAAAGAGGATGGTCGCGGAGGGTGAGATAAGTACTTTGCAGTGATAGCGGACGGAATCAGAGGTCGGAGAGGGATGGCATTCGCAATTCAAGTCGAGGGCGGTGAAGCCGCAAGCGAGTTGGTGTCGACAAGGTCCAGGTCCAGGTCAAGGTCCAGGGAGTCCAGGTAATAGTCCAGGGAATATCGATGGATGCCTCAATGGACGAAACGGATCGACACAAAATGATGCGATACGGGAGCAATTGGAGGCAATTAGAGACGACGCGCGTGATGAACCTGCGCCGTTCGCTGTCTAAGACCGGAGATCTCGAGCGACCGAGGGGACGATGCGATCTCGACCCAAGGTGCAAAGGGGGAAAATAATAAGAAAAAAAATTTAACAAAAAAAAAGTGACAGGGATAAAAAGAGAAAAAGAGAGAGTAAGATTCTTGGCAAAAGGAAGGAGATAAGTGATGCCACTGACGATTGATGGCGGGGTAGAAAAAGCAGGTAGCACCTGCTTGGAGTTTTTTCGTGTGCGCCGGCTTGTTGGCGCTTGGGATGAGGGCAAATGCAACCGGGTCTCAGGCCGAGAAGAGCACTAAGGTCGATTATCGTGAACGGAAGTACCTGTGTGACTGCGACTGTGACTGCGACCGCGACCACATGTAAAACCACACTCGCACTTTCCACTTCAGATTTGGAGGAGGAGGGGGAGGAGGGCAAGAGCGCAACGCAATGCAGGGCCTGGGATTCTGGCTCAGGTCGCACTTGCCTGGCTTACTGGAAAATGAAAAAAAAAATAAAATAAAAATAAAAATGACGGTGGGTCTGGTGGGTAATACGACAGGTACGACAGGGAACAAATTGACTTCAATGGAAGTACTCCGCCCAAAGTCCCACCGCAGAGTACAATTGTATGTATGCTAGAAGTACAGGCAGCCCGGGGTTGTGAATTGGAATCGTTCAACCGAGTCTGGCGGGACCTCAAGAATTGGGGCAGAGAATGAACTTGACTCAGGTCGGGCCAAGCGGGTCAACAGAGGAGAAGAGAACAATATGAGTAGTTTTTTGGGAGAAAAAAAAAAGAGGGAAGAAGGTTTACGAGGACACAAACTCGACCTAGAACAAGTAAGTTCTAGCTAGTTGCAATTGCATCAATGTGTTGCCACCGACGAACACACCCCCGAAAGACGGAGCAGAAGCACGCAGTAAGTGGTAGCATGCAGTGGAAGCTAGAAGCATGAGACGAGGCTCAAAGGAGTCAAAGGTATCCCGGCCGGCGCCGGAGATAGACGCAAATGGACGGATGGAGCATGGTTTGAGCCGATCGAGTGCATTGCATTCACTGCATCTCAATGATCCACCATACAACCCGCTTGTCAAACTTTCTTTTGTGCCGAGCATATCCATTTTGTTTGCCATTCCCTATCGTCAACCCGTCCACCTAATCCTTGAAGATCTGAGCTAAAATCACAGAAATGGTTCATCTGGTGAATCCATCCTGTATCTTGACGTTGAAGCAACCCATACCGTTAAATATGGAGCAGGGTCTCCGATTTCCACCCTTAAGGTACTACAGTATTCATCTACTTGTCCAGCCCACACAGGCGGCGATTACCTGCCACAAGGCCATGCCTGTTATCTATAGATAATAAATCTATAGCTTTACCTCTCTCTGTAACTTACCATCCTTAGCTAGCGGCTAGTAGCACCGTAGTACTACTCAATAATTTTGTGTAGGCCTTGCAATATGAACATCTAGACCCATTCAAGGTCGACTTGAAGACTCGAAATAGACCCTGAACATTCCAAGGCCCAGAGACCCAGGGATGAGAACGCCTCATAGGAGTTGAGTCGCTCCTCTAGAAGCCAGCGGAGCAATCCTCGAATAAGATCCAGAAACTCGTCCCTCTCTTACCATCTTCCAATGATGTTACGAGAGAATTTGGAGTCCTCTCTGCAGGTATAGGAACGATGTCTCTCCAATTGCCTAATATATATATATATAAGTTTATTCATAGAACAAATCGATTATCACCTTTACCATTCTCATTCCAGTATTCACATGATTTTGAGCTCCTCTCCAGGAATTCCAATGGAGGGAGACCAAGGAGGACAGTCATATTATTAGCTAGATGATGCGCTTCGTTCCGTGCTAGGTCATTAGAATCGTATATACGGAATAGACTTTCTGGTTCGAGGAGATCCTAGGCCTAGTAAACAAGTAATATGTTAGATATGAGAAGGGAGTAGCGGAGGATAGAGGGAGGGGGCCATACTAGGAGCCCGACACTCCACATATCCACCGAGTGACCCCAGGGCATGCCCAGAATGGTTTCCGGTGCTCGATACTGAACAGACACGGCGACCCCTTCGTGCTGGCTGCCAGTGCGAGACTCACCGAAGTCGCAGAGGTAGAGTGGGCCAAAGTTTTCTAATAAGAATTGAGAAACATGAATCGTGATACCGTCCACCGTTTTCCTCGACGACGATCTCACGAGTTCGTTCTCCTCAAATTCTGCAAATTGTCGACACCGATAAGGAGATTGCCTGCATGGACATCTTGGATTCGAGCTTAGATAGGAATGGGCACAGAAGTCTAAGATAGCAAGAGCTGCCTTACCAGTATGAGTAAGATTTGCAGGACCGTGGAGGAAGTCGAGAGCAGCAGGACTCGTAGAAGGGCTATTACTACGATTGGCTGGGCAAAGATGTGACGCGACATCATGTCTTGAAAGGCTCTCAGGCTTAGGCCAAGTGGAGGCGAGACAAGACTTCTTGTGTGCCATGCGGTCCTTGGAGTTTGAAAGAATCCTCAAGCATTCGAATCATTTCACGGCCTCGGTGATCTGACTTGACACACTTCAGATATTGATAGACCTGTAGCCCTCGGTTCGGAGTCAGAGCATTGATATGCACTTTTAGTGTCATATATCGGTGATCCCTTGAGAAATGACTGTCAGCACGATTCTCTAAGTCGAGGTGGAAACCTACAAGAGATCGTGACAAAGCCATGTCGTGGAGGTCGTTCCATATCCAAGCTTAGCAACGACTTGGTATCGCTTTTTGAAGCATTCGCCGATACGAACGGGATAGAACAACCTCGAGTCGTAGAACGGCAACGTTTCCTCCTCGACCTTGACCGATGCGTCGATGGTCTCGAGCCCGCTGGATGGAAATCTACGGGGCACCAGTGCTTCTCTCAGTGTTGAGAAGGAGACGCGCTTGGCAGATACTCGTAGCGAATCAAGTAGAATATTCTGATGGCACCTACTTCGTAGTGGCAATCTGGCGAATGGCGAATGGTCTTAGGTGCATTGGCTGTGGATCTCTTGCTACAATGAAGCGTGGTATGCATGGATGTAGACATCAAAACGGAGAAACTGGGTGTCGGCGTTTGAAGACGCTATCAAATGGTCGAAGTAAATTGATTGGCCGAGTTTGAAATCTATTTATGGTGTCAAGGGACCTAAACTGACATCTGACATCCTTCGAAATGGACAAGAAGTAGGAATTAAACCAACATTTTCTGCCCTTGAAAATTTGATCTTCCTCGTGCTCCTTCGTTCCTCCGTTAGCAGTATTTGCATGCATGTCCGATGAGAAGAAGCCAAACTCGCAGCCAATAGATCCATGATCTAAGACTTCGTACTTCGTCGTTCACTTCGGAGATGTACCATCGATGACCCATGGACCAATTTCCCTACAGGGCTAAGTATCTGCCTGTGCTGCAATTGTACTTAAGTTTACAAGGTAGCTTGCGCTGTTGCTTGATCCGTCCCATTGATCCATGCACATTCTCGCTAGTCACCGAGAGTGGGACTAATACCCTGCGGTCCAATCTGCTTGACCGCTGACCGCTCAACATTCTAATCTGAGGGGTGGAGTCAAGTGTAACCGCCTGCGAGTCACCCAAGAATCAAGATACGAAGGACTCGAAGCTTACCAAGATCAGATTTGTATCCGCTACCGTCGATATGGTTTTCCATGCAGGGCGACACCGAGTGCAGGGTACTTCCCACAACTTATATCCGTCTGCCGCAACCGGCTTCTTCTGATACCGGGAGCATCAAGTTATTGGCGATTGCGAACGAGCTAGACAGAGTCAAACTCGCGATATAATGATTTATAAATGGGTACTATGGGTCCTGCCTCGCAAGCCTCGAGCCTCAAGCTTTCTCGTATCTGTAACCATCAACTCTCTTTTTTGAAAATTTTCCTTGTTAGAGACACCCGCTCAGGCACATAGCAACCAGAGATCCATCGCATTTTACCGGGATGGATCCCTGTCTCTCCTGCAAGGGTTAAAAAATGACAAAAAACTCAAATTTTGCCACCGGCAGAACATCGAAGCTTCCATACTTCCATCAACCGATACCATGACCATCGAATCATTTCCTTCATCACACCCCAGTAGCTATCGAATCTATACGACACAATCATTCAGGTACCCGACCCAATTGAGAGGTTGAGCCCAAGCACCAATAGATCGGTTCTAGAAAAACTCCCCCCTCTCTTCGTCAACCAGACCCCCCACCTACACCCTCTTCCACTTCCACACTCTCAACGAAACCCAACATTGAAGCTTGTCCTCTTCTCGAAACAGAACGGAAGAGGCACCGGGACGCTAGCAAGTTTTACTGGCCCGTCCCACGTTGAACCTTGTAGCCTTCCATTCATTCTGTTTCCGGCACTTTTCTCGTCGTGGTGTGGGCACCATCATAGAAAGTTAGGCACCGCCGCCATCTTCTAAACAAGTCTTGGCTTTTTGTCTACTTCATCGACCGACTTTTTTACTGCTTTTCTTTTGTTACTCTTTTTTTTTCTTGCTTCCCATTCGTCTTTGCCCCTTGCGAACCGAGTCCCACCCTAGAGCTTAACTTCATCTCGCCGAACAAACAAATTGTGACCTGTATTTCATCTTGACCCATACCTGCCCAACACTGAGCCGCATCTGTGGAAACATTGGTAAAGGCAAAGAAAGGGGTTGAACATCCTTGACGCAACAGCTTGGCAATCAACTTCGTAAATGACATGATCCCTTTACAGAGATGAACGGCTTATGAGATGGTGTTATCTGCCGCAAACCCCCTTTCCTCGCTCAGCGTGTCCAACACCCGTTTATGATCGAGAGGCTCAGAAAAGTTGTTGGGAATCGAATTGTGTGATGAATGCGCTCTTGATGGTACGTTTATGTGTTTTTGTATAATGTACATGGGAGAGAGCCCCGAATACTCATACATACCGCCGCTTTTCAACTCTCCACTTCTATCTTCCATCCCCTCGTATCACCGCCGCAACGCAGCAAGATAAGCCAAGCAAATTCGTAATCTCTCATCACCAAACATCTTTCTCAAATGAAGCCCACATTCTTCATCCCATTCACCTTCACATGTGAAGAAGAAAAAAGAAATGGGTCCTCCAAACGCTCGCACGTCCCCCTTTCCATCATCCAGCGATTCACGGAATCACCTCGATACCAATGGACTTCGCCTGCCATATAATCGACTTGCACATTCCCTCCGTAGAAAGCCCCGACAACCTCAGCTCCGTCTGCTTAATCTTGGCAATCTCGTAAACGTGCTTGAGGCTGATCGTCCCCACCGTCTCCTTGCCCGGATTGCTCGCTCCCTTCCTCCTTCCGTTGGTCTCGGGCACGTTGGCGGCGTTGAGGAGCAGCCACGACGTCTGCGGCGTCCGTATGTCGAAGGTGAAGGATCGGTCGGGCCGTACGGTTACGCGGCAGGGCATCGGCGTGCCGGTATTGATGTGTGCTGTCCTCGCGTTGAACTCCTGAATGTGTGATAATTTTTGTCAGCGAAAGGTCCGGACGTAGGATCGAACTACGAGAGGGGTAGGGGGAGATAGGAAGCCTTACCTTGCAGAAATCCATCGATTTAACACCCCTACTTCCGAGCGCGGGACCAATTGGCGGACTGGGTGACGCCTGGCCAGCTCCGACGATGAGCTTGACGAGCTGGTCGACTCCTCCCTTTCCTTTCGACATCGTGAACGGGCGATCCTGCTCGATAGACGTAGGTTATAAATTGCGTAGAGAGGTGCACGCGTTTCGTTGGGCGGAGGGGGAGGCTCGGTAAGATGTCGTCGTTCGTCAATCTCAGTATTGCTGCTCATCGCCAAAATTTGTTCATGGTGGCTCCAATTGAACAAGCATCGAACGAGGTTCTTTGATTATATAAGCACCACGATAACTCCAACTTCTTATCGTGATAAGCGATAAGGTGGGGTGGAGCAGGGATAGCAAAAAAGAAGGGAAAAAAAAATATTCTGAACATTTTCTTTTTCACTGCATGAAGCACCGAAAGCAACCTCTCATCTGAAACCTCAGACAAAATCACACCTAATAAAAAAGAGAGAAAGGAGAAAAATTCAAGATGCCATCAAATCACACCAAAGAAAAACCGTGGGACACGGACGACATCGACAAATGGAAGATCGACACCTTCACAGCCGACGACAACAAGGGCGGCAACCTCGCCGAGGAGTCCTCGTTCATGACCCTCTTTCCCAAGTACCGCGAAGTCTACCTCAAGGAAGCCTGGCCGCTCGTGACAAAATCCCTCAAGACTCGGGGCATCGCGTGCGAGCTCGACCTCGTCGAGGGTTCGATGACGGTGAAGACGACGCGCAAGACGTACGACCCGGCCGCGATTCTCGACGCTCGGGACCTGATACGGTTGCTGGCGAGGAGCGTCCCTGCGCCGCAGGCGGTTAAGATTCTCGAGGACGGCGTGGCGTGCGACATTGTCAAGATTAGAAGCCTGGTCCGGAACAAGGAGAGGTTCGTCAAGAGGCGGCAGCGGATCCTGGGGCCGAATGGCTCGACGCTCAAGGCGCTGGAGCTCCTCACGCAAACGTACATCCTAGTGCACGGCAACACGGTCTCGGCCATGGGGCCGTACAAGGGTCTGAAGGAAGTCAGGAGGGTGGTCGAGGATTGCATGGCCAATATACACCCGATCTACCACATCAAGGAGCTCATGATCAAGCGCGAGCTCGCCAAGGACCCGGAGCTCGCCAACGAGAGCTGGGACAGGTTCCTGCCCAACTTTAAGAAGAAGTCGCTGAGCAAGAGAAGGAAGCCGTTCAAGGTCAACGACAAGAGCAAGAAGCCCTACACGCCATTCCCGCCGGCTCCCGAGAAGAGCAAGGTCGACCTGCAGATCGAGAGCGGAGAGTACTTCTTGGGCAAGCAGGCCAAGGACAGGGCGGCGCAGGCGGAGAAGATGGAGAAGCAGAAGCAGAAGATGGAGGAGAAGAAGCGCGAGAGGGAAAAGGAGTTTGTTCCCCCCGAAGAGGGGCCGAAGAAGAAGAAGAGGAGGAAGGCAGAGGCCGAGGCGGAAGACTGAGATGGGGAACTGGGCGGTTGTTGGTTATATTAGATCTTTTATTTTTTTTCTCTATGCTCTGGCATAGGATGGTTACCATTGCTTGGGGTGTGTGTAACCGACCCTGTATAATGAGATACGTTCTTTTTAAGATACCCTCTATTCAGACTGTTTACAGCTGTGGGAACTTTGTATGCCCATCGTGATATAAGGAGGGGGAAAGGGAACATTAATCATTTGTCTCATTATAGATCAGACCCTTTCCCATTTTGGCACCAGCATATTACACCGACAGAAAAAGAAGGAAAACAAAGTCTAGAGCTTAGACGAGTCGCTAACAGGACTAACCTCGAGCACGAGCTTGCCAAACTGCTTTCCCTCCGCCATATCCTTGAACAAAGTCTCGATACCCTCCAAGTTGCTCAAGCCGCCCGTCACGACCCTGCTGACTGGGGGCCTAATCTTGGTCTCCCTCACGAATTCAACCATGTCATAAAACTCCTTCCTCGAGCCCATCGTCGTACCCTTGAGCTCAAAGTTCCTCAAGACGGCGGGCATAGACCAGTCCATCTTCGGCGACGACGTCATGCCATACTGGGCAATAACGCCACCGGGCTTCAAGAAGCTCGTCGCTCGGCGAATAATATCAGCGCCAGCACCGTCAATAATGGCATCGATGTACGGCCTATCCTTGGGCAACAAGGCGAGAAGATCCTTGTCCCACTTCGCGGCCTTGTAAGAAACACCACCCACGGCACCGAGCTTCTTCGCCTCGTCAATCTTGTCCTGCTTGCTAGACGTCACGTAGACGTTGCAGCCCTTAGCGACGGCGAACTGCAGCGCCATGAGAGCCACACCGCCACCAATGCCCGTGATGAGGATGTTCCTGCCCTTTTCGGCATTACCGGTCTTAGTCACGAAGGCTCTCCAGGCCGTCAGGCCAGCGAGGGGTAGGGCAGCGGCCTCGGAGGCGGAGAGGTGCTCCGGGGCGAGGACGACCTCGTCTTCGGGCACGACGACGTAGTCCTGGGCCATGCCTACGGGGCTGAGCTTCGTGCCGCCGATGATGGCGTAGCCTACAGGGTCCTCGGGACCCTCGGGCGAGGAGATCCATCCATGGGCCGGGGTGAGCACGACGGTCTTGTTGACGAGGTCCGGGCGGGAGGATGCCTCGCCGACGGAGATGACGGTGCCGAAGGCGTCGGAGAAGAGGGGTGCTTCGAAGGAGATGGCGGCGTATTGGGCTTTGCGGATCCAGTGGTCACGATGGTTCAGGGCAACGGAGTTGATGCGCACGAGAACCTCTTTGGGGCCCGGAGTGGGCTTGCGGACCTCCTGGAGAACGAGCCTTGAGGCCAATGTTAGCACCGTATTAGATTGATAGAGCGTAAAGAGCACAGGGTGAAAAGAAGAAGGGGGAGGTGAGTGTAAGATGATCTTCTGGTAAAGAGGGTGCGTGATGAGTTGTGAGGATGCCTTGGGTGTTTGGCTGAACTCAACTATGTAACTTACGGGTAGTACACCTCGCCGGGCTTCCCCTCGACATGCTTAATAGTGAGTGCTTGAGGCATCGTGAGACCAATCGATGTCTTCAGTGTCAATTGTTCAGTTCGCAATGGAAATTCGCACCACAACTATAGGTTTCCAAAGAAGCAAGCCTAGTTTGCCGTCACAACTGAAACAAGTATCGCAATTCTACGAAAGTGTTGCTCAGGTGGAACGCTGCAGGAGAAGTCCGGATTATATTGAGGGTTGATGGCAGTGACGATGATGCAATGAGCGAGGTGAGGATGTGGGGAAACCCTTGATGCCGGCTTGGGGCTCTTTAACTCGGTTCCGCAGTGCCGAGGTCGGTTCACTTAAAGATTGCAAGTCTCCCGGCCTAATGAGATTCTCACACTTGAAGGTGTCCCATTCGACGATCTAATCGTTTTAATAATTCGGTCTCAATTACAAATGCAGAGTTCAATGTTCCGTTTGAGCGACCTCAATGCTACTGAGAGGCAAGTCCGTGCGAACAATGAAGTTCTATCAAAATTGATCAACAGAAACTGGTGAGCAATTGATCCCGCAAGCGCAAATGCAATCAAGACCAGCAAAGCATGAACCCACCTTCCTCTAATGTGCAGTGAACAGTATCACTCCGGCTTCAAGTGTTTGAGCCCCAACATTAAAATGCTATCTTTGTGTCCGTTTAAAGACCTCACTATCACCTTACATAAGCACAGTTACAACTCCAGTCTTTGAGGATGCCCCAGCGCTCCCAGGAGAGCACCATCAGGTTATCGATGATACATAATATTTTTCTTCCCCCCCCCCCCCCTTTTTTTTTTTTTTTTTTTTTTTCTCTTTTTTCTTCTTTTTTTTCTTCTTTTCCGCCGAGAGACCTTATGCTGCTTCTTATTCATTCTAGCTATTTTAGTATCCTACTGGCCTTTCGAGGGCTGCTGCTAGCACACAGCTCTACCAGGCATACCTTTCCCAGTCTTCCTATATTCCCATATTCCCAACACTTCTATGTTCCAATTCCCTATTTCAGCATTCCTATATTCCCTTATTCCCAGCTCTTCCGGTATTCCAGTACTCCATATTCCCATCCCCATTGTATTGGTGCGTAGAGCAGCTCTCGTTCTGCAGTGTCACACTGGAACTGGAATAGCCACCGCCACAAGGGGAAGCTCGAAGAGCCGCACAGCTGGACCTCACTTACACATATAAAGGGGGGATGGCTCCTGAAATCGTAGACGAATACTGAGACAGACAGGCAGTTTGGCATGTGTTAAGAGGGAAGTGCAAGCGATCAGTCACCTCCCTCGGTTTTGGAGAGGCTATCTTGTGGGATCCATTCTCTTAATCTTTCTTTTCAATATTACTTCTCTTATATCTACTTTTCTTCTATTCCTTTTGCCAGTGAAGCCCTGCGATGCAAATTCCCACTGATCATTGATTTCCCGTCCTACGAAGACCATTACGACCGTCCCTTGACCATTGGATCATTTCTCGAGCTGTTCTTGTTTCCACCTATATTCCTGGGTAAGCGCGTATTCCCAACACTTCTATATTTCCATTCCCATATTCTCAATTCCTATACCACCAGCTCTTTCAGTATTCCTAGCTCTCCTAGTATGCTCAACTCTTCCAGTATCCCATTATTCCCATTCTTCCCGATTACAGTTCCAATTCCAGTTCTTACAGGAACTAATCACATCAGTAAATAGAAACACAAACTTACACGGTCGAAAGCAATGGTTGCCTACCGGATACACCCTCCCCATACATCCCTATAAGGAAATAAAGTACAGGGGAAGTCGGGGGCAAGTACCCGTGTACTTGCTAAGAAATCCGCCATAGTAAAGTTATGCGAAAAGTATGCGAAAGCAAATACAATGAAGGACGGGGTGCTCACGGCCTACTTGCAGGTGTATGGCGGGGAGGTCACGGCACAGGTAAATTCGAAACGGGGAGTACAAAAACTCTTGCGGGCAACATTCTCGAATATGTATGAGGCTCTCTAGATCTCTTTTCCTTGCTCTTTGGTCGAGACCAGCTACAGGAGGTTACTAGCAACAGTCACAAGGCTTTTCGTTCTATCACCACAGCTGACAGTAGATTTCTCTGCAGCGAGGAGCGATTTCAGCGGAGAGGTCGACCTTGACTCTGTGAAAGGCTGAGGGGACGTCGCGGATGTTAGCTAGTATGGCTGCCCGACCTCCTCGAGTAGCATCATATCGTTAGTAAGATAGGTAGATCGGGTTAACGACATAGCATTTAAGACTTGCATATAGACGATGGAGAGTCGGCTGCGCAGACCCGCTTTCCCACAATAAAGACCCATATCTGTCTCAGCAGCTTGTGTAGACATTGTGTTTCAAGGTGTGCCAGCCATGTCGATGGTAGGCAGCGTCCCGAAGTCCTTTGTAGCTGCAGAGGCTCACCGCTATCCCATTCTTCACAAATCTCTCAAGATGAAGAAGAAACAGTCATGGCTTTTGGGAAGTTGGAAGAATACCCATAGCTGCCCGAGAACATACCCCTTTGGTGCGTGGCCATCGCCAGGGCTGCAGCTTTCCTGCTATGCAGCTTTCCTGCTATGCAGCCATTCCCTGAAATGGCCCACGGGACCCTGGTGAGTCTTGATACTGTCAGAGCTGACCGAATCTTGGGAGCATGGCGAGTTAAGTGCGTTGTACTAAGATTTGATGTGCAGACTCGTCGTGGTCTAGAGGCATCGCCGACGGAGCTAAAAGCGCTCTCAAGGAGTTGCCCTGCGGTGTTTGTATGGTGGTGATTTGGCTCCTCATCCTCAGATCCTTTCACTGCCCTCGGGAGGCTGATACATGCTTTCAGCCCCTAGTTTTTTTTTTTTCTTTTTTCACTACTGTATCGACAATGACAGCCTAGAAAGCCTCAATTTACATACAGCTTGAATAAAGTAAGTCGGGCTAGATACAGAGACACGTAGCAACGCAAACGAAGCCCAATGCCTCGTGTAACACCACAACGGGAGCCGGGAGCCGGGAGCCGGGACCCGGAGTCGGTTTTCACCGGTGACAGTTCTACTTCAAGCGGAGGAGGTTATATTCTACAAATGCCCATGCCTTCAGATCCAACCCTAGAGCTCCCGCCGGCCTTTGGGTCAGGAATGAGAAACATCACGAAGCTTCCGTTTACTGAACATATTTCCCTACACTGCAAAATCCATTTTGAATTATAAAGTCGAGCTACTTATTATCTCCATCGCGAACATGACTAGTGTTATTACATTACGACATGTCCTTACGCAAAGGAAACCGCTCGTCCCTTGCAGGTCAACAGCGAACAAAAACACCATCGGCAAGCTATGGCCCGAGTTTCACGATGGTATCACCATCTGGGAAGACTTCAATCTGGCCAACCTCGATGAGAGCTACGGCCATGTCCTCGACTTTCAAGTCTCGGAGCAGATGTTAGCGGATCTCCGACCCGATCAGGCTCTGGCGGGCGTTATAATCAACAGGGACGAAGACCTCTACCACCTTATCTCCTGGAATAACGCCGTGATGCAACCGACTCTACAATTTGCTAAATCCCATCTCCGTTTGCATCCGGGGATCACACTGCGCCACAGCTATTCGGCCCCCGACGGGTCGGTCTTGGCCAGCATCCCCGACGGGCGTCGGAGACTTACGATTGACCACGTCATCTCTCTCGACGATTTTCTCACGCCAAACCTGGTGGTGGGGCTCGGGAGGTCAAGCTTGAAATGGAGTGGTAGGAGGCTCGCCAATCAGCTGGATAATCCGCAACAGAAGCTACTCTGGCCGCTGAGACAGCTGGCGAACCTCTGTAAAAATGCCCTAAACTCGATATGGGTATATCTAAATAGACGAAGAGCTCGTGGCATGCTGTTTCTGCGAGGACGGTGGGGGCTGGAAGGTATCCATCATGCCGATCCCACGGAGTAGAAACGGCATCGACGTATTGACGACGGATCTTGCTTTGTGGTGGTTGTGCATGCCCGCATCAGACAACGGCGCCGCTCCCCCGAACCCGGACGGCACCGCTACCACATCAGACAACCTTGCCGATTTTGCGGGAGGCGTGGGCCTTGGTTTCGATGAAAATGGCTAGCTCAACACCGACCCGGATGCTGGTATCGACATGCCCGAAGCCGTCGACCCCAATAATACAAACCTTCGCAATTTTGATCCCCTAAACTTCCATCCTACTCAGTAAAAGAGGGGCCATAATCGTTCGTAAAGGAGGAGGACGGGAGGAAACTTATGACCAAAAGGAGGGGATAATAGGAGGCGCTTATCCTGATTCAACTGCTATTTAGTTTTTTTCTTCTTTTTTTTTTTTTTTTTTTCCTTTTCTTTTCTTCTTATCTCCCTTTCCACTTACAAGCTAAAAAGTGTCATTAGAATAGTCTTCATTATGAGTCCCAAACTGAAGGAAGGAATGGAAATCTGATTTCTTATTTACATCAATTCTTCCTATGAAGTGGCTGTCTTTTCTACCCTTCATGACACCACCCCCTCTTTCAGTTCCTTTTCCACACACTTTTCTTCTTCGTTTATGTGCGATGTAGCAGTCAGGGCTACAAGTCTGTCTCACTTCAAGGAAGGAAAGAAATCTACATCGGTTCTTCTACAACAGCTCTCTATGCGACAGGCGTCATGGCTTGCAGCAGAGAGTAGTTCATTTTGCTCGATAATGGAACCACCCCCTTCCCCGTGGAAATATAAGACCATCCTTAAACTCCCAATCAAGTGAGGTACTGAAACTTGTTGAATTTTTCAGTCTTGTTGCCACATCTTTATCACAATCAAGGTACCACCTAGGTGGCCTGGAAGCGAGTCGTCTCAGTTTTCCGTGCCTGCCACCCTTCGTCCCCCGGCCGGATTTTCGTCTGCCTCGTGCTCCCGTCGCGTCTTGCCCCGGGCTGGAGGAAGAAGTCCTCCAGTCATACAGCCTTGGGTCAACGAATGAATAGACGCGCTCCCGTAATGGCGTGCTTCTCAGATTGTATTTGATTCGGCAACCTCTCCCGCCGGGGAATGCGTTGACTGAGATTTTCTTCTTCTTAGTCTTCCGCTCCTCTTGTTCATCATTCCACCCCCGCACCATCTCGTCGAAGTCCCAGTAGTCGTTGATGCTGAACTGGAAAGTTTCAAACTCTAGGGCGGGTATCCACCCAGGCCCAAGAGACGGGTTCAGCTCCAGAGTCGTGATGAAATGCGGCACGGTGATAGCGGTGCTGAAATCGCAGAGCTTGCCGCCGACAAGTTGTCGGTGCCCTACGTCAATGTGGATGATGCCGAGTTGCTGCAATCGGATAATATCTTTGAGTATCCTACGTACACCCCTCGTCTGCAGATCCTCCTCGGTGGGACCGAACTCCTTGACGATGCCACGGATGGGTGGGGCTCTGTCGACGCCTTTGCCCACAAAACGGGAGCGCAAATCCTCATATCCGCTTGGTAGATGTCGCCGTTGAAATTGATCTTGAGGTGGCTGAACTGATCCATCATGACACGTTCGTGTTCTTCGTCGAGGAGCACGTAGCCGTAGCACCGAACGGCCAGCTCTTCATAACCGTCTTCTTGAAGGCGACCAAAAGCACGGCATTCGCTGCTAAAAGGCTCCGAATACTCGTATATGGCGCTCATGGCCTCGAGATCGTCGGGGTCGATGTACCGTAAGGGACCCAACCAGTCTTCGTCATAGCAGAACCTGAACTGGAGACCCAATTTTAACTTGGTGGCTCTTGCATGCCCATGTGTTCGGGCTGGGGATATTACTTACGAGTTTCAAGGCGTAGATTTGCCCTAGGATTTTGAATTTGAGGACATGTGCATGCAGGCCTTCCCCGAGGTAATCAAGGAATTCGATTTTCTGCGGCCCCTGGAAGTCGAATGGCTTCAGCTTGGGACCATCGCAGAGTGGCAGTGGCACCAAATCAGCATCGGACTCGGGCCAATCTGGATACATGGTAAAGTTGGGAACCCAATGACAGAGAAGGGCCGTTATTTAAAGAAGATGTACAAGAGACGCTTCAGGTGGAGTCTCTTCTCGTGGACAGAAGAGAGGAAAGAAGAGCGCGAGCGCTCGTCCCTTTTTTTTTTTATAAAGCAAGCCATTTTCATAGAATTTTGGTATGAATTCCCATTCCAGAGTCCAGGAACGTCGATTGCTAGAAGAACGTACGAAGAGAGTACGTTGGGAGTGCAGTACATGAACGCCGGAGGAATTCTATTAGTCAGCGACAGGTCGACTTCTTGGAGACGATGAATGAAGCTATTCCCAACAATTGGAATTGGCCCGGGAGGTCGAAGCGCCATCTTCTTGTAGCAGCTGTCAATAGCATAGGTACCATAAGAAAGTGTGGATTCCAAAGCTGTGTTCAATGGAGTTGTAGTATCGTTTCAGTAAAATGCATCAATCAATGCTTTTGTCCAAGGTTGGATTCGGAGGCACTCTCAACTCTCTCTCAGAGTCGACAACATCCCGTCCCGTTCTGGTATGTTGCCGCGTCGCTTCCGGCCTGGTGTACAAAGCCGGTGGGTGTCCAGAAGCAACAATGGAGGATTCCAAGATACGCCAGGCAGTGAGATACATGTTCATGTGCGAGGCCGCTGGGGACAGTGAGTCGAGTCTTTCATGGGTTAGAGTCGAAAATCTCAAGGGGCGTGTGATAGATAATACACGCATTAATGAATGGAAATGGAGCTCGCGATATCGACATCGCCTGTGCTCCTTCGTAATTGCCAACCAGGATCAATTGATCTTTTCATTTCCACGATTCAGGGGAGATCCAAACACAATGTCATTGCTTCGCCACTATGAAATCCACCAAAGATTGAATTGATCGAATTAATAATGACTTTTCTCCTGCCCTCGCCGACGTCTCGATCGAGGGCATCTCCAAGTCCCCAAGCCCGAAGAGTTGCGATTGCTCTCGGCCACCTTCTGGAGCTTGGGTGGGTCGTCCGGGGATCACAGAAGCCCGAGCTTCTATGACGCAACACAACGATTGCCCGACTGGAGCAGCTGGACCAGGAGCAGCCTCGAAGAGCTCAGTTCAAGGTCTGGTCAATCCACAGAATCGGCGACCAAGGACCGAGTCCCCCCGGCTGGCCATGGCATTCCTTCCGGGGGCCTTGTGGGGGCTTTGTATCCCCGGCCATTTGGGAGACAGGAGTTGTTCCGGGGATTTCACTTCGCCGACCGGAAAACTACTTTAATATCAATCGATTGATTCCCGCTCTTCGAATTTCTAATCAAAGAAAAATCCAGTTCGCCCCCCCGCGGAGCCGAACGAAACTTCTTCCAAGAGTAGTAAAGAGCCCGGCTATGGCGCCATCGTCGTCAATGCGCCACTTGGAGGCTTTCTGCCAATAGCTCTGAAGACCCTTCATCCTGGTCTCGCATCCATCATCCATTTCCATCACATCACATTCAGATCCCACGCCCCATCCCACTCAAACTCGGACTTGTATTTATATAACGCGCCCACCCTCACTTTGCGCTGAGGCATTTCTTCATCTTCCATCTCATGCAAAGAAGAGAAACAGCGAAACCGAAATAGAGGCAGAGAGAAATAAACCAAAACCATGACGACCCTAATTTCAGGCGCCGCCTTCGGCGCAGCGCTCGTTTCTTCCGGCGTCGTTGATCCCGCCGTCATTATCTCCCAATTCAGATTCGAATATTTCGACATGATCCAAACTTTCCTCGCCGCGACAGCGACCACTAGGTAAGCCCGAAGAACCCCCCCCCCTTCCCCCCCCTCTCCTCTGAAGAAAATGGCCGCTAACAAAAATCCCGAAACAAAGCATCGTCATCGCAGCCCTCGACAAGCTAGGATACGCCAAAGTCCCCCCCCGCTGCGCCTCCTCCCTCAACATCTTCTCCCGCCACGACGGCAACATAATCGGCGGCTCCCTCCTCGGCGCCGGCATGGCCCTTTCCGCCTCCTGCCCCGGCTCCGCCATAGCCGCCGCGGCCCTCGGTATCCGCCCCGCCTACTACGCACTCGGCGGCGCCACCGTCGGCGGAATCCTCTACTCGGGCGTCCTGGCCCCCATCATCGCCCGCCGTCGCCAATCTCTCGCCGCCAAGACCACGGCGGAGGGCGGCGCCCCCGCGCCTCCCCCTGCCATCTACGAGCGCGCGCACGTTTCTAAGTTCGCCACTCTCTTGGTCCTCGAGGCCTTCTACGGCGCCGTTGTCGCTGCCGCTTATTACTACACCCCTGCCAGCCCCTACAAGCCCCTCGTCGCTCCGGCCCTCGGCGGCGTGCTCATCGGTGGCACCCAGCTCCTTTCTCTCCTTCTGCGCAAGTGCCTCGTCGGCGTGTCCTCCGTCTACGAAGATATCGGCAAGTACTTCTCCTGGTTCGTCAAGGGCGCCAGCGGCCCCGCCCCTACGTCTTACACGAGCATCGTCTTCGCTGCCGGCCTCGCCGCCGGCGTGTATGCCCTCCGCGTGGCGTATCCTAGCGTCGTGCCCGCTCCGGACCCCCGCGTGTCGGACCTGCAGGCGGCTCTTGGCGGCTTCTTGTTTGCCCTTGGTGCAAGGATAGCGGGTGGGTGCACTTCTGGTCATGGGATTAGCGGGATTTCTCTTTTGTCTACGTCGAGTTTTATTACCATTGCTAGCACTTTTGCTGCTGGCGGCGCTGTTGCGCGTGCTGTATATTAGATCTGTTTGATATAGTCTTGGAGAAAAGTCCTTTTGTGGAAATATGATATCCGGTGTTATCCGATCTTAGACGGTTCCCAAAGATGCATTGGCAACGGCGGGCGCTGGCATTGAATTCAGCTCCGGGTCCGTTGTCGAAGTGACTCACAATAGATTTACTCGCAATCCAATTCCACATTGTCCATTAAATAGAACGAGCAGAATCAAGAAAAAAAAAAGAGAGCGGGAATTGCTCAATCGCTCAGTTTATTATCAACCAAGTTGGTGCAACTACCAAAATCTCAACTCTATCGTTCACCCTTTCAACCATCGAAACCACCCCCTCCTCCACTATGGCCCGAAGAAACATCTCCTCCAACTCCGCCTTCGAAGACCAAATCGGCTATTCCCGCGCCGTAGTCACCTACCCCTGGGTCTTCGTCTCCGGCACAACGGGGTTCGCCCTCCCCTTCCCTCTCCCCTCTCATCTACTGGCCAACTAACCAAGTGACTCTGACCCCAAAAAGCTACGACTACGCCACCAACACCCTACCCCCCTCAATCACAGAGCAGACCAAAAACACCATCTCAACCATAACATCGACCCTCCAATCCGTAGGTGCATCCCCGCGCGACATCGTTCGCGTCCGCTACATTCTCCCGGATCGCGCCGACTTCCCGTCCGTCTGGCCGCTTCTTCGCGAGTGGCTTGGTGAGGCGAAGCCCGCAGCCACCATGATCCAGGCGGGGTTGATGGAGGAGGAGATGAAGATTGAGATTGAGGTCACGGCCATGATTGGATCTGGGGGTGAGGTTCAGCCCGGGGGTGTGGCGCCTCCTTCTTGAAGAGTGGCAACGTGGAAAAGAAAGACGGAATAAGTGCAACGTCGGTTGGCACACGTCGACTTGCGAACACATGCATTTGAAAAATGTACTTGTATTTTCTCATCTTAAAACCTGTTTGTGATGCCTAGAGTTAGATGCAGCAGAACTTGCCTTCTAACTGGAGAGGAGCATATGGCTCTCAGAGAGTCTCGACCATGTCCATCCCAAATACCAAATCTGTTACCTGGGCTTCCACGGCCGGAGAGCTCAAATCTTCCAGGATCCGCAAGATATAGCATAAAACTAGGCAGGCCATAAAAAGTACTCGCAGCTTAGCAGCCTGAGAAACAAACCACAACCCCAGCCACCTTTTCTACTAATAGAACCAAATCGGTCCTTAACACGGAGAGAAGAGAGGCTGTAAAATACAACGAAAATCACTCGCGAACCACCGGCCCTCAAAATTGGGCTTGAGGGGAAAGATTTGAACTGCCGGGTTCGGAATTGGGTTGGGCGGAAGAATTTGAGTCACCGAGCTCAGGCTTTGGCTCCTCAAGAAGAATTTTGACCATCCTCTTAACATCGTCGGCAGACATCAACCGCTTAAAGTCCTCTTGCAGGGCCGTTCCCGCCAGCTCCCTCTTGGTGTCCTGCTTCATCAAAATCTTCTCCTCAATGGCGTTCTTCATTACAAGTCTAAAGACTTGCACCGGCCGCCTCTGTCCAAGGCGATGGACGCGGTCAATGGCCTGTTCTTCAACGGCAGGCGCCCACCCTAAACCGGGTTACATTAGTCCATCATATCTAAAAAGAAGCCCAGTATAGGAACTCTGGGCTAGGGACAGTCACTTACATGTATCAGCCAGGATTGCTGTATCGGCCGCGGTCAGATCGATACCAACTCCAGCAACGCGAAGGCTTGCGAGCATAACCCTGACATTCTTGTCTCGCTTAAGGGACTGAACGGCTTTGTCGCGCTCCCCCGTCGACATGGTTCCATCGATACGGCTATATTGGATGTTATTCCTAAGTAGATGCCTCGCAACGATATCGAGGAAAGACGTCCACTGAGAAAAGATGACAATTTTCGACCCCTTTTGAGCCAGTCGCTTCTCGAGAATCGACAGCAATGCCTTCGTTTTGGAACTGTGGCCCTTCATGACTGCTTCGCTTGTGGCTGACGCACGCTCCACGTCCAACCGAATCACTCGTGTCTTGTCGAAGGTTTTCTTACACGACGGGCATCTCAATGCAACTTTCATTGTCTCTTGTAGGCACAATTCGCAAAATACGTGGAGACAAGACGCCATAACTGGCTTCCGATGCAGCTCGAGAGCGCCCTGGCAAGATGCGCAGGTGCCATTAGCCTCAACGCTTAGCCGTAGGGCCTCTTGGATATCGGAGGCAGACGGATCCTTCTTGGAAACGAGCTTTAGAAGTTCCTTTTTGAGATCCTTTTCGATTTTCGTCTTGCACAGAGACAGGTGGTCGCACATTTGACGGAGGCGAAGGATACGCTCAAACAACGTACGCCAAACCTCGTAATTCCCAGTTCTGAAGAAATGTGCGGCTACCTTTCGTGCACTCGCGCTGTACTCCGTGGGTTAGTTTCAAACCACCTTTAATAGGGAAAGGCGAAGACTAGGGTGAGCCATACAGAAGCTTTCTGTACATCTGGTACTCCCCTTGGGTGAATTCGATTCGGACAACTTCCTCGGTCTTTGGCGGCAGTCGAAGATTGACAAAGTTCATCCTCTTAGTTCTGCGGAGACAAATCGTAGTCATGAAAATCTGAAGTAGTTGGTGATTCTTTCTCATGAGACTCTTGAATACTTGGCAGGATTCTAGACCACCCTCGACACCAATAAATTTAGCAAGAGAGTAGACATCTTTCAGAGTATTGATTCTGTCAGAACTGGTTAGCAATCGAAGGCCCCTCCCAATAGTGAAAAAAGTAGGAGAGAGGAGAAAGAGAGGGGGAGACAAAAGAAATTAAGGCGCTGCGCCGGGGAATCAATCGCTTACATCGGCGTTCCGGTACAGACCCAGTACGAATCTGCTGCGAGCTTGCAGGCGGCTTTGGCCGTCTGGGTTCCTGGGTTCCGAATGAAGTGTCCCTCGTCGAGGATGACTCGCCGCCATGCCACCTTCCGTAGTTTCGTTTCCCTTGCCAATATACTGTAGGAAGTGATGACGATTTCCGAAGACTCTAGATCTTCAATTGTGGCCTCGCAGCCCTTTCCATGGTACCTCACAACTTGCACTTTGTGATCCGGGGCTGTGTGTCGTGCTACTTGGGATTCCCAGTTGCTCATGACTCCCAACGGGGCCACGACCAGAGTTGGTTGCTCAGTGGGCTCGGCAAGTATTAGAGCTATCATCTCCAACGTCTTTCCAAGGCCCATATCATCTGCAAGGATCCCACCAGAGAAAAGGGGAGGCGCGTCGTCGACAACCGCACCAGTAATGATATGTGTGTATCCGCCCCCTTTCTTGGGTTCCCAGAATTGAATCACATCCGAATCATCTTCCAATAATTCGGGATGCTCTTTGCCTTGCATCCAATGGAGAGCCTGCGTTTAGTGTCGCTCGATTAGCAGTCAATTCACACAAACTGGAGCAGAGGTGATGAGCTCACCTGCAGTTGATGCAACAAAAGCCGCGTTTTGATTCTAGCGGGCTGGGGAGCGGCTGGCATGCGAGCCAGTGAATTCTCATCGACGGTCCAGTTGGTCACGTAGCTCTTGTCGTCGATAGTGGCCCGCTCGAATTTCGCATCCTCGTCTTCTAGATCAAGATACATGTCTTCCGTGATAGGGTTAGGATCATCTTTTGAAGTTTCTGCATCTTCAGTCTTTGGAGATACACTGTTTCCTTGTGGAGACTCTACTTCTGGATGTTCGTTCTTTGCCGAGCCGCTCTCAGGCTCGGCCAAGTCTTGTTTCGGCGAGAGAGTGCTCACGGGCTGCAGTTGGTCAGGAACCTGAGAGACTTCACCCGTAAGGGCCAGCTCTTTCGCTTCATTGGGTGACGGGGTATTAATCGTTGTGCCCTCGGAGGCCGAGATGCTCCCTGACGTAGAGGAATGTGGGGTCGTGCTGGATGGCGGCGTGCTGGATGGCGGCGTGTCTGCATCAGTTTGAGCAGGCTCCAAAGCCTCTTCGGTTTGGTTTGAAACTTGGAAGGGAACTTCTCCATCTTGCTGAAGCAAAAGGACTCGGTCTTCAAGCTTCTCTGGGAGTGATATCTCCGCTGGGACTTCCGAGGACGCGATGTGGCTGAGACAGGGCTTCTTCGAGGAAGGACCCTTGCCCACTTCTGCGGAACCGCCGATGAAATCCGTGTCCAGCACCCCACCCTCGGATGAGGGATGCCGTTTTCGTGACGAACTCATATCAGTTGATTTGGTGGTGTCCCTAACCAAACAGAGGCAGGATTCGAAGGGCCGCTTGGATGAAGTGAGGGATAGGAATGAGAGGACAGGCAAGGAGGGGGTGCAGTTGGGAGAAGGACTAGAGGATTACTTAAAAAGTAGAAAAATGTGTATCGTATGAATCACGCTGCAGGGCATAGAAAATTCTACGCGAGAGAAGAAGGAAGGCACTCCTACCTACTAAGCCTAAATTCCAAGCAAGGTGATAGAGGAAGGCACGACACAGAAGGTTCTGTACGTAGGTGCAGTACGTAGGTGCACCCAATTAGAAGGCAAAATGTGGTATATTCGAGATCTAAGATTATTGGGGCAGGAAGGATGAAGGATAGAAGAAGGCGCCCGAAACCAGTGGTGCAGAGAGGGCAGGTGCAGGAACAGCATAGACTTTGCCTTCCTTTTACAAACGCCTGTGTTGGAATGCGTTTCACGTCATGATAGAGTCGAGTCAATCTCAGTAAGTACTTCACCTCTAATCCGCGGAAAGTTACATCGCTATGGAATTCCATGGCTGATGGCGAGAAAGACCGCGAGAGGCTTACAAAGAACGTTGGCGGAAATGGAATGAATGGGATGAAACTATGCCTCGAGTCCACGCGACGCCCACGCGGCGAGGTAAGATTCAAGAGGGCAAGAAGTTGCTCCAATTAGGCGCGGTGTCACGTGCCAAATGTGGAGCGTCGTCTCCAACTCCGCCCAAATTTTCAGATCCAAAACACCAAGCCAATCACCAACGCACCTCATGATGCCATCGCACGTGACCTGGTTTTGTGGTATGGAAAGCAGTCTTTCTTATGCTAAACGACCCCCCCTGCTTCAACTTCACCTCATTCCTCCCCTCGCCATAAGAAATGCTCATTAACATGTTGGGGGCAGTTTCTCGAAGGCCCGTTTCATAATGATACCAATCTTGGGCCCATAATTCATTATACCAATACTCCAAAAGCATGCTCAAAGTTCCCACGCTGAATATCCCTCATAACGACATCACAAGAACAAACGGAACGATACTAATCATACCCAGAAGACACACAGATACTGATCACCGGAGACCATGTGGAGGGTTTAGGTTGCGTTCCGTCCTGGAGACCCAAAGCCCGATGCGGCCGGACCGATCGGTCTCCTACTCACACACAAGCTCCCCATACGCCGAGTAATACCCACATTTCTTGATGTGGCGCTTCTTGCTCGTTCCCAGGTCGAAGATGTTGCATCCACCCTTGGCAACGTTGGGAGGGGTGTACACTGGCCGACGGACTGTTAGCGAAGTCAAGGCACTCGGCAACAGTTCACACCTACAGTGAAGAGACACAGCGAAGTCGCTGCCGGTATTGCTCATCCGATGAACGCCGAGTTCATCCGACATGTATGCTACTGCATTCTCCGAATGAACCCGTTCTGAGATGACGATCATCGGCTTGCCCTCGTCGCTCTCCTTGGGGAACTCGTATCGAGTTTCCGTCAGGTTTCCTTTGAGTATCTTCACTAGGCAATGAGCATTGCCATGGTCATGGATCGGGCTTGACTTCCCGGGAGTCCAGACAAGCACCAACTATGGTGGCCCTTTTGTTAGTTGCATCTGTGTTCGCCTTGGGTGTCCGTTCTGCACCTTTACACCTACAAGATTGCTCTTTCCATTTCCCTCGTCCACCAGGTTGCGGGTGTAATCCCGTGAGGCATCTCCAAAGAAATACGATCTCCATCCCTTATCGGCAGGGTCATATTGTTCAAACAGTCGGGTTAGATGTTCGACATCTACGTCGTCGGACGTTAAGCCTGATGATGGCCCGAGGGCATCCTTGAGGTCTTGTACAAGTTTATCGAACCGACTGCTGCCGCTGCCCTTAGCCCGACGACTAGTCCGGACCAGCCCAGCCGTTTGCTCTGTGAGGATTTTATCCGTGGGGATGATGGTTGACGGGTATTGAATCATTGTGTCGTTGATGGTTGATTGTCGATGGATGATTGATGGTTGGATGTTCTCTTAGGTTCGAGTGGTCTTGATGCTCTTCTGTTAGGTTGGAAGTGGGGAGAAACTAGTACGGTGTCCAAAAGTGGGCGGGCGGCTTTTGTTCGAGAGGAAGGGCGGATCCGGTCTCGGCCCGGCGGACAATGTCTCCTGAGGGTTGGGTCGCTTCGAATTGTTGGGTTCAGGGGGGGGAATTGTCGGGAACAATCTCACCGACTCTAACAGGACAGGGTGGCTCGCTGAAAGACGCTGGGGAAGAGTTCTGATGCCCGAGACTGTATCTCCATCTGTGCATGCTATTGGACGGTTCAGTGCGATAAGCCGGTACTGGCCGGTGAAGTTATCAGGGTCATTACTTACAATGGACGGAAAGGAGTGGTTCCGCGTGACCTGGGTACAGTACGCACTGATACCGATCCACACTCGAGAGCTGGATTGTATAGATTGGATAGAAGAATGCAATGGAAAATGCGTCGGATATACAGAGAGATCTCCTCTCCAAATTCCTAGTAGAGTCTTAATGGCAAGAATGACCGAGCTTCAGCGGAAAGGCAGGAAAGCCAGGTGGGATAGCCGGTCGTAGCATATTAAGTCCCCGATGTACACTACAAGTACGGAGGATTATGGACGATTTTTAGTGGATGGGGCGGACAACCGGTCAATCATTTTTGCGCTGTTTTCACTGTTTTCACTGTTCTTGTCCCCGCTCCCCCACTTAGACCAGGTTCCTGAGATCTCGTTATTGCAAGTAATACTGAGGTATTAGCGCACTAAAATTGATCGATTGATTAAAACCGCCGCATTTATTCGCTATGCCCATTTGATCAATGTTCTCCAGGGTTGTGTGTGTGTATGAATTTTTTATGTGATATCCACTGATACATTCAAGATCAAGGCTAAGCCGAGTCAGTCCTCACAAGCAACAGGGCGTGTGGCGTAGTGGTATCGCGTTTGCTTCGCATCAACATCGGAATTTCCAATGGCGTCTGTAAAAGGTCACCGGTTCGATCCCGGTCACGTCCAAGTTCGAAGCACAGTTCCCTTCTTTTTTGCCCTTTTCAGCTTTCCTATGCACATTGGGGGTTATCTGCATTGCTTTTTTTCCCCCCTTCTTATTTTTGTTTCTTTTTACTCATGTAATTCTTTTTCCTACTTCTGATTGCGTTTGTTGTATTGATTAGTTTCGCAGTTATTGGTTGGTCCCAAGATAGATTTTCTCCTCTTCCCAAAGATCCCTCTCAGCACTCGTGGAATAGGGAGATCAACCAATTCTTTGCATGACCTGGAGCACAGAACTTGGGGAAATGATCACATTTATGCTGAGTGGTAGTATCTTGAGGCATCTAGACTTTTTAATACAGTATTGTACAAGTGTAATAGATCATGAGCGGACTGGGTACGCAAAAGATTCATTTCAAGCCGCCTCGGCCAGTTGCCTCACCATGTTCGCCAATTCTTTCCGGTCCACATCCTTGCCTTCCAAAGCTCCCGCTAGCCTCTTCATGACGTCTCCCACAAGAGCTTTTGGTGCCACGCCGGCGCTCTTTGCGCTTTCAAAGGCCTCCGTCACCAGGGCCTTTAGCTCCTGTTCGCTGAGGACCTGGACCCCACTGCCGGCCACGTATTCCTCCATAATCTGAGCTTGTTCCTCCTCCTTCTGCGCCAAGTCCTCTCTTCCCGCGTCCTTGAATTCCTTGGCGGCGTCGAGAGACGCCCTCTGTGTCTTCCTGAGCAGCGCAACCAGCTGAACATCGGTGTGGATGGGGTTCGGTCCCTTGGAGGCGTTGAGGGTAGCGGACATGATGGAGCGGAGAACGGAGAGCCTCGCGGCATCCTTGGCGCGCATCGCCGTCTTCAGGTCGCCCTTGAGCTTCTGGAGGAGAGGAGGGGTGTCATTGCTGGTCGAGTAGAGTCGTACGAGCGATCGTTGGGGGAAGAGAGTGATTCGCGGGATGGCGCTTCCAAGACGCGGTGTCGCGACGAGGCGGCGGACGAAAATGGTGGATGCCATTTTAAGTGATGGGGCCTATTTAGGCTGCTGGGGTGAGATGAATTGGGAAGCGGGCTTGTTGAAGTCTGAAGCTATCGTGTAGTGCGTACTCTATGGCTCCATCAGCTGTCAAGGAAAATTCAGCGTTTGCAAAGAATTGTGTTGGAGCTAGCAATCTGAACCTTGTCATTGGCGAATGGGCAGTCGAGATCTTGGAAGGAGTGCAGGCCATCAATTGATCCTCCCCCGAGGTCTGTGCGTACGGCTTTGGATTTTGGCAGAATCTTGGCCAGATGATCTTCTCCAATTGGCAATTAATACTCACAAAAGACAAAAAGCGCGCGTTATTCCTTCAACGATGCGAGCTCAATATTTTGCAATACTGCCGAGCACTATTCTTCAATACTGCATAGTCTTATCTTCAACTACAGTTTTGATCAAGCGCAGAGCACCAAAGGCATGCTTTTCGAAGTTCGTGGAAGTTGGCAGGAGCGTGAACCGGGATTACGCGGTCCTAGTGGGCTGGTGTCAACGCTCGAACCACCAACTGACATCACGAAAACGAATTGATAGCCCCTAGCGCCATCACAACAATTTGAATCCATCAATCACTGTCTGAAGATCTTCCATGAGGACCTCTCGGACCTCGTGAGAACCAACTCTGTCGCCGGTGGAAAGAGCTTTCGCGCATTGCTCTAATACCCACGGAAACTTCCTCTTGAACAGATGGTTTATGAGCCGTTCCCGGAAGGCCTCGAAGGCCTAGAAGGGAATTCCTCAGATGAAAATGACCCTGTATACTTCCAGATAGCACTTTAAATCGATGGCTTTCACAGGATACTTAAAATCGGCTCTCGCGGTAAGCTAAGGAATTGCTGGATCCGTCGAGACACCCACGAAGTATGTATGTTACACGTAGATGACACACAGAGTTGAGACCAGATGGAGAACTACTTCGTAGTTAATGGTCAAATGCCCAATTCGTGCTTTGTAAATTGCGAGGTCATTCCTTTGCTCGGGGCTGTGTCTTTCTTCTTGGTGAGGATGCCCAACGGTTCCACCGGGCATATTCTCAGAAACCCCAGGTAGATTAGGCTGGGCCTCATTTACCAAGCTGTCGGGTCCGTCTGCTCCTTTTCCCCCTGGGTTGCCCACGAGTCGCTCCCAACTCTCCCCCATACATATGAGACGCGTGGATTGTTCTGTTCTTCAACCAGAGGCACTAGTACCTTCCTTGACTAGCTCTGTCGTTGCTCGACTTGGGTCTAAAGTTTTGGTGACATCACCAACGACATTGGAAGGAGCTCAGAAGCCATGACAGCAAGCAACTTCCCACCCGCCCAAGCCCTTGCCTTCTTGGGTATCTAGAGTAGCAGCGTGGCGTTGGTGAGTCGCGACTACCCACTCAGAAGATGGTCAAGCCCCTTCAGCGCTTCCTTCCCTCCCCAACACCCATGCCGTGATTTCCAGGACTCCACCCATGACCTGCTGAGCCGTGGCGCCTTCCCATGATACGGAAGAGGCTTTTACCCTGGCATGTGCCTAGCGGACAGCTGGATGCACCTTCCGGTCTAACTGTATGACATGTACAAGCTCTGTTGAACTTATGCGCTTGCAACTGTTATCAAAAGGTACATCGAGTTGCCCAGCATGCATAAGTCACAGCAGCTGACAGCGAATCATGGTCGACTCCTGCGAGCAGTACACAATAACCCGGGCTCTGAAATCAACCAGAAACTCTATTGCAGTCTCCAGATTCAGTGGGAAGTTGCGGGCCGCTGGGGCGCTCTTGCCGAGCGCCCCTCCCGCCCTCTGCATCTCCAATGGATGCAACTTTCGAGTTGGCAGTCCTGTGCGGAAGGATGGAAAGAGATTTCGAATGGACTCCAAACCTGCTTCTCCCCTCTTGCCACCATACCTAGAGTCTTTTCTCCCCAACGATGCCAAGACGTCAAATCTGTCTTGCCATCCGCAAGCATTATGCCTCATTCCCTGCCTGAATGCCGTCGAGGTGCAACGACTGAAAACCAACTTGCGACCAACACATGAACGTCGAGACTTATTTCTTGACTCCGGAGCTCCCCTTACCCACACTTCATTACGCTATGCTATGAGATTTCAAAAGTTGCGCCCAATATGATCCGGACTCCGACTCATCACCACAGAATCCTTGAAGATTTTGGATCCCTTGACGCCAGACGACCTGCAGTATATTCTATCTCCGGGGTTTTTTCCCAATGCAAACGTACCTGTGCTAGTCAATCTCCGGCCGAATCCCACGACTGAGGCCAGCGCACTTACAATGGGAAATATGCCTTGGTTGCCCACTCGCCGAACCGGCGCACGCTGGTCAGCGTAATCCTTGGGGACACGGCGCATAGAGTCTCAAAAGAGATAAATTGTTTATCTCACCTTGAACGAGGGATTGCTAGCCTCGCTTCTCGCTTGGGCTACTAAAATTTGAACTTCGGATATCGACATGCTATTTGCGCAGTGGTAAGTCGCGAATCCGCAATCTCTTTCCCGGCGGTAGAGAGCATACCCTAGGAATTCTGTGAACGGGTAGACGGCCATAGATGATAAAAATTTGTGGACATTCTCTCGATTGGCGGCTCCGATGTTGCGCTCCCGATCATCTACACGGCTGTCAGTCAACCGTTTCGCCAGTCTCCAACCACTGTGAGCGTCAAAGCCACATGACAACGAAAAAGCAAGGGAGCGGTACTATTCGGCCAAGCGCACGTTGGCAAGTTCAGCACTCGGCACTCGACATCGACGAAGCCTGCGCTGCGCAACATTCCCTCCATCTGTAAGGGAGCTCGGGGATCTTTGTATGGATGGACACTCCGCAGGTACCTTCGGGACCAGCGCCGGAGAGCATGATCTAGCCAAGACGCAGTTAGAATTCAATTTAATTCTCGCAACAGCCCGTCCTCGGTCTTGCCGGATCCCAGCGAGCTCACCATTTGTTAATGTTCCATTGTCGGACTGCGCGTTGAAGTAAATTTCTACCATTTGGCACCAGCCTCCTGGCCGCGTCACCCGGAAGATGTCTGCAAGGTAGGTCCGCCATCTGTTTGAGTGGATGCCTCCCGCCATCATCTGGCTATGGACGAGATCAAAGTGGTTGGACGGGAAGGTGAATCTGAGATTTCTGATCAGTTTCGCCAGTTGGTTCGCGAGGGCTGGGGTCTGATGGCTGACCTGCCATTCAAGTCGTCGATTTGTGGATCAAAGTTATCTGGGTAATTCTCTGGGAACATGTGCGGGCTCACATCGATGCCGGTTACCTGTAGGCGGAGATTTCGTTAGTCCACGGTTTCCTACTCCTCGCGTTGCGGCATCCGTTTCCCTGGGCCCCAAACCTATTGGAAAGCTTGGAAAGCAACCTATACAACATCTAGGTCGGCTTGTTCGGTTCGCTTAACGAGGCTAATTGCACTCCTCTCTTGCGAATCCCAACGTGGATGCTGATGGATGGGGTAGGAACATACCTCGCAGTTTTCATGGCGTTCGGCAACAGCGATGGCCCAATCTCCAGCTCCAAAACCGCAGTCTAATATTCTCCTCGGGTTCCGGATGGGCGGGAATATCAGTCTGTTATCAAACACTCGACAGAACACCGAATGCATGATACCGAGACGATCGATCTCGTCCTGGGATGTGGGAAAGGCGTCAAGTTTCTGTTCCTCAAGTGCTACGCGGGCGTCGTCAATGCCTTACCTCGTCGATGGGGCAGAAGTATACTCCATTTTCCACGGAATACTTTTGATACTCTCTCCCATGATGGGTAACTGTATCAAAGAACTCTTGGTCCGCAGGGACGGTCCCCGGGTCGGTTGATGTTGACGAGCTTGCAAGTATTCGTTATTTGGGCGGCCCTCTAAGCGGGCATACGTGAGGAAAGGGGGAAGAGGAGCGTTACCTTGCCATATCGCAACTGGGTATGTGTTGTTATAAACGCGCTTCTCCTTTGATGCCGGCGAGAAAGATCGTGTGCTGTTCGTGGGTTTCGGTTTCACACGTTTGGATTTAGAGCCGGATCAAGACTTCGGTGGACATCAACCTCACTACGGCTTTCACAGAAACAGGTATCCCCAAAAGCTTCGGCCTTCTTCATTCCAAAGACCCAGCAGAACGGGCGCAGAGACGATAGTTCTTACTGGACACACAGGGCCTCAGTTAAACTGGCGGCAGTCGAGCCTAGAACCCATAATAAACGGCCACTCGTGGGAGCGGTGGATCCCTTGTCGCCATAACACAGCTCAGATTGGTTAACGGAGGTCGTCTTGCACCCCACGATGTGGTCATAGACTCGGGCGGAGGGTTGTCATATTCACCCCCATCCCTACCGTTTGGGTAAGACGGTGTGGCTCCGTATTGATTGAAGAAAACTTATCGATTGAAGAAACCCACCTTCTATAATGGGTGTAGGTGATCTCCCCACGAAAATTCCAGAACAATGGTCGCAATTCCGAAAAGCCCGACATACTCTGTTCGCCTCTATGCCTAAACTAGGAGAAAGAGGGAGGGGGTGTGGAAGTTGCTGGGTTGCTGTACATGGTTGGCGCAAAAGTACTGGTACGCGGACCACCCACCTCGGGGCCATCTGCCTTGGAAGGGTGCTAAGGGACAATGGAACGACATTTGGGGGGGAGGGTGGTTGGAGCGGCCACTGTGGCTGCGCCAAAGACTACATCGTGAGTGAAGATCCTCCATCATGAACCGAGTCGTGTACTACCCTTTCTTTATCTAAAAACGACATGTCTACTACAGGTATTGCCGTGGTAGAGGCTCTCTGCTTGAAGAAGCAGGGACAAAGCGAACGACTCCGTCCGTCGACATGTCGATGCCCGATTTTGCTGTCAAGAGGCCAGCCAAGGTTCAGCAGACCAGAGAGCAGGGAGGAGCGGACAGAGCCAGGCCAATGGCTATAAGCCAACTTAGTTCAATACTAGCACTCCATAATTGCGCACCTCAATTAAGGGCCGTTAGCTTCGGGTGAGAGTGCCGGCACCTACCAGTTTGATTGGGTCACCCATGCCAGCAGACATCATAGACGGCCATCTCTGATGATGCGTGCATACGGGAGTGTCCCCTCCCCAGTCTTCATGGGAAATGCAAGACGCATACGCACACACCACTGCCGCGGTCTAGGTTAGGCCTCAGGCGACGTCAACTGCGCTACCCTCTACAGGAATATCCTGAATTTTGTATTCTAATGCCCAGAGTTGATTGGCGACGGAAGTCAAACGACCCCTGCTTTGGGAGGGAGGAAAACTTGTCGTTGCGACTTTAGCGGAAGTGTGGCATAACGAAATTATGAGGAGATGGTACGTTGTGGGCTAAGGGTTTCATCCAAGGCGGGAGAAACGCCGAAGAACGGGTCACGATCTTCACAGTGCCCGCATAGATCCAGGGTGCGGGATAGAGAAAGGGAGCCGACGGATTAGAGGAACGTTTCACAACTTCCAACGGAATCAAGTATGTGGCCTAGTACAATACATGTTGGGCTAGTGTGAACCGACGAACCTTATGAGAAGAGAAAGGGGGTTGGTGCGCTGGGAATCAGCAAAAGAGGTGGGTGAATACCGGGGACATGGACTTGGGATTTTCTCTCGAGAAGACCCCCGAGGAAGCGTCCCCAGGCTGGTGCCGCTCCGAAACGGGATAGTACGGAGCCTGCGGTCGAGAAACAAAGAGGAGGGGGCAGCGGGAAACCCGACATGCCGACGGTCGCCACACCCTAGACGAATTGGCCTCCGTTTCTATCAATGTAGGGTCTAAATACGGGGATACGAGTGCTTTTCAGCGCGAGATTACGTCCGGCACCTCGTCCATGATTTCGATAAGGCCAACGGGTCAATGGATCTAGACCACCGTACAATACTGTACAATGGGTAGGAAACATATGGGATCCACGTTGATGACCGGGCGGGAGAAAGTGTGGGTGGGGTGGGTAGTTGGTGTTCTTGGTCAAATGTGACCCGACTTTCCTCTGTTGCAACAAGAGGACCAGGCTGCCTGGCGGATGTGGAGATGATACTAATATTGCACATACCAACAGAAGTCTAACAGACTCTCACCGCCCAGACATTGGGTGCCGTACCCTAGAGGCAGCCCACGCTCCGCTCGTAGGACCGAAATTTCCGCCCAGTTTCATCAGGCCAGGTAGTCATAAGTCTACTTTAATATCCGCCGTGGAGTAATTTATAGAGAGGTTGGGGAAGTGTGCCCCAGAGCCGAAGAACTCATGTCTAACACGCAGTCAAAAGATCGCTTCAGATTACGCCTCGAGTTGATTTGGCCATATATGGCATGATGGAACGATAACCGCATTCGAAGAGGAGGGTAATGCCGCTGATACTTGCCGAACTCATCTTGTCGTGGGCTAGGCCAGAACCATGAATGACCTGGATACTTCGCATGAGGGAGAGGATGCCCCCTTGATCGAGGTAGGTCCTTGCAGAGCCTGTGGCGGCACCCTTGGCTTTGTCTCTTCTACGCTAAGACCATTGCCAAATTTGTTTCGAGGTTCTTTTTCAGGGAGAAGGCAAGACTGGCTGCAGGTCGCACATCCTGTCCGGACAATACAATGACCGCGAACCACTTTTCCCCTCATTGGAGCGGGCCGCTGCGGCTGATGTTGAATCTCTCCCCTCCTACCTCCCATCCTTTACGTTTCTGTTCGGGGGGCTGCGATTCTTGTCCTGGACATGCACTAGTTGGTGCATAGTTGATACACTACAAATCACGCAGGAAACCTATTGGCAGGCAGAGGTCATTCTCCGACAAGGAGGGAGAGGCCAAGGCCTGAGAGAGAGAGAGTGTGTGTGTGTGAAGTTACCCCTCGCTAAGGGTGTTGTGGAACTTCTGGAGCGGTAAGTAAGGTAAGTTTGGATAATACCGCACTCTCGTCCAGCCGTCTGAAAATGATTCCCGCAGCTCTCGTCGCCACTGGGGCTTCTGAGCTCCACTTACTGTCACCAGATTCACAAAACCGGGTCTAAGGACGCAGCGACAATGCCTAGAGACAGAACAAGCGGTGGATCCAAGGAAAGCAACGATGAGGAAAATAAAATTAACCGCCGGAAGATTAGAACCATACCTTTCACCGAAATCGTTGCGTAATCTTCCCTGTCACCTGGTCTAGTGCAAGTACGGATCAATTACGCATTCTGGCTACATGGGGAGCCACTTATAGAACAGAAACGTGGGTGGTGAAGCTGATCAAGTGCGTCTCAGGCAAGCAGCATGGACTACGGAGCACTAACATTATACGTACTGGGAGTGACATGATCTAGGTCGTTACTCCTCGACCTTCTTGTTGTTAGTTTGCACTCGTTTACTATACCGAGTGGGGAGTGGGAACCAAGACGAGCGAGGCCATGATGTAAACACTACCAAGGACGGGACTTGGCGGGTCGAAGGGAACGGACTACGCCTCATTCAGAAAAGCACGAGACAAGCATTTTGGGGCCCGACTCGACATCTGACTCGTAGGATATGGTGTGAATGGTGAAGAAATTTGGACGACGTATAGGATACTACTAATAATATGCCAGGTTACTCCTCGTCGACGTCGTGGCGCACTAATACACCAGGTATAGCGCCCAAGCCATCACACGATTGCTTCTTACAGGCTAACTGGGGAGTCTAACTTCTCAGAGATAGCTGAGACAAAAGGTGGTGGCCCGAAATTCTGGTTGAAATTAAGTTAGGTGAAACCTAAACGCCACAGTTTCGAAGGGGTGACGGCCGCCCACGACAAACGAAACGACGACAATGAACGACGGAACCCTGTAAGATGTGAGAACCGTTTTCCACGCTCCAGGAAATGGGGGGGAAAACCGAAGGCGTGGAAGACCCTGGTGAAATTGTGACGACATGGAGGCGGTGTCCTGCCTGTTCCCATCCCTGTCGAAAAAGGCGTCCCACTTATCATCTCTGGACACCTTGGCCTAGCCGGCCAGCCAGCAGCACATCATTGCCCGCTCTTCCCGCTCCGACTCACTCAAACTGCTTCTGGGTTGAGGGTGGTACCGACCAGCCGGTTACAGTACAGTATGAAGTATCAGACTTTATACGAAGTACCTTCGTGCTGATCCTCTTTTTGGGCCCCCTTGGCCTGGTCGAGAATGCACGGAGAAAGGAGTGTGTTATGAGTTGGCAGGCACGCTCTCTTGAGCGCGTTTTTGCGTATCTTTGCGCCCACGCGTCTGCGGGTGGCACCCTACATACATCACAGGGCAAGCCCCCCCGAGGCGACCGGACCGCTCAGTCGGCGATGACCACCAGTGGTCGTTTGAATCACCTTTTCTGAAAGGTTGGCATGCAGAATTTCTCTGCTGCCGTCCATTTATGTCGAAGAAATGTGACGAGGCAGAGAGGTGGCTTACCCCATCCTCCAGTTAATTTCGATCGGTGTCTCCCAACCGACGAAGTATACATACTCCTTGGTATGGACGAGAATGAAGGAAAACTTGTCGGCTGAAGGTACGCTACAAAAGACGTGGGTGGGAGATGACTCGGCCGGGGTCGTAATGTGGACAAATTTCCCTTCTTCTCCCTGTACTTTGTACTTTGTATCTTGAAATCCAGTGGAATGGATGGATTCCACACCCCTTCACCCCCTCCCTAACCAATTTTTCGGAAACTAACCTCAATTTGATGCCTCCTAACCCGAACCCGAACCTCCCTCTTCGTTGGTGTACTTGCTGCTTGTACAACTTGTACGAAGTATTTTGTGGTTGGTGGAGTACGCTAGGGCATGAACATTTTGTACACGACGGGGCACACGGGTGTTTCTGCACGTCAGCAAGGGCATTGACGCAGCACAGACAAGCACAGCACTATCTACAAGTTGTCGGTTTTGTGTATACGAAGTACTTGTGTGTGGGTGTGTGTGTGTGTGTGTGTGTGAGTGTGAGAGAGAGCGCAAATTTCTTCGTTGTCCACACCATCATCTCGCTGGCTGACTACGCTCCAGTGCTCCTGCAGACACGAAGAGAGGAGGCTGGTTTACGAACGCGCCCACTGCTACACGTGGCAGCCGATGCCGAACGCCAGCCGTCCCCGGCCCGAATCCATAATCTCTACGAAGGGCCATTATGTACTTCGTAGTGTGCGAAGTACGTCGCCTGCTGGCAGTGTTCCTGTCGCAGCTCTTAGCACCGCTCTCTTGTGCCTTGGGCTTGTATGACGGGTGTGAGAGTTTCAACCAAGCCTTCGGTAACCAGAGAGGCATAACGGTGCTGCAACAAACACCACTTGAGCGGCGTCTCCGTTTTCAGCTCATTCCCCCCTGCGCTGATTTTACCAGACTCTTGGGTTCAACCCAGGTTCTGCTCGTGCTTAGTGGCTTCTAGTGTCCAGACAGATCCAGGGTTTGGGAGCACTAGCGTGCTCGTAATACCGCAAGTCTGACAAGGGCCGGTCCCGTTGTTTCTTTGCGCCAACCTCCTGGGCGTGTCCCAGAGACTCGGTACGGGCAGCCTGAGCTGCAAGTGGTTTTGCTCTTCTTATTTTTATTTTTATTTTATTTATTTATTTATTATTATTTTTTCGCGACACAGAAATTTCAGTTGGCGTTGACTGACGCGCGGGGCCGCATGACGGAGGCCTTTCGAGAGACCGACCTGACCTCACGTACATGCGCGACTGATATGTGGTAGGTTGCCTTTTTTGAAAGCCTCAGAATCAGCTCCTTGGCCAACCCTCTTTTTTTCTGTTACTCGGACCTAGGCCATGCCATGCCAGGCCACGCCCGGAAAAGCTTGTTAGAGTACAAATTTTCCGGGTGATTGATGCAATTGGACCATGGGAAGCACTTTTCGATGGATCAGGTCTAATTTGGCTAATGCCTCCTCCTCGTCCTGCAATTTTTATTACCAAATATAACCAGGGCCACGTCGACATGGATTATGGAGTATCTACGAAGTAACAGGGAGAAAATAGGAACCCGCCGACTGCTAGGCCGGGTTGGCATACCTCGGTATAATACAATTTGTCTCTTGATGGAGGAAGGGAAAGGGGGGAAATGAGCGAGCCCATGGTTGCAAGTAGGGGGGCTTCCTCATCTTATCCCTTGATGTTCCTATCTTTAACCTTACTTCTCTTCCCTCATTGGGATTCCTGCCCTTGTCCTCGTCGTAGAGGATAACATGATCATGGCCGCATCCATTTGGAATGCCTGTCGAGGGTGATAGAAGACACCATATTCTCTCCTATTGATGAGGGAAAAGATGCCTCGCTATCTTTTCTTCTTTGGTGAAAAGCATGGAGGAGTGAGGAGCGACTTCGGCGTCACTTGCCATCCACCCCTGCCCTTTCGTTTCGTGCTTTTTTTTTCCTTTTTGATCATTTACCCACATTCGATAAGGGTGATATTAGTCGGAAGCTCATGCGAAAGAAGGGCCGGCATACCCTCACTCTGCTTTCCCCCTTCTGCATGAAATATCTACCTGTATCTCGCTATTCGCCAACCGTTCAATGAAACCTTAGACGAAGCAAGTGCCGTGGATTCAAGTTCATTAGCGATATGACGGGAAAAGTCCCCGGAGTACGACATGACAGGTCAAGGTCGTATATATATGGATTTGAGATCAATTTTCCCATTTCCCTTCTTCTCTTCCTCTCTTGCCCTATCAACACTCGTCTCATCCTGTCAGATTATACAGTACTCCTTCCCTGCCACCCGCCTCTTTGGGTCCGGACTTATAATTCGACGTAAATCCTTATTTCTCCATCACCCCCCATTTCGCAATACATCCCGGCGAAGTGGGAGAGCCCCTGCCCGGAGGAACTGGGTCTACCCCGTATCAGGTCCGGGGTATTTCCATTTTGGTCGGCGAAGTACTGTTTTGTAGAGGCGATATCCTTGTACATCCATTTCGCATTATTACTTTGTACTTCTCTCGCATGACCTACTTCGTACGAAGGGAAGAAGTTGTGTCGTTCACGAAGGACGTTTTAGGAAACCTGTAACCCGTACACTCTGTGTGGCATCTGCTAGGCCACGATTTTGAACATCTCGTCTGTATCTCGCGCGTCCCCGGAACTTCCCAGCCCAAATAGAATTAGAATCTAACATCTATTTCCCACGCTACATGAACGCGTCGAGTGGCAGTTTTTTTCTTTGGTTCGGACTTTCCTGACGCCTGGTAGCTGGTCGTCCTCCCGCGCGGAGAAATCTTACTCGTCTTGGGTAAACGTCCCCCTCCCCGGAATCCATCCCGCGCTCTTTGACCTCGAATGAAGTGTATGTGCGGAACTAGGGCGGGGCGTGAGTGATTCTCTCTTTGGGCCGAAGAGGCGGGAGCGGGACGTCGTCTCCCCCTTTTTTTTTTTTTTTTTTTTTTTTTGTTTCATCTATTCTTCTCCCTTCCCTTTTCTTTTTTAAGCGTAGGTATTATGAACGGCTCGATGAAAACATTATGGTTATAGTGGTCGCTATAGGAAGACGGAAAGGATGAAGTTGCAAGTTTGCTTCTCTGGAGGACTAATTTCCACTGGATGAAATTCTTGGTTCTTTCTTCCCCTTCTCTGGGGTGTTGTACGAAGTGGTGGTAGTAAAGTATTACAAAATAGAAAAGTAATTGATGTAGAAACAGTACCCCTTAACTCCTTGCGATTTCCCGTCCGTCTCTTTTCGTCTCCAGTGATGTTTTTGTTTTCCCATTCTATTTTTCGTTAAGGCTTTCTATATTGTGTTCAAACGTCTTTGAGAGTTGGGGAAAACTTCATGCCTCTCTCCTTACCTCCTGGAGAGAAGTTTGGAAGGAAATCATGGAGGTGATGCATTTTATAGGCCACCCATGACTGATCATAACAAAACAGCTCACCGCCCTAACCCCCCTCCAAACGAGAATCAGCAGCACCGTTTGATATATATCTGTCTCCTCTTACCAGCAGCTGAAAACTGGATTCTTTGACTTCACCATCTCCAACCGCTCAACAATGACCTTGCGGTGAATCCCCTCCATGCCCTCCGCAGCAGCGTAGCCAAGATCTCCCTCGAGGTCATCCTCGTCGAGAACGTCGCCGTAGAGTTGCTGCGCTATGCTATTCGTCCTCTTCGAGGCCAGCGCCGCATGGGAGTACCGTCGAATATGCCTCGGCGGCGCGTACATGTTAAGAGCCGTCCTCGACGGACCCTGGTAGCTCATTCTCGGCCTCGAGGCGTTAGCAGGCTCGGGCTCGGAGTCGGCTTTCCTCGGAGGCACTGGCCGTTTCGAATTGGGAGCAGCGTTCACAGAGACCTCATCGGGAGACCGGCCGTCATCGCCCGAGGGGGTCAACTCGAAGCGGCCGGGATGGGGCATATCAGCCGGCGGCGGACTCGCAGCGACACCAAGAAGGTCGACGTCCGAAACGGTCGTCGGCGCAGAGGAAGCTACGGCACCAATGTCCATTTCGTCTATCGAGTCGCGCGGGTGGGTTGAGCCGCGGCGAAATTCGGACGATGTCACGCGCATGGGCACCGCGACGGGAACGTCCACGAGGTCATCCCAGACGCAAACCTTGGCGCGGCGGGTGAGTTCGAGAGGGCCGTGGTCAGGCGTTTTGAGCGTTTCGACCACGTTCCACGCTTGGCCCTTCATAACGGCGATTTGCTTTGCGAACATGCGCTCCTTGAAATCGGGGTCAATTTGGAAGACCTTGCGGAGCTCGTACTGAGTTTGACTCCACCAATGTGTTGAAGTGAGAAGAGGCAGGAAGTGGTTTCTTGTCTTCTCCGAGAATGGCCGACCGATTAGGTCAACCGGAAGGAAGAGCCATCCGAATGGGAAGCTAGAGAACGGCGAGTTAGCAATGCTGAACATGAGCTAAACGGGTAAGATGGAACAAAAAAATAAGGAGGGTAAGAACTCGCCTTCTCCAGGCATCGGGGTGTTTCCATGGCCAAGACAATGAGTTATCAATGGCGCCGATAGATATTTGCGGCTCCGCGCTGGAGCTGGACGGGCTCGCAGCCTTCATGGGACGTTGTGTCTTGTAAGGGTACGATGCACGTTCCGCCATTTGCGGTCTCCCATTCAGACTCACTGGCCGAGGGCCAACCGAGTCTTCCTCCTCCCCATCCCTTAGGTTCATTTGTATAGGTTCCGAGGTGATGGATACTTGCTGGGTCTCCCAATCAACCTTAACCATCCAATTATCCAGCCCTCGATCCGTGTTTCTCATGATATAATCCAAAATGACGAGCTTCTCCAACTCTTCTCTAAATGACTGTTTCAAAGCTTCCGTCCAGACAAAATGGTTAGGCCCTGGTGAGAGAGCCTCCGCCGATTCCGCTTCACTGTCCGAATCGCCGGCAGGTGATGACCGGCTGGGTCGGCAGTTATCTGCCCATCTCCTCCTTCGCTTCCTGTGAGAGTCGTTTGTGCGAAATCCGGACAGATACTGATCGGGCCAAGGGTGCTCGCGGAGGAAGACGTTGGCATCCTTGAAGCCCTTAAGGAAGACCTGGAAGCTTCCGGGCTTGGAGGGGAGGGGCTTCTTCTTGCGGTAAAAGCTGTGTCGGTCCCAGAATGGGTAGTGGAACGATTTCGAGGAGAGGTAGACAACGTCGGTGTAGGGTACCAGGTTGGTCTGCAATTGGCAGTCTAATGTGTAGGCAGCAGCCTCACTGACGTACGACAGATTCGGAATGAGGCTATGATGCGTGTTAGGTTGATTCGGGAGATGAAGAAATCCACACAAGAAGAAATGCCCTTTTAAGACTTACCATGCTCTGCCAAAGCAGCAAGGGAAAAGGTTTCGGTGTATCCATTTATTCCACTTTGGGTTTCCGGCTGCATAAGGCTCCTCATCCTTCGGCTTAAAGACGCCTACCACCTTTCCCGACGTATTCCGTGCGAAGTAGCTACCCGAGCTTCCCTGGGAAATCATCCGGGGGTGTACTCCCTGCTCAATAGCGGTCCTTACGCTATCGACAATTTCCTCAAACTCTTGTTTAGACATGGCTGCTTGGTACTCGGCAAGCTCTCCGGGTGTGACGGGCCGGATGCCTTCGGGAGATCGAAACACCGAGTGATGTATCTCTAACCGTTCCTCCTCGCCGGGGGTTGTGGCTCTCGTACGCTTGAACTTGGAAGCAATTTCATCGGCCCATTTCTCCAGTCTGGCATTGATAGCCTTCAAGTCGACGCCGGCGTTGCTTCCACGCCGATTACGATATCCGGACCGACCAGGTCCTCGGTCGGAACGCGCATATTGTGAGGAACCATATTGGGCCCGTGGAGGTTGTAGAGAAGAAAAGCTCTGGGCGAGATCATCGTCATCCGAGTCATCGCTAAATCGGTCGGCTTGGGCGAGGCGCTCGTATCCCGTAGTTGCGGGGCGTGTGGGGGCCATCGTGACAATGAATTCTCGAGGGCCTGAAGGTGTTGTCTAATGGTCTATCTGTCTTCCATTCAGGTCAAGAAGAGCTCGGGGTAGTTCGATAAGATAAAAGATGAGACTCGTCGGCGCTGCTGAGGAGTCGGCAAGAGAAGAGGACACGATTCTACGCGGGAATTAAAGAGAGACGAATTCGAAATTTCAATGGTGGAATGTCTAGATTGTGGCACGAAAGTGTCAGGAACCTGGGAATCAGGGGCAGGATAGAGGGTACTTTAAGGCAAGGGGCGAGGACGTACATAGTAGGGCGGAGAAGGAAAAGAAGAGGTATTTTGAAAACCGAGACGCTTGTTGTTTATTCCATTATTGTGAGCCGAAAAACACTTCACCGTGGGGTTGCCGTTGATACGTCTACACTGCTGGGTTCGGGACTTCTCTTGATGCATATGAAGTCGGGTCACTGATCTCCGTCATGACCTCCTTTCCTGGTTGTTGGACTGGAAGCATCAGCGTGTTCAGTTGGACCGTGTCATTGATGAATTAGCCGATGCTATCCCGATGCTTAACTAAGCTTCATAAAAGCTGACATCCGATGGACTGGGGTAAATTTTAGTGGGTCCTCCGGAATCAAAGACAGTGGACTGGCTGGGATGACGTCGTCTCGGTCCACCCCACATTTAAACATCGGGGAAGATGAACGCCTCCCGACTGTCGTCCTCGCCGTCGTTATCGTAGTTTATGAGAGCATACCTCAGTACTTCGTACTTCGTACACAATTGTGAGATGGGTGGCTTCACAGACACTCCTGCTTCCGTTATACTTGGAGCCTTCCGTCCCGCACATACCCTTGCATTGGCCAATTAGCCCCTAGCAAACCTGCATCGGCCCTTGCTTTCACGTCTGTAGGGTGATGATTCTCGGCTTCTTGGCCTGAAGGGATCTCGATTTATCTCGAATGATGCCACCAATAGCTCGCTAGACTTGTGCCGATCGTATCGGTTTCCGCTCTAGAGTCCATACATTGTACGGTGACTAGCGTATAGCGATGGCTAAACCTTACGTATATATTACCCCTCCCCTGGATAATAGGAGAATATATATAATATATAGATCGACATATCTATGTAGACACGCACAACGCCGTTTTATGTGTTACGCGTGGTCGCTGTCGAGAAAATCCTTTGTGATTGTCGTCAATTCCGACCGCCCCGTTCTTTGTGTGTTGAATTGGTTGAAGAATGTTGGGAATTGTCAACGACAAAGTTCCCCAAACGACCGACTCTCACCGAAACCCTCGAAGCTGTGTTTCAGACAGACTTCACAGAGCGACCTTATCACGATATCTGCCTATCTCTCCAACATCTACCAGCACTCGTCCTCCAAGATTCCAATGATAGTGGAATATTGATAAACCCCCCTTCTTTTGTCGACATACGCCACGAAAAATTAACACTCAACTCACCATGACGGCCGAGGAAGAGGCCAAGTCAGCCCAAGCTACTCCCAAGGAGACGGCGGCGGAAGAACCCACTGATTCCGACGTGAGCCGGGGGCGAACTAAAGCCCGAGAGGCACCCCGAGCATCTCCCACAACCACATACCGCACCGGAACGGGGGAATCAAGCACGCTCCGTGGCCGCACTCGATGGAGATCGACTTCCCCTTTCGTATCTCGGAACACAAGCGCCCAAGGTGTCAAGACGCCTGCTCGCGGGTCTTCTCCTAAGACTAGGCGACTGATACGGATAGCGATGATGAATCGACGGCGGAGTCGAAGTCCATCACGCTCGACGGACCGATACTCGAAGAAGGGAAGTACAAGGAGACGGAGGAGGACCAGGAGTCGGACAAGAAGTCGGGCTCGGCTGGGTGAGGTGTCCAGACATCAAGCCTCCACACAAAAAATGGAAGAATAACATACTCGAGACTGGTTACAATAGATGAAGATCAGCGAAGCTGGGGGTCTCTCAACAATACCGCAGGCCACCATATGCTTGTGTATTGCTTGAGACAAGACTGGAAGATTGTCAATTGCCGGATGAGGGAGATGGTGGCCTGCTTCTGCCATTGATTTTACGATAGGACCATCTGTATTTGTATAATAGCGGAGTACTTCGGGGACAGGAGCAATTCGGCGGACGGAAGACACAGATCATTGATCAATGATATTTATCGAACGCGGGCTGGGATGTTTGGTTGGGCGTTACTTTGATATTAAAAATCTACACACAGAATGGCCTTCCATGAATAGGGAAAGATTTCGTTAACACGAATACAATTTGGATAGCTTGGGACCGGAGCCTGGATATTGCTATTGCTCATAATTCAGACAGATGTCTTCATGCAAGATCGGCCTGAGCTCGGTCTCAACTCGGTCTAGGCGTCAACAGAGTCCGTGGCGGCATACACAATCTCGTCTTCCTGAAGCCCGGCAGGAGCAGGAGCGCTTCTGAGTATGGGAAGTTGCGACTTGAAAAGTTGGAGTTGGTCGCATGACCTCACAGTGTGAAATTCCTCATACAGATCGGTGGGCACTGACAAATTACTAGGCAGGTTCTAACGTTAGGCTGTCAAAGGCATGGTTTTAGTGGCTGATCTCGACTTCAGGTAGCAGGCTGCCTGCCTAGCCTAGCTCCTGCCCTTAACAATTGCCCCACACTCACAGTGCAGAATGGAACAGGCTCATCTCACGGCGTCCGCTCCTGCCCTGTCACGAATCTCTTCATCAGCTTGGTGCATGTGGTAAAGGGCGATGGGGAAGGAGACCTCGTCCGAGGAAAGAAGTCCCGACATTTGTCCTTGACCGATCATTGATAAATCATCTTCCCACGTTGGTGTTTTCCTGGTTCCATCGTTTCTGCAAGACAAAACATATATGACAAACTAACAGTCCTCACTTGCTGGTTGGGCTCAGTTTCAAACCTTCACTTTCAGCCCTCTCTCTTTGTCATTGGATCATCATTATCTGAGGTGACTGCCATTCACTAAGCTGCCTTATCTCCTTGGTTCCCACACCTTTGTTTCTTGGTTAAGACCTTCGTCAACTTTGCAGGACTTTACAGGCCGACTGCATTCAAATTCACTGCACCAACCATACCCCAGCTCATTTCGTGTAACTGAGCCTTTGGTCACAGCTTAACCCTGCTCCCAAATTGTCCGAAAGTCAAGGCAGTCTTTCAATGCCAAACTAAATCTCATTTTGCTATTCACAAACTTCTTGGAGACTTTGCATCCCAACTGCGACTCTGGCAGTTTGTGTTTGCTATCTTTCAACCACCTTGCGCCCCTTGTCTGCCTAGAACCTTTTCCGTTTCTTCACCACACAATCGGCATTTTGGTGGAAAGCTGATGCTAGGTGCCGCCACTTGCTACTCGACGAGCTACGCGTCTTCGATCCAGCCACCAAACCACCGAACCCCACCAAATCCAAAGCCAGACCCCCGCGAACCCTGCGACACGCGACGATTGACTCCCTGACTAGATTCCGACCTCCTGATTTGGCGGAAGCCGTCGTGATAGGATCTATGTGATCGATACCTCTTCGCAGTCACCAACTCGCCCCTCACTGGATCGCCGCGTCGCCTTTCATCCTGCGCTTCGAATGCTCCAAGCGCATCGAGAGTTCACACTTCCCGGCAAGGCAGCCCGGTGATATCGCTATGCCTTCTCCGAAGCTTCCCAATGGTACTGACAACCAATCCACTTTTACAATATCTGCCTCTTCTACACCCGACTCGCTCATGACTCCTCAAGCAAGCGCCTGGGTGCATAGTCTCGATCTAGAGTCCTTACCTGGCTCGAGGCCCACCTCTCCCTCGCAAACCCCTGTCTCCCCCCAATCGCCGGCTGCTCTGAGTGATGCTTACAGAGATGAGCCTCAAGGACGATCGATCTTTGTACCATCTACGAATTACCAAGCCAACGGCTCCACATCATGGAGCCCCGCGGCGCTTCTCGATCCTCGGCGCGCTGGCCGACCCCAGTCTGCGCCGCGACGTCAGGGCCCAGGCTCGTCGCATTCCCAGCCAACCCTCTCAACTGAGCCGTCGCCTCTCTTCTCGACCCCCGGAACCTCGAACGTTACCGACTCTACTCCTGCCAATAGCACTCCTTCCCTGACCCCGCGCTCGGAGGTCCCATCAGACACTACCCAGCAATCGTTCGTCTTCAACTTTGACTCGCCAGAGCCTTCTGCGGACCAGGCTACACCTATCGCCACACCTTCCTCCACTGCTCCAGGTATGGGGAATATAATCGAACGCATGAATAATGTGCAGGAGCGAGCCTTCGTTGTCCCACCACCAAAGAAGCGGAGGATCGACGATGTCGATGCCTCCAACGGGAAAAAGGCTATGATAAAAAGTGGCGGCGGCATTCTGGGCGAAGCCGTTAGAAATCAAACTCCGACCCCTGGCGTACCTGCTTTAAATAGTAGGGCGCAGACGGTCGACTTAACGGAAGGTAATGTTACTCATTCAACTGCCCTTGTATCTTGACATGACTGACATTCTCCCAAGGTGATGACGATGTCGAGGTGGTCCAAAGCCCCCAGGACGAGGAAGTCTGCTACGGCATGCTTATTGCGAAGCTCGTGTGCTTCAAGGTGCCTTCTCCGAAGCCGGGAGCGCTAAGTCTCTTTGGCCCTCAGTGGGTACCACTTGTCAAAATCGTCTTGAAGAGACTCTCGGGAGATAAGACGACCAGGATCCAGGCTTATGATCACACGAGGGAAATCATTGGCAACGTGGACCCTGACACATCCGCCGGACTTGCAACGCTTCTAGACACGACCATGAAGATACGCACGGACTGTCGAATTCCCTCAAGGCAGAGGAAGGCTGACGAAATACCGGGAGCTCCGATCTCTAGAGCTTATCCCATAGACCTTGTTCTCTACGGCCCGCTGAAGCATGCCAAAAGCGTTGGGAAGCACCTATCTAGGTACAATTTGCAGCTTCACAGCCCGAAGATGGTTCAGAACGGCATCAAGGTGTTCAATCCTCACATACAAGAGTACAAGCCGCCTCCTCAAAAGACCTATGGTGGCCCTCAAGGTACTAGCTCCTTTGCTGTACCCACTCTCAGAACCGTGGAGGAAGTCCGGAACGAAGTCATGTCAGTCTTCGACTCGCTCGCAGATACCCAGCATCTTCCAGAAGCTCCAACTCCACCCAGCGTCCAAACCCCGCTTTTGAAACACCAAAGGCAAGGCCTGTACTTCATGAAATGCAGAGAATCATTAGAAAACGTAGAAGGCACGGGTGGCAGCATCCCGTCCCTCTGGAAGAGGCGAATGAACGAGCACTTGCAAATGGCCTACGTCAATGTCATTACTGGTCAATGGGCAACTCATCCACCGGAGACACGGGGGGGCATCCTTGCTGATATGATGGGCCTCGGAAAGACGCTGAGCATTCTCGCTCTTATCGTCAGCTCGCTTGATGAATCTAAGAAATGGGGCGTGAAGACCCCGGTTCAGCCAAAGACTCCGAAGCCGCACGGCCACGGTCACGACAACAGTCACAACCCTCCAGCCCAGGGGCAAGCTCTAGGCCTAACGCGGCTCGTGAGGAACACGAAGACTACGCTACTAGTCTGCCCGCTAAGTACCATTACGAATTGGGAAGAGCAGATAAAGCAGCACATCAGACCGGGTGCCATAAAGTACTACGTTTACCATGGGGCCAACCGAATCAAGGACTTGCGCAAGCTATCCGAGTTTGACCTTATCCTGACTACCTACGGCTCTGTCTCGAGTGAGCTCAGCGGCCGCAAGAAGAAGAAGCAGGGTCAGTTTCCCCTCGAGCAGTTGGGATGGTTCCGTATTGTCCTGGACGAGGCGCATATGATTCGGGAGCAGTCCACGCTTCAGTTCAAGGCAATTTGCAGGCTTCAAGCCGATCGTCGCTGGGCGGTGACGGGTACTCCGGTCCAGAATCGGCTTGATGACTTGGCCGCTCTACTCGCCTTCATCCGCCTAAAGCCGTTTGATGATAGAAGCAAGTTTGTGCACTACATCGTCGAGCCTTTCAAGTGTTGCGACCCGGAGATCGTACCGAAGCTGCGTATTCTCGTCGACTCGGTGACTCTTCGCCGACTCAAGGATAAGATTGACCTCCCACCACGGACCGACCAGATCGTCAAGCTTAACTTCTCCAAGGAGGAGCGGTACATATACGATTTGTTTGCCAAGAATGCCCAAGATCGCGTGCGGGTGCTAGCAGGGCATGGCATAGAAAAGGCATTGGGTGGTCATACGTACATACACATATTGCGAGCAATTTTGCGCCTCCGACTTATCTGCGCCCATGGCAAGGATCTCCTCAACGAGGATGATCTCGCCGCGCTGCAGGGAATGACGGCTGAGACGGCCATTGATCTCGATAGCGACGATGAGCCCGATGATACGGTTTCACCACTGCCGGAGCGAAAGGCATACGAAATGTTTGAGCTTATGCAAGAAACGAACAATGACTCGTGCATAAGCTGCCAGAGGAAGTTCGGGGCCGATGATAGCGACAATATTGAGTCGGAAGGGCAGGAAGATCTGATGGGCTATATGAACCCTTGCTTCCATCTCATCTGCCCCTCGTGTGTCAAGTCGTTCAAGGAGCAATCAACGGCCGCCATGCAACCCCCGATGACCCGAGGTCCCTGCCCTGCCTGCGGTACTTGGGTTCAAGTTTACCTGGTTGAACTGCGACGGTCAAAGACAAACGTGGAACATGATGGAGGACCGGCGATTAAGTCTAAGAGGCAGACCGGTAATGGCACCAAGAAGACGTTTGAAGGGTACTCCGGCCCAAGTACCAAGGTCCGGGCACTGGTAGAGGACTTGCTAAAGTCCAAAGCTGAAAGCGACATGCATCCGGACGAACCGCCGATCAAGTCCGTCGTCTTTTCGGCGTGGACATCTCACTTGGACCTCATTCAAATGGGTCTTGATGCGGCTGGTATCGTATACACCAGACTAGACGGTAAGATGTCGAGGCTGGCTCGCGCAAATGCTATGGACAAGTTCCGTGACGACCGCACGGTACCCGTCATCCTCGTCTCCATCATGGCCGGCGGTCTCGGGCTCAACCTGACGGCGGGCAGCAACGTTTACGTCATGGAGCCGCAGTACAACCCTGCCGCCGAGGCTCAGGCGGTTGATCGCGTGCACCGTCTTGGACAGAAACGGCCGGTGCGTACGGTCCGGTACATCATGAAGAATAGTTTCGAAGAGAAGATGCTTGAATTGCAGGAGAAGAAGATGAAGCTGGCATCCCTCAGCATGGACGGGCGGGGGAAAGCCATTGACAAGGGAGAGGCGGCGAGGCAGAAACTCATGGATTTGCGAAGTTTATTCAAGTGAAGAGGGAGAGGCGGTGGTATGGCGCGATCGCGGCTGGTTGGAGAAGCGTTATATATGGATGAGGCTTGCGGGGAGGGGGGGGAAGAGAGAGAGAGAGGTGGTTTGGGCAATTGGGGAAGTGGGGGTTATCGACGTTATGCATCTTTTTCCGTTCTGCGTATATTTCCTGCAGCATCGACACATTCCCGAGGCATTTCATGGTCACTTTTTCAGCATTGGGGGCGGCTGGTAGGGGAAGGGAAGGGTTTGGAGTTGCTCCTTTTCGATATTTACTTAAAGGGGAAGTCATGGAGTTTGGCCAGATATAATATCCTCATTTGTTTTCGCTTGTTCTTTTTCTTATCCTTTTTAAACTGAGGGCGGGGGATGAATGTTACACGGACAATGCCCCTTTGTGTGGCACACGTATCCCGGCTAGACTAGAGGGTTGGCTAGATGGAGGAGAGGAGGGAGGTGATCCAATAGATGGCTGATAGAGAACGTTACTATAATGATTTCTATGAACTCTTATGAATTCTTCAAGACTTTTCTTTATGATTTCTCTATGACGTGGCTCCAAATGTAATATGTTATAAGATATATATCTTTCGTTTCCTGTTTTGAACTCCGCTTGGCTACACAAGAGACGTCTCTCTAATGCTTCGTTTTCTTCGAATCTCATGACTGGGGGTATCTACCGTACAGAACCCATACGTTTTCCCTCTCATTCCCAAACACCAATGTCTTCTCCCAGTGTTACCAACCCCCCCCCCCCCCCCCCCTTCCCCCCTTTCTTTTACGCAGCCTCGACCTCACTCCTCAACCCAGCATACTCCGTCCCCTGATTCGCCGCACTCAACCTCGCGCAAAGACTCAACAAAACCACCGTCTCCGTAGCAGCATAATGATTCAGCGCATCCAGCAAGATCTGCAAATGTCTACTAAAGTTGCCCTCCCACTTGCGCATGATCTCGAAGAGCTCGGCCACCCGCTTGTCGGGGTTGTTGTTGCTGCTGTTGGCTTCGGAGAAGGAAGAAGAGGCGGACGAAGGGTCGGAGGCGTTGCGGGTTGGGGGTTGGGAGGCGCGGTGGGCTTGGAGGCGGCGCCATTCGGGGAGGGTCATGTTGGGGGGGCGGAGGTGGGGGGCGGAGAGGTCGGGGTCTGTCTTTTCGAGTTCGCGGGAGAGCCAGTTTGTGTAGGCCGCGAAGATGGTGCAGGTTTGCATTAGTTTGGAGTGGATCTGATCGAAGGTTAGTTATCTGTTGGTGATTTGGGAGGAGGAGAAGTAGGAAAGGGGGAAAGGTTACCCTTAGGAGCTTGCTGTTTGTTAGCATGCACTCCTTTAGACATGTATCAAGGAAATCGACATGATCCTGCATCAACTCGTCCACCGTCCTCGTCAACCCCTCCGCGGCGCCCATCTTGCCAGCATCTCCCCCATCCGTCGCCTTAAGCCGGGACATGAACTTTTGCCAATTCGGCTCGATGACCTCGGCGGTGCAAAAGTACAGCAACTGCTGCACAAAGACGAGCATCCTCGCACGAAGCGTCCAAACGCGCCGCTTCCACGTCTCTAGCCTCCCGTACGAGCTGCGATGCGCCCAAGTGACGCCGCGGATCTGTGTCTGCCAGGTCGTCGAGAGCTGAGACTCGAGATAGCGCAGGGACAGCAAGTATCGGAAGAGGGCCTGGTATCGCCAGACGGTCTTGCGACTGATGACGAGGGAGACGGGGAAGGGAACAGCGTAGTCGAGTTGTAGGGACGTAAAGCCGATGGCGTTCTTGTCGTTTTCGATGGGTTGGTTGGACGTGACGGGGGCGAGGGTCTCCCCCTGCTCGATGCCCGTGATGTTGACGACGCGCTGAAGGGATTTTATGAGGGTGATTTCGTTCATCTCGACTTTCACGTCTTCTTTGAAAGGGTCGAGAGAAACGGCGCTGCCGGGCTGGCGGAGTACGAGGTCGAGGAGCGACTGGAGCTTTCCGGTGTTAACGGACTTGACGGGTTTCTTGAGCTCCGACGCCCCGAGCTCGAGGAAGTACGAGAAGTAGTCCGACGGGTCGAGGAAGAAGTAGTGTTTCAGCGAGCGCAGCCGGTCGGGTAGCGCATGCGTCGTGAGGAGGAGCTGCATGAGGGACTCGTTGGCGTGCGCGTACGCGTTGCTGACGTTTTCGAGGAACCGGCTATCGTCGAACGACGTCGGCACGTCTTTCACTTCCTTGCTGACGTCCACGCCGCCGCACTCGCGCACGACGTTGAGGTACTTGCCCGCGAGGAGGACCTTATCCTTGACACCCTCGAGCTGCGGAGGCACATCGTTGTCGCGGATCGTGTACCGCCGCTCCCAGTACTCGTCGGTGTAATCCTGCTCGAGCCGTTCACGCTTAATGCTCTTCTGCTCCTTGATGAGGAATTCGGAATGCGGGTCGTTGATGCCGCCGTGGTGGAGCCACTCGTTGAGCATCACCATGTACGGCTTACTCGCGTCGCGCAGCAATGCTGTGAGGAGCGCCTTCGCGGATGGGTCTCCCGACATGGTCTCGAGCCTCCTCGATATCATGCCCAGTACGACGCCTCCTTTGCATATCTTCTTGCCCGTCATGTTACCCGGCGCTAGTTCTCCTCCTTCCCTCAGAGACTCGAGAATGTTTTCAAAGTCGTCGCCGCTATCGCTCGACTCGTCCGACTCGTCATCCAGGAGGGCGTTCTTCTTCAGTAATTCGTGTGCCAAGGAATAAAGCTGCAGCATCATCTGCCTCGTCGAGAGCGTGTGCACGTTGAGCGCATGGACCGTGAAGCTCTCGTTTGTAAGGAATTGAGTTTCCAGCTGCGCGACGAGTACGAGGTAGTCCTGGAGATGTTTCCGGACGGCGGCGCAGAGCGCGTGGTTTACGGCGCCGAACTCTTCTCGGCTCTGTACATCGACGAAGGCTTCTAGCGCGGAATAATACGTCGCTAGCCTGAGCATGGAGTTTGTGAGGTCCTGTAGGCTGGGGTCTAAGCCGGGCAGGATGCGAAAAGCTGGGCCGGTGAGTCGGTCCCTCTCTTCGTGGGGGTTATACGTCTTAGCGAAGCGGATATACTGCCCCTCGTAGCCCATAAATGTGAATAGTAGATCTTCGATAATGGCGGCTTCTTGAGCTTCAAGCGTCAGTTCGCCTAAAGGTCGCGGCTGTTGGGCTTGGGGTGCCTGCGATGCTAGTGGTGGGATTGAGATTCGACAGGCCAGGGGAGCTGAAGTATGCGGTATCAATGTCGCCTCGGGGTTCCATGGCGCTGAATGGTTGAGGCAAGGTTAGCCCACGCAACGCAAACATGCAGCCACATACACTCCCTAGAAAAGAGTATAAAGAGAAATAAAATACTAGTCGGGACATGGGACCTACCCTGAGGGACCTCTGGTTTAGACTGCTCCTTCGGACGCGACTCCGACGCACGATGCCTCGCTGCCTCCCTCTTCTCCACCCTCTCCTTCCTCTCGGGGCTCCTAGTCCTCGTAGCCAGCTGCTCGCGGTGCGTAACATATGTCCTTTCCGTATGAATCTCCGTCCTCCTCTCCTCGGTCCTCCGGTCCTCCATCGTGCGGCTCAGGGGCCGGGGATTCCCAGACGCCGACCTCTTATGCGACGTGGAATACTGGTGCTGGTGGTAGGATGAGGGCTGGGGTGAAGGGGCCTGGCGGGGATCGCTGGAGCGGTCGCTCTTGAAGCTGCCTTGGGCATTTACACGCGGGCGAGGCCGGTCGTCGGGGTGTGCGCTTGAGCGGCGCTCGTGGGTGGAGAGCCGGGCGGCGGCGGACATGGCAGGGACGGAAGCATCTGCGGGTTGGAGGGGGAAGGGTGTGGTTTGGTGTAAAGGCCTGTCGGTTGGGGGGAATAGCTGGCATGTGGGAAGTCGTTCTCAGCGGGTAGGCGGGAGGTGGGACTTAATGGGAGACGATCGACGGGTTCGAAGTGGTTTGTCGCGTAGTAACCCCGATTGTTCGAAGTACATAAATGGACAGGATCAAGTCGTTGGTACAAGGACTCTTGGTGTGCCTTTTGCTTGAAGAGAGGTTATTGCTACTTGGGTCGCGTTAAAACAAAACATCACTTGCTAGGCTATTTACATTCTGCACCAGAGACATTGGAGGGGCTCAGGCGTTTTTAGTGGGTCATTCAGTGAAGCATGCTGCGGGCTGGGCATTGGCTTGGGGTACAGGTACCAGCCTCACCCACTAAGCCACTAGCCACACCGCCCGTCCCGCCTGAGGCTGGCGGACGAAGCAATGTACCTTTACGACCCATTCTAAGCTACGCGGCTGGATGCTTGCCTAGCCAAGAGGACCCAGAGCAACCACCGCCTTCCTAGACCTCGTGGCTGGAGCTCCAAATCCCTAACGACAACACCTCCAGCCTCTCCCATCTTTCATCAACGCAATCGCTTAAGCGTCTTAGACCACGAACCTCGAACCACCGTTTCTTTCTCAATCTCATTTCTCCTTAATTGACCGTTTATTAACACAAACACCTCCAAGATGTTTATGGCAAGGTCGGAATACGGTAAGCTCTAAGCCTCGACAACTCTCAAGCTACGGCTTCCTTCTCGCAGCAGCTCTCGCCGCAACTCTCGACCAATGTCGCTAACAAATTTATCTCTCTAGATCGGGGTATCAAGTACGTCGGCATTCCATCATGCCTGACCTCAGGCAGCTCCTAGCCCCCTCCCCCATCCAAGCCGCAAAGAACCGACCAAACTAACCCTCCCCCGTCTCCAGCACCTTCTCCCCCGAAGGCCGCCTCTTCCAAGTCGAATACTCCCTCGAAGCCATCAAACTCGGCTCAACCGCCATCGGCGTCTCCACCTCGGAAGGCGTCATCCTCGGCGTCGAAAAGCGCGTAACCTCCACCCTCCTCGAGACCTCCTCCGTCGAGAAGATCGTCGAGATAGACCGCCACATCGGCTGCGCCATGTCCGGGCTCCAGGCCGACGCCCGCTCCATGGTCGAGCACGCCCGCGTCGAGTGCCAGTCCCACGCCTTCAACTACAACGAGTCGCTGCGCGTTGAGTCGTGCACCCAGGCCATTTGCGATCTCGCCCTGCGTTTCGGCGAGGGCGCCGATGGCGAGGATCGCGTCATGAGCAGGCCTTTTGGCGTTGCTTTACTGATTGCGGGTATTGATGAGGATGGGCCGCAGCTTTTCCATGCGGAGCCCAGTGGGACTTTTTATAGGTACGATGCTAAGGCTATCGGGTCGGGGTCGGAGGGTGCGCAGGCTGAGCTGCAGAACGAGTATCACAAGGTAGGAAGATGTCTCTTTTCCCCTGAGTATCCCTTTTACTTGATGAGAAAGAGCCGCTAATTCGTTTTTTTGCCTTTTAAAGTCTCTTACCCTCACCGACGCGGAGACTCTCGTCCTCAAAACACTCAAGCAGGTCATGGAGGAGAAGCTGGACGCCAAGAATGTCCAGCTCGCTAGCGTCACAAAGGAGAAGGGCTTCAGAATATACACCGACGAGGAGATGGCCGAGGTTGTCCAGCGCCTACCCGCTAACTAGACGCTTTCGAAGTTTTTTTCGCAAGCAAAGCAAAGAAAAATGAAAATAATGACTCCCTAAATTCCAACATGTACTCTACTTGTCCACATACCCAAAACAAGAAACCGCCTGGTTGATTCATTCAACTTTGATATGTTGTTTTAGTCCACGGAGTCCACTTGAGGGCCGAGAGACGAGCAAATGAGCCGACCCATGTGGAATAGAATTCGAGATGATCAGCCCAACCTGGGAGAGAAGATGGCTAATGCCTGTAGCCTACGTGATGCTAGCTATGATAATGTGAGATGGATGGGTAAATGTCGTATTATCAATATCTCTATTTTCCGAGAACGGCTCACCTCACCTCCATCTCACCACAATGCTGGGCCTCCCAACTATAGACAACACAGCAGAGGTCGTACATTCAGAAATACCGTCATGATGAACTATTCACACACACATGTCCTCTCTACCTCTCCTTTAGCAATTAGATCCAGGAGCTCTTCGTGTCTCATCGATCCATAGCCTTTCCATCTTGGGCCAGAATACGTAAAGCATTAGCCTCTAAGGCTTCGATCCGAAGTGAAACCTAACAACCGCCGGCCTCCGCAAAAGGCCTTCTTCCTCCCAATTACCCATTCCCGTGTCCCAGGCGTAAATCCCCTCCGAATAGCGTCCGTATAGACTTTCTTTCATCTCGAGACTTCATAATCGTTCCCATCGTTCCCCTCGCGAGCCAAGTATCCAACGTCAAAAGCCATTAATCGTCATCTACGATCTTCAACCTATCCAAGTCTCCATCGAGACCCAACAACCCTAGCGCGAGGTGCGCTCTATCCACCTTCGCCAGTACCACCTCACCACCGTCCGCAAGCTCCTGAATCCTCTTATCTATCCTCCTCGGATTGGACCATACCGTGAGCGGCGCTGCAGTCATGAGATCCTCCGACCGCATATAGGGCGGGCCGCGGCCCATGTGTGCAGCGCGTACCCAGCTAGCTTCGCAGCCTTCGGCGATCTGGCGGGCGGAGGCCCAACCCGTGAGCCGGGAGATGTCGTGAAGGCGATGGATGAGCCAGTGTCTTTGGTTGCTATCTTGGTACTGTATATTCCAGAACTGTAAGTATCCTGCTAAAACACTAGGAGCGCGAGGGGAAATGGGGAAAATAGTACCTGAACTCCAGCCACGAAAAGACAGAACGAGCTTTCGATAAAGGCGGCGCCAACCAACGTGCTAATCTCCGTAATGTTGGATATCTCATCCGAGAGGCCCGCTGCAATGCGGCCGATATCTCGCGCCATGGGTGCAGTATCTCGGGCCGCTCTTCCGGCCGCCATCATGGCCGCGGGGGGCATTGACGGGTGGGCTCGATATAGGCAGATGAGGCCCATGTTAAAGTTCATCCAAATACCGGCGACGGAATAGGTCCGGTATTGTATTGCTGGCCCGAACGGCGTGTCTCTCCTGTCTGAGTACTCGTCGGCTAGGGGCTGGAACTCGGGTCCCAGTTTCGAGCGGAAGACTTCAAACGCTTGCCGGATTCCCTCCCACTCTGCTAACGCAGCTTGGGTTGCCGCATCAAGGTCGCCATCTTCATCCCCTTCGCTCTGTGGAGATGGGTCCCGATGGGTACTGAAACCGGTCGGCGCTGCGACCTTACCTCTAGAAGGAACCATGCCGGGAAACATGGGTGGAGAGGCCCCTGGTGGGCCGGGAGGCTTATTTGCCTTCCTCTTCCGTGGCAAGTCATTAGACACGAATTCTGAGAGCCGAGCCATTAATAACAGGATGTGATCGAAGGTTCCGTAGCTGGAGACGTCATGTTAATTCTAGAAGGGCTTAAAGTCACGGAACTTGAGGCCACAACATACATAGCATCAAGACGCCCAACCGGGGCTCTTGGCGGACATGGGAGCCACTCATCGAGCCGCATACTAAAACCATGTCAGCAACCACGAAATCGAGAGGGGAGGGAGAAATTAGCTGCCCAGTCCGAAGTACTCACAATAATCGCGTTGCTCCCAAGATACTCTGGTAAACATCCATCTTACAATTCCACCAAAATAGATCCCTCAAGTGCTCGTAGTACTCAATATCCCGATCCGTCGGTAAGGCTGTCCGCGGAAGCGCATCAAGGTCGAATCCATAGCCGTAGTCCTCGTCATCCAGCTCCCTGCCAGTAATCGCGCTAAGGAATTCGACATCAACCTCGTCAAGACCAGCCACACCGGCATCAACATCACTGTAATCGAGCCACGGGTTGAACGGATCCTGCGTGCGATCCTCCTCATACTTTTGCCTCCTCGCTCGCTTGGTAGGAAGAATTGTGCGGGTCATGTGCAGGAAAGGTACATCTCTAAAGAGGATCCTAGCGCCGTATAGATGCCTGCACCACTTCGTGTGGTCGGAGGACCATACTTCGAAGTATCCTAAGAGTAGGGTTGCAGCAAGCGTGGCAGGGTGGGCCCTTAGGGTTGAGCTGCGTACGCATTTGGCGATTTTTCGGAGGGCGAGGTGATAGTGCTTCATGGCGGCGGTTGGGGGCATTCGTTGCAAGTTGGCAATCTGTAAAGCTCCGAGGGCCAGCATGGCTTGGAGGAGAGCGGGGTGATTAAGAGAGAGCATCGGGAAGGTGTCTATCTAAATGTTAGCTGATACCCCAAAGCGCGCATTCGAGGAAGGCAGTCGGGAGAACACCGAGCCAGGCCACTTACAGGTCCAGATGTTCTGGTTGACTTGAGGAACCAGTTGTTCTGGGGAGATTTTAGAGTGATCGAAGGGATGTCGTTCATAAAGAGACATACTCGGGCCAGTAACGAAGATGAAGTGCCGGAATATCGCAATAGACTGAGGATCGGTGGGGAGCACATGGCCGACCGACGGCGCGTATGTAGACAGGGCGGTCCCTTGGGCGTAGGCTGAGAAGGTTCGGACCCGAGTTTCGTGGATTTCGTTATGGGGGACAAGGCGGCCATCAATAAGTGCGCCAAAAGTGCTCCTCTTCCTCAGCTTCTCCTGCGGATCCATATTTTCCATTTCAAACTCGCCTCCACTGTCCTCCATTTCCTGGTCGTCGGATTCGAACATATCCTCGTCCTCGCTGCCATCGTCGATTCTAATATCGGCGTCGTATGCCCTGTCAATTCCTTCATGCGTATCACCAGATGTCGATGTCATGCCCCGCCGATTTGACCCCGCAGGCGCAGAACCTGAGGTACGTGAACCTACATTCCGCGGGTTCCATTGAAAGGCAACAGACGGGTCGACTCCAGGTGGAGAGAACTCGGATGGCGTAGAAGTTATGCCGTGATGCACATAGGGCTCGTTAAAGTTGAACTCTTCTGAACGCGCCGAAGATCCCCCAACACCCACACCATAATAAGCCTGGCCACGTAGTTCGGCAGAAGATGATGGTTTCGGCGCTATCAATTGATGGGAGTTGTGACCGGAAGCGCCTAGCCTTGTCGGAGAGGAAGCAAGTTGATTGGGGAAAGGGTCCGGAGAGTCGGGTGGGTATCCCATCGTGCCACCAAAGGCACCCATGGGCTCCTTGAAAACAACGCGCTGATTGTAGCCATCACACCGGCGTTTGGATTTGATGCAATTCCCGCAGGTTGGCCGGCCCTCGTCGCATTTAATACGTCTCTTTCGGCAAGCTGGGCAAAGGACTAGTCAGTGAGACTCAGAATCCTCTCTTGTCGAGTCCTAGGCTAGGGCGGACTATCGGTACGGACACGCAAAGGTTCAAGTATACTTACTGATGCACCCGGTTTTTGTCCGTTTCCGGACTGCCGGTTTCTTGCGATTTGGGTCATCATTACCCTCTTCGTTCCCTCCTGGACTAGGAGGCCTTCCATCAAGAGTGCTGCTAGACTCTGAAACCAGCTCCGGCGGGTCCATGATAGTAGAGGAAACCAACAAACAAGCGATGGGGCTGGGGAAGCGAGGCGAAGTTCGTAGTGATGAGGTGGATGCTTGTCTTCTTTTCGCTTCTATTCGTCAACCAGGGTTTCTTCAAGGCCTAGGAAGGGACCAGGCTCGCATATTGCCTGACAGGTTCTCGCCGGTACCGCGACTGCATCTACAGAAGGGATCAAGGCTGAAAAGACGGAGCGTTAGAGGGCACAGCCGCACGCAAAGATAAGAATAGCCGAGTGCAAATCAAAGACCAAATTCGCGACGAGCCCAACGGGTGAGAAGACGGGTTAAGAACTTTGATCAGGGGGGATTAGAACGATGATAGGTAAGGCTGTTGATATTGTAAAGATCTCAGCGCCGCTAACTTGCGGACCAAGATTGGGGAACAGAAACAAGCCAAGGAAGAGGCGAGCAGGCGACAAAACAGGAGATTGTATCCAGTAGAGGAGGAAAATTGAGGGGCTGAGAGGCAAAGAGAGAGTCACACGGCGTCGAGCTACCTATATTGGGTCTGGCACTGAGAGGAGGCTGAGACAGGACGGGATACTGGGCGGCCAGAGAGCTCAGCAGCTTTCAAAGAGTAATAATGGTCTTGCAGGTGAGAGAGAGGAGGGGACGATAAGCGTTTAAGGAGAAGGAAGAGCAACGGCAAGTAATGGAGAGCTTCCAGGACGAGGTAACGATAACGGTGGGGAGGCGGAGAGTTTAGGTGATGCACGGCATATAAGAGATCATTGATGGAAAAAGAGCTCGAGCTAATCGGACGCAGGCTTCAGGTTTTACCCCCAAAGTCCGAGCAGGGCTTCACTCCATAGGGCAGGACGATGTGGAGTGTAGTGCGGTACAGCCAGGCGTAGTGTACATTGATGTAGGACTAGGAATTTTCTTACTAGATGGAGCATGCAGCAGAGAGATGGTGTGAGCTGCAAGAAGTGGTCGAAGGGGCGGCTCCTAGTCGCCAGCAGGACAATTCGGCGATTTAGACCCCAAACAGCATGCAAGCCAGCACAGATAGCCGTTAGTCGTTCCGGCTAGTCGGGAAGAGGTGAGATGGATCAATCGGATTGGGAAATAGGAACTATCAGATGGTCGTAGAGAGACTATTCGTCACGCGCTTCCACATGCGACGGCAGCAGATGGCAGGGAGCTAGTCGAAGTGGCACGAGGTAACGGTTTTGGGTTCGGGGGCTAAAGGGAAGAGAAGAACTGGGGAGCAAGGAATTGAGATTCGAGGATGGAGTATTCAGTCTTCGTGCTGCTACGTTAGAGCCGAGTCCCGATCCAGATTGAGAGAGGGTTGGCAAGGACGAAGTATGTAGTAGGTATGGAGCACGGAGAGTATCCTGGGTCCGGGAAGAGCTCGTCAAGATATCAATTCAACGATCAATCAACAGAGCCTGTGGATTTTAATGCAAGTGGTTCAATGTTCCTTCCTTCCCCCCAATCCCAGTCCCCCTTCACCTTCTTCGGGATGGGGAGAGCAGGCACTACCGGGTAACGTGCAGCACTGCTGTTTCATGTATCAGTCAGCGTCCTGAGGTCTAGCCGTGGTACCATTCCTATTTGCAGCAGGCAATTTACCACGACCCAAGACAGGATCTACTTCAGAGGGGAGAAGGGTACATGGATCACTCGATCATCAATGTACACTAAATCATCAATTCAATGGATTGATTTGCTGCAAGAGCAAGGGTGCAAAGGGTGCAAGGGTGTGCTGGATCAATTGTTCTGGTGGGGGACGAGGGTGGAGATGACTGGGTATCATTGTACATTGGGGTGGGTAGGTCGGGTACTTTGCAAGCCACTATTTCGACGCTTGTATAAAGTAGTCTTTCCGGTCACCAACCCCCTCGTCTGGGTACATCAATTGCTCAATATGTACTTGATAGTCTCTCCCAACTGCATTTATACAACCATAATTCTTCCCCCCTCCCTCATCTTCCCGGCAAGGGACAACCTACAATCCTTATGTTGTGTAATATAGGCAGGCACAAACGAACAAAAACGGTCATAAGAGCGAGTGCCGGTGAATGCAAGTGTTCTCTGAGTTCTCTGAGAGAAGTATCCTGCGAAGTGTACCGTCCATGTGCCGTCCCGTCACAAGATAAGAATATAGATTCGAGAGGGCATTATGCATCAATGGAAATGGTTCTGAGGCGGGAGACTATGTTATACTCCGTACATATATATAGTAGCTGGAGCCCAGCAGGCTATGATAATAGCGCTTCGTAGGGCATGCCTATTTGTTTGAGATTTGATATAATCCTGAACCGTGAGTACTTCGTACTTCAGGGAGTGTCGACTTGAGTCTAGACTCCCTGCATCGTTTACTTCGTAGGATCAACCTCCGGTCAGCCGTGAGAATCGTTGACGTCGTACAAGCTACAAACACACACCAACGGATCACCGGGGATCGGCGTGGGCGCCTGTCAGTTTTACTGGGGTCGTTCACTGCCGACTGACGGCCACACTTGAAAATACTCCGTACACGATGTACAAAGTACACTACACCACCTGTGTACGAAGGACGCGTTTTCGTGTAGTCCATAGGCGCAGGGCGAGACGATTCCTTACACTAATACTCCATACAAGCAGCTGGCTCTCAAGTTCTCATGGAAATTGGAAACTAGCGCAGTGAGCAGTTTCGAACCCACTATTCTCTCCATACGAAGCACTACGACTACTAGTTTGGCCCCAGGCATCCACGAGCGACGGCCTCCCCGTCGTCGCACGCACAGGTAACCCTAGCCCGGCCTCGAGAGCGATGCTAGCCGCAATTGGATTTTGCATCGAACTTTCTAAAGGCATCCGATGCCTGCATGGCGTTTTCAAGTTGTTCTCTCTGGGCCCCGTCTGGATGTAGCATCGATGCATTTGAGCGGTGGATAGTCATCGTTCGTTCTCGGTGTATCAGTGAGGGGGGACGTGAAAGCTTCGGCGAAACTTTCCAAGTCTCCGAGGCGGTGAGCTACACGGAGTAGGGTATAAAGTCGATTGGAGGGCCGATTGAAAGATTGATCCCTTCTGCGATGGAAGGCCCGAAGAGGAAAAAATTCGCCGCGAGAGTACGACCGAGTGCGAGGTTTCACGGGGAAACCGCCGAGATGCGACAGCTTCTTGCTGCGGCTTACAAATTGGTACCAGCCACATATTAAGTGCCTTCAGGCATGACATCAATTGATCTTGAATATTCTTTACCATCAAGCCAGAAGCTTTTGAGCCAGACTATGTCAAGATGTCAAGGGGGTTACAATGCATTAGTCGCTTACACAACTATTCCAGGGACAGCTTGAGTAGGCAGAGGATTTCGTATGAGGAGTAAGTCCTGAGTATCCAACGAAAGATCCATTTCGTCTATCAAGGATGAACCACATCAAAATGTGCCAAACGACACGGCGGGCAGATGCTACCAAGTTTACGAGGTACTAGACTCTTTTTCCCAACCTTCAATCCCACTTCAAACAAATCTCCACCAAGCATTGTCTTGCTCGCCAATCTACTTCGTTAGTTCCAAGAAGAGAATGCCAGTGCTTCCCTCACACACCCGGACCACGGACCAGAAAATATGCAGCTGCAACCTGCAAGACTACCCTACCACAGAGGGCACGTACTTCCTACAGGACACTGCTCCCATGGAAATGGAAATGGGAGCGGGTTTGGTCTGGCATAAGGCAGTGTCCGTCGATTGGGTCTGGCCCTGCACCTTTGTACCGCTGTCGCTTTTCAACGAAGTTAGCCGTGGCTGCGCCAGCTATGCCTGAGATTTGAGCATTGAACTTCGAAGTACTCAGTAATAGGTGAACTACGAAGTAGCATACTGCAAAGCAGATTGTGGGGTCTGTGTCTGTGGTGGCAGTTGAGGTGGGGGTGTGATTCCGATCCTCCGCTGTCGATCGCGGTTCGCTTGGCCCTATTTCCTATTTACGAAGCAATATCAAGCTCAAGGAGAAAATTTTTGTCAAGAAGAGCCAACTGACATCAATTCCGATCATTTTTTCTTCCCGGCACTTTGCCATGTGAGGCCAAGCACCGCAATTGAACGCGTCAATTGGCTGGAGCGCCGGAGAGCCAACCCAGGGGAGCCTTGTCCGATGATGCCGCACGTCAACTGATCTCCAATTCTCCATCCCTTTTTACGACGAAAACCAGGATTCAGCGAGGAAAGACCTCGACCTGCCCCCTCCCTTTGCCGAGATCCGCGCCATTCCTTCACCTGGATGAAAGATGAAAGTTGACACTCCTACAAGTTACATGCTTTAGATTAAAATGGGACAGGGTACCTCGGTCCCTCGCGACAATGATTGGCGTTCCGGCAGTCGACAAATTCATGAACCGTGCTTGCTAGCGCCCACAGAGGTGTGGGCATGGATGGCATGGATGGCATGGATGGCTTGGACCGATCTCCCCGGGTTGATCAAACTTCGCCTAATCTTACTTCTCATGAATCGAGGACCAGAAACATTCTGCCATTGCGTCCCTCATTCTTACTTACGACTTTATATCTCAGTGATATCGTGCATGACGAACCTCTTAAGTATATATTGGAAAAGTTGGTATGATAGACCGATTCTATTCAGTCGGCAAAGATAACTTCCTGAACACACACCCTATCCAACACTCAACACAGGACGACTCAAGCTTCAAATTTGATGGATGCATATATATACACCTCTGCATCTCACATCCACTACTTCATACATATTTCATTTTATTTCATCTTTAGTGCTACGCCGTAGAACGTACTACTTCGTACACACGAAGTAACCCTCACACTCCTTCCCTACCGTACATCTCTTGATCCATGTCTGTCCGATCCCAGTTCTCCCCACCCAGACCAATCCTCCCTCCAAGCCTCGATTGGTTTCACACATTAATACCCCTGGCCTTCACTTCATCCAATTTGCGACAGCCGCTTTGCCCCGGGAGGATGTGATACCTCGTAGTGAAAGAAGTATGAAGTATAAAATGCTCCGAGGGATTGCCCCCATATCGCCTCCTCGCGACGCCGGTCTCCCCTTACCTCCGCAGCCTGGTCGACTCAGTCATGTCTCATCCCCAAATGTGATATTAGTATTTTCCCTCACATAGCATCTCCGTTGCATATACGAAGTTAGTAAAACATTATGCGAGTACCCCTTCCTCCTATAGCAGAAAACATCGTGGGATGGTCGTACAACAGACGACTTCGAACAAGTGGTGCGCCGTGGTAGATTGGGTATCAATCGGTGAGGGTCCCATCGCCGTCGCCGTCTTACTCTCTTGCTTCATCCCTTTCCCCCACCACCTCACTCATCACCGGCATTCCCAAACCTGCACTTCCCGGTCCCTTCTATCCCCTTTGTCCCACCGATGCTTCTTCGGCACTAACACGGCGCCCGACATCAGTTGCATACGAAGCCCCGGGCTCCACCTGCAACGTTCACTACATGGGTAACTTGATGCGGGTGCTCGGGCTCGGATCAACCGAGCTCATGGCATCTTACACGACACTTCACAGTGGATCGTTACCGAACATGGAGCCGCACACCGAAGAGAATGCTCATTACTTCGTACTTCGTAGATCCCGATTAGAAAAGTCGCTTCCCGACCTCGTACAGTGAGCGTCCTAGAATCCCAATCCAACCCTAATAGCGAACCACCTACTTCGAAAGAGGACAGGATGGCTAACCATCGAGCACTGGTATGTGAGCACAGTTGCAGTGGAAGGAGGAGACTCGAAGTAGCTTACGTACCACTGCATCCCCATTCACTCTTGTTCGTGAAACCCCCTCCCCTTGCGGGATAGAGAGATTGGCTGGGGAGCGTCGGAGCCAGAGGAAAAAGCAATTACTACTTGCCCATCCCCCTCAACTACGCGGACGAAGATGCGGCTGCATTACATTCTGTTGCATATAAACAAGGAATCCCGTAGAATCTGAAATCGATCTGGCCAATAGATACGGTAATACTCATGGAGGGTACTCCCTTCCATTATGGACACAACACATCGACTCAGTCAACGAGGGCTATGAATGACGCTCTCGCCTTGCAAGCAGTAAGACGCTTGATCCCGCGGAGGTGGCCAACCCCACGCCGCGCGGTTGGCCACGACCCAAGAAACCAATGACGTTCTAAGCCTCCTGTATTTACACTAGTTTGAACTTCACTAGTAACCAGTTGTTCTACTTTAAGCCTTTGGAGGGCAGTAAGAGGAACTTTGCTGCATGTCTCAGTTCCGAGATGAGAGCCGGAGAATAAGAATATCGACTATCTTTTAGCCTCCCGTTCAGCCTAAAGCAAGTACGCAAGTATATAAGTGTTTGCAAGTTGAAGCCCTACACTAAGTGCCCAACACAGTTATGAGACAGTCAACACACCCAACGTATGTTGGATATTTGAAAAAAAGAAAGAAAAAAAGAAAACCAGGTGGAAGGAAAAAAAGAAAGTATGAATACCTGTCTGTCTGGAGTAGGTCTGGTCACGCAGCAAGGCAAGCAAGCAGGTTTTTCTTTTCCCTTTCGTCTTGCCCAACCTCTGCATCTCCTGATCCCGCTCATTTCTGATCTAAGGAGATGTCGGGAAATGAGGTGCCTGCTCCCCCCGAGAACCATTGATGTGAAAGCCTGTGATCGGGAAAATCTGGAAGCCGGATCATCCGTGCCCTCCGGCCGGCTCCATCACAAATTTTCGCCACCTCTACTGAGTGCTGCTCATCACCTTCGGACCCACAGGTTGGAGCGTTCCTTTTGCGCAAAAGTCTAGACTCTCTTTGGGACCTCGGGATATGTGAGTAGAGTCGTACCGGTGCAGTCGTACCGGTGCTTGTGGGTTATAACCGGAACGGAGCAACTTTTTATCTTCCGTCCCTCGGTGATACCGACCTGTCGGTTCTGCAATAACCGTCGAACCGACGAACCACCTGCCTTGGCCTTTCAGGTAGCCGCGCTTTAACGAACGAAAGCCCCTATTAAGTACTGCACAAGTAAAACTTCGCGCACCAATTAACTTGGTTCGTGCGAAGTAAGTACGGACGAGGCATGGAGATTGCACCCGGTTTGGAAGTTCCGGTAGAACACGCGCAAATAAGCCCTCTATGAAGTACAACGGAGGTTGTATGGGTCTTCATCATCACCTCGCCTCTCCCTACGGTTGACGTGGGGATGCTACTCTACCTCCAGGACAGAATATCAGTATTTCCCTCGCCCTACACAGAAATCGGTTGACCCTGACTATACTAGATGTCATAAGTCCGATGAAGGGTTATAAATCGACTGGGAAGTGGAATGGGGGTAAAGGCTCGGGACCTCCGTGAATAGAGGACAGAAGGAAGCGTGAGGAGGGTTGCACTGAAGCTACACAACAATGCATCCAAGGCCCTCCAGTCACCGGGAAAAGAAGTAGATCTCGATTTCGATGTGCTCGGCCCCGGAACAACAACACGGTAATAATTACCATTAATTCTGAAGAGGTTGCCACGCCCTTGCGGCTTCGCGCTAACTGATCGACATCCGAAGAATGTGGTGGACAGGATTGCCGGTCAAACCCGGGCAGGAACAACATTAGACCCTTGGCAAGGCCAATTCAAGTGTAGTTGTGGCGGACCTTATTTCGTATGCAGCCTACCAAAGATTTCGTCGTCGATCTCAGCAGCCACGCCTGCCTAAACTACCAAAACCCACTTCAGGGTCCAGTGAAAAGGACTTCTGAGCGGATGAAAAAAATTGTGAGATGCAAGAGAGTGTCCATCACACCACAGAACAGCTCACCGTGAAAAATGACACCTTTCGAAGTAAAAGAATGACAAGACGGGACGCCTTGACCACGTCTTTTCATGCGCTCAGGTGGGCGAGATCTTCTCTCCAGATTGACGTGTCGTAATAAAAGCTCAGAAGACTCGCGTGGCTTGAGGAGGCCAGGCGAGGCAAAGTGACTGATCTCCGCGGTCTTAGAGGGCCAGACCCACGCTGAGCCCCCTTCCTGGGAACTTGTCACATTTCAACCCCAGGTGCTCATCTGTGCTAGTCAAGCCGCCACCGTAGCATCGCGCTGTATGAAGGAGGCCCTGCCAGTTCACGATGCCGATGCCGATGTGCTTCTAGTCCTACTTTGGAATAATCATAATTACGAGGTACAGTAGTGCGTCTCTCATCACCCACATAACACTATGAAATAACGGCCAAGAAGCTAACAAAGGGCATCTGATCAGCGAGAGAAATTACACTGAAGAGTTCTCCATCACAAGAAGCCCTAGTTAGAACAGGGACATCATTTGCCGACCACAAACGCCTGAAGGAGAAAACTGGTGGGTGCACTTAAAAGAAGAGCCTCAGGTTCCTTGGCCCTTGTCGCGTACGAAGTACCCCCCAAACAAGGAGTACACTAGGACGAGGTGGTCTAGATCCGGCATTAACTTGAGATGTAAATCCGACACTGTCGTCTCAACGAAGTATGTCTCCGTCCACCGTCTGCACCATCGATCAAGGCTCTGAGATGGAAGGTTGGACAGAGATTGAAACGCGAGCATCGTTGCCGTACTTTGAAGAGACGTGAGGGATAGCTCGAGCTATCGATCGTATCGTAAAAGGTAGCAACGATATTGCATGTCATTGCTTCAAACTTCCTCTGATCTTGTGCTCCTTGAATGAGTGAGACTCAAGAATGCATGTTCAAGTTAGATAACAGCTGCCGGCAGCCGCCACCACGCGGAAGCTGCTTAGCCCCCACCTCCAACCACACGTCAACTTCAGAGAAATTTCAATGGCAGAAATTTTCAGTGAACCGCTTCTTGGAGTGAGATACGGGCTGCATGTGATCCAACTTTGGCTTCACTAAGTTTCATATCCCAACCCGATCTCCGGCGTTTAAAATCCTCTAGCCCATAATCCTGAAGAAATCGGAATAAGGGTTCTAGAAGCCTAATAATCACACTTCACGAAAGAGAGGAGAAAACCTCACCTCCAACCTCAGCCATGTTCGCAGTCAAGGGCTGGTCCGTCCCAACGGACGCCCTCAAAACCGAGCAGCTCCCATCCGGCCAAGGCGGCAGCGGGCAGTCCAAGTCTCGGTCCAAGAAGAGAAAGCGACCGGGCGCGGACGTGACGACTGAGAACGTCGCGTCCATGTATGAAAAGGTTATCGAGGGCAAACCCCAGGGCGGGAAGAAAGCTGGTGAGAAGGGATCGAAGAGGCAGAAGAAGGGCGTCAAGGGAGGAGAGGATGAGTTGAGGAAGAAGCAAGACATCGAGAAGGGTGACAAGGCTGAGAAGGCGAAGCCCGACGTCGGCGATTCTGAGGAAGCCGATGAGAGAGACTTGAAGAAGAAGGCCAGACAGGATAAGAAGGATAAGAAGTGGGAGAAAAAGACCAAGAAAGACGGCCAACTTAAGGAAAGCGATGACCTCCCAACCGGCAAGAACCCAACCCCAACATCAGAACCCCCCCAGCCACCTCCATCCCTCGCGCACCCCGCCCCTCCCAAACTCACCCCCCTCCAGGCCGCCATGCGCGCCAAGCTCATCCCCGCGCGCTTCCGCCACCTCAACGAAACCCTATACACCCGCCCCTCCGACGAAGCCTTCAAGCTCTTCCAGGACTCCCCCGAGATGTTCGAAGAGTACCACGCGGGCTTCCGCCAGCAGGTCAACGTGTGGCCCGAGAACCCCGTCGACGGCTTCATCGAGGCCGTGCGCGTCCGGGCCGCCGTCTCCCAACCGCCGCGAGAGAGGCGCGGCGCTCCCTCCCGGAAGCCCGCCCCGCCCCCTGCTGCCGCGCCGGGAGGTGTCCAGGCTCTGCCTAGGACGGGGGGGCTCTGCACCATCGCCGATCTAGGCTGCGGAGACGCCCGTCTCGCGACCGTCCTCCAGCCTGAAAAGGATAAACTGAACCTCAACATCCTCAGCTTCGATTTGCAGAACCCGAGCCCCCTCGTGACGAAGGCAGACATCGCCAACCTCCCGCTGGAAGACGGCTCCGTCAATGTGGCCATCTTCTGCCTCGCCCTCATGGGCACCAACTGGCTTGACTTCATCGACGAAGCCTACCGCATCCTGCACTGGAAGGGCGAGCTCTGGATCGCGGAGATTAAGTCCCGCTTCGGCCGCGTGAACTCTCGACCCGGCGGGAATAACCCTGTCGCGCATAGCGTGGGCAACAGGAAGAAGGCAGCCGTCGCCGCCAAGGGTAAACCCGCCGAGGCGGCTGACTTCTCTCAGGATTTGGCTGTCGAGGTCGATGGCCAGGTTGACGGGCGGAATGAGACGGATGTTTCGGCGTTTGTTGAGGCGTTGAGGAAGCGCGGGTTTTTGCTCAAGGGGGAGAGGTTCGAGGCTGTTGATATGTCGAATAAGATGTTTGTGAGGATGAATTTTATTAAGGCGGCCTCGCCTTCGACGGGCGATGAGGAGAAGAAGGAGAGTGGTGGCGCCAGTGGTGCTATGCGCAGGGGGAAGAAGGGAGAATGGCCGCCGGTTGTTGAGAAGGTGGATGAGACCAAGATTCTGAAGCCGTGTGTTTATAAACTAAGGTGAACGAGGAGAGTTTCGAGTGAGGATCAAGGCAAAGTAGTGGCAATACGATACGATACAGGCCACTTCGTGGTTAAAAAGAGCGTTTAAAAGAACATGGGCTTAGCAATGTGTGAATAGGATCTCCTACCTCCGGTCCGAGGACAGGGAAAAGGGCAGTTTCATTGTGGCATCATACATCCATACATCCACTCACCTAGTCTCCACAAAAATCTGGAACACTACCTCCTTGACCTCACTTACAGATAGATAAGATGTGTAAAACACAACCATGAAGACCCACAAGCGAGGGCCAGTCGATTCTTGATCTAGACACTAATGTATCCCGAATCTAAGGCCAAATAACCGTAAAAATCCTGCTCACAGAATGACCGAGATGTGAAATGAAAACGAGAATGTCCGAACGCAAAGTTGTGTCCATTCGTCTTGGTTTGGATCCCAAATCAAGAGAGAAATTGGATGTATCGTTTTCCTCCACAAACACGCACACCAACACACATGAGACCCTTTCCACGCCATGCATGCTTTCCCAAATGCTTTTTTGTTTTTTAGACTCTGTTATAGAGCATTGAAATGAAATCAGAAATTGGTTTCTAGATGTTGAATTCGAAGGAGGTCCTCTAGGGGCGGGGGGGACGAGAAGAAGTTGGGTGCTCAGGCACCAAAGAGGAGACCTGCAGCTACCTCGACATTGCCATCCGTAGCATGCAAAGCGTTGACGGCCGCCTCTCTTGAGAAGCCCAACATCACCAACTGATTAACATCGTCCTCAGAGAACTTGGCTTGCGCGGGACCGGCCGGTGGCGCCTGGGGCGCTGGCTGGGGTGCTGGCTGGGAGGGCCCAGCGCTGGTCGCCGGTCCAGCCGTACCCTGTGCAACATCCTCTTGGCCATCGGGACCTTTTACAGCACCGGATTTTTGACCAATCCTAGTGCCCGCGGGGCCAGGGATCGTGGGTTCCTGCACAAACGCCTCTTCTTGGTCCTTGGGAATGTCAGCAGGCCCCAAGAAAGGAACCTCGTGTCCCTGTATAATGAGCTTATCCTTCGCGAGGTCCAAAACAGCCTGGTGCCTCTTGAGCATGTCGAGACCAAGGAGAAGATCGACAGCCTTACCCTCCATAACGGTAAAGCTACAGGGAAGGAAGAGACTGCCAATCTTGATCTGGAACAGGTGGACGCGGCCAATGATGTTTGCTGTGCCTACACCACGGGCAATACCAGAGAACCGTCTGTCAACCAGGCGCATGATGCCGCAGGCCTCGGCACAGGATGGAGACATGACCGTTGCTTGAGCTCCCGAGTCCACCAGAGCCTTGACCGTGTGGCCATTAATCTCAACGTTGACGTAGAGCATGTGCACGGTACCGAAGACTAGAAACAATGAAAGACACCACGTTAGCTCCGCTAATATTCTGATGGGCGCCGCAAGCTAGGAGAGCTTTTCGAAGAAGCAGAAGACAATATTCCTACCTTCTGGGTTGTATTCCATGGCGTTTTGAAGATTTTCCATGACTCGCTCTTGACGAATCATCTCCTCAATCCGCCTCTGCTTTTCAATATCGAACGGGTCGTCGTTGAGACCCTGGATGAGCTGTTGCCGCTCGAACCTCTCTCGCTCTTCTCGGGCATGGTGATCGTTTATGATCTGGGCAAAACGCTGGGGGTCTTCTAAGGCGGCGGCAAGCTCTGGGTTCTGGCGCTGGAGCTCCTGACGAGCTGTCGGGGACCCTAGGATCCGCAGCCGCACAACCTCGGGATCAGGCTGGCCAGCCCTCCGCCTAGCAGGGCGCCTAGTCTCGGGAAGACCTGTGGTTCCTCGCATGTCTCGTACGTGGAGGGCTAGCATGTCGTTATCTCTGATCTGGAGCTGTTCCAAGGTTCGGGAGGGATCACCGATGAGGTTGCCATTATGGTAGAGGTGTTGAGAGGCGGGGTCGATGTGAGTTTCCCGGTGTATGGAGTCACGCAAGGTAGCTACCGTCATATCAGGGAAGACATCGAGTGTGAGAAGCTGGTCTTGTTCGTCGACCTCGGGGTTCGTGATGTTGAGCGTGATACGCCTGCAGCATGGGAGTTGGTCAGCACACGCTATCTGAATAACATTAATACCAGCAACGCAAAGGAAGCGCACATTTTCTCTTGTTCTGGCCGCCTTGGGTCGGCAGGATGGTGGGATATATTATATCAGACCAGAAAGTTAGTTGTCTTGCGGAGGGCGCGAATCGACCGTGATTGCAGGGTTCGTTTGCACGGAGAGAGTAGCTTCGACGTGCGTGAGGTAGGTGATGGTGAGGGAAAGATGAAGGTGGTCTCAAAAAAATTAGCCTGAGGAGTGGCTGGCTGCACGGGTCAGATAAAGGTAGTCTGATGCCGGCGACGGGAACTAGCGCGATGGGGGATGGTGGATATGGTGTTTCCGCGTGCCAATGGTCGAGATGCGGTCCAGGGACGTGTTTACCCAAGTAAGAGAGGTGCAGGAGAGAAGTGGGTAGGGAAGAATGAGGGAGAAGCAGCCGTGTGGATGGGGAAGTTGAGAAGCCCGCAGGGAGCGAGATGGGGTGGTCGGTTCGGTGGTCGGTGGTCGGCGGTCGGCGGTACAATTTGAATTGTGAATTGTAATGGACGATGCAATCAAAAGTGTGTAAGCAGGAGGACACCGAGTTGGAATTAGAATTGCATAGAAGGCAGTGGGAAGCAGCAGAATGAGCAGGCAGAAGCAGGTGCAAAGACTAGGTGCAGGTGCAGGACAGTCTTCTTGTGGCAATGACAGCAGGAGTTGAGCTGACTGGAGGACGAACGAGGTACAAATAGTGGTGGTGGTAGTGGTAGTGAGCCGGTAGTGGTGGCGGGGTAATCCGATTGCTCGGAAAGGTCCAGCCAACTTGTGCTGGGCTTTTGCGGGAGGTGGCAAGCCCAGTCGTCGTGTTTGCCCTGGCCCAAGCTCGATGCTGGATTTGGCTGGATTGGGTGGATTTGGGGGGCCCTTGCCCAACTAGGCCAGCTGCTGTGGCCTGTCGCTCCAAGGGAGAAGGTCCAAGGGGGCGAGAGAGGAGGAAGGAAGGGAGGAGGAGGGGTACATTTAGCGCAAACTCGAATTTAGAAGGCAAAGTTCAAAGCTTCCACCCCAGAACGGCAACGACGTTACGCGGTCTCAATACACATCTTGTTCGCTAAGCTCCATGATGATGGCCCATGTGCTGTTTGCGGGTCCACGGAGGGAGAATATTTCATTTTCCTCTCCCGTACCGTACGATAATAGTCTCTGGTTTGTCGGCAGATTCTTGCTGGAATTTACTCGCCAATATCTTTTCCCTGTTTGCTACCAAGGGTAGCCATGGGGCACGACCTCACTTCAAGCTCAGCGTTTACAGCTCGGAGCTTGGACCTTGGCCAGATGCCGCGAGAAGGCAAGTTGGTGATGGTTTTGAGATTGAGAATGAAGGACAGCTACGCGGATATGACGAAATGGCATTGCGGTGAGGAGGTGTGTCCGATACTTTCATGTCATTAAAGTTTATTATCTTCAAATCTCCCGTGTAACGAGACTCAAGACCGTGGCTTGATCAATTGATGCCTCCGCCGGTTTCCTCTCGCTGCATCGCACGGCCGGTCTGTCCAGCAGGCCAGTGACAGCACGCTCCCCGCTCCCCCAGTTTATAGTTCAGTACACTACGGAGTACAAGTAGACCGGTAACAGTCCAATGTAACACAACTCCAACATCGGCGAAGTGACCGAGCTAGGCTCACAGAGATGACGTCTGCCTAGAGGGGCCACAGGACCACATATTTAAAGCCAGGGCAGGCAAAAAGCAGCTTATCTCCGTGGCCCAGAGGCTGCCTGGTTAAATTTTCGTCGACGCGGAAAGGTCGGACGCGGACTTCTCTGATTTAGAAGCTTCCAGATGTATTTTAGAAATCCTGAGTTGCCTCTTTTAGAGTCATAATTTTCCTTCAGCCTCCTTTCTCACGGGCAAAGGATCAATCATCTTGCCGGCCCCGGCCGGGCTATCCTGGAGGAATCAATGTCCCCTGGATCCAGGACAGGGGGGCAAACAATCCTACATTCCAGAATCTGATGCATCACTTCAACTTCAGCCCTGTTGGCTTGCGTGGAGGATGACTGGGATGCAGGGCATCCAATAATAGACATCATTGATGCGTTGACCAGACCGAACGAGACGACCGCTTGCGTTGGTTGGAGGTGAAGCAACTTTTTAATCAATTCCATCAATATCTTTCTTGCTGTAAAGCGAAAAAAAGAAAGAAGCCACACGTACTCCGTAAGCCCGTTTGGCCCACTACTATTGTCTTGAGCTTACCGAATACATTGATGTCAAGCTCTAAGCTCCGGGAAGACACAGACAAGTACGAAGTGAACAGTAATGCTTTTGGCCCCCGCTGCCCAGTTCCGCACCATCCACCACGACTTGGAATGGCGTTTTCAGGATGTTTTCATTCGGTGGCGGCATGATCCCCCAAATGTTTCAAGCGACAGCTCCTCCCTACCGGATTTTTCAGTCCTGTGTGTCGCTTTGGGAAGCTATAGCTATCCAAATCCAACCAGGTGCATACGCAACTGCTATATCGGGCTCTCATATAGCGTCGATTTTCGAATCTTCTCATGCATGCGCCTTGGTCCGCCGGCTCACGATGCCAATCATCAACCCGCCTGTTGTGCTCTTCCCTGCCGAGGTAGGACACCCATCAATGATGCTTCCACACATTCGAGATGCGGCCCCCACGTATCTGCTTCCGGCTGCATGTCTTTGCGCTCAATTCTTTCGCATATCGGTTATCGGCTCTAGTGAGAAAAAACTTGGGACGGACGATCGTCCCACCGTTACGCCAGCTCTGACACACTCGTCAAGCTCTCACATCCACACCCATGTAGAACCACTCTTTCTGTACAGATCGAGTAGAGAAGCCTCAACGGAGTCTTGGCCTTTAGAGGGGTGGGCCAAGCAGGTGTCCTTCGTATGAAGTAAGATGAATGGACGTGCATATGTGTCTGTGTGGTGGTTGTGTCTGTGTGCCTCGTCTAAGTCCACCCGAGTGAGCCCCTCTTCACGTGCGCTGCACATCGCTATTAAGCCCGAGCCAATAACGATGGTTTCGGGATCCAACATCTCCAAGGAGCTTCGACAATATCTCAAAGGAGCGGAGCATTGATTGACCTCACGCCACCAATTCAAATCACTGAGTCACGACTGTGGTAGAACCTGGTTTCACTTGTATATGAAACCATGGGATCCTTTTTTTCGGATGGAAACACCTAAGTCTATAGTTATGGGACAGATTGTAAGCGACATGGCCAAAGTGCCAGGGGAAGAGAGAATGGCCGAACCCATCCCTGCCTCGCATCATCCTCTCAGCGTCCGGCTCCGTGTTGCGGATCAGAACTTCACGTTCCCGATAGATCGGATCTCAGATCGCGTCGACTGTGATTCATACACGATGACGTCCGAGTTGCTACAAGGGCAATTCGGCTTTAGATCTAGACTACCGCCGGCCCAGGGGGGACGTCCCACCTAAAGGCTCAACAGTGTGACGCTAAAAATGCCAAGCGGGGAGACTTCTCCATAACTTTGGTCGAATGCTACTCTTTACACAGCGTATTAAAGCCAGCTGGGGAAATCAGTGGTCTCGTTGCAGGGATTCCTCCTCTTCTGCAGAAACGCAGAAACTCTCGCCAAGAGTAACTTCCTCGACAATAACTTTAGCTCCCTCCCCCCTGAAAAACAATGGCGCAACAATGTTTCGAAGAAATCTTGAAGAGCCTGCCTGAGTCAAAGGTCAAGGGCCTAGAACTCAGGTTCAGGCCACTGGTCGTCTCTGACGAACCCGCTTGCAGCGTGGTGGAAACAGCATTTGAGAATCCAGACCATAGATGCACACCGGAAAAGGTGGGTGCCATCAGCTGTATGGATATGGTCCCGATATCCGACACTGTTTTCATGTCTTATTCTCATATATATACGAAGTAGACCCCTTCGGACTAACGGGACTAATATCTACACTACCTAGTTCACGTACCGCTTAACCAAGTACTCGAAAGTCTCATGCGGTCTCTTCGCCGTTATTGACCCCCATCACTCGGGTCCCTTGTCGGATATAGACCAGCCCACTCTAGCCAAGTTGACATGCAACGACGATACGGATTCGAAGAAGCTAGCTCTGGTTGCCCATGCCGTTTCTACAATAGGGAACTCTCCGGTCGTGACGGATGCCGACATGGCGTATCCCAAAGATTGGCGTAATGCTAAAACCAACAGCACAGGCCACACTGAGCATGGCGGGACCAGGACGATCTGCGTCCATTCGCTCGCTATTCTTCCTCAATTCCAAGGGTTTGGGCTAGGGCCCCTCTTGATGAAGACGTATGTTAGATACATAGAGGAATCCAAGTTGGCTGATCGTGTGGCGTTGCTCTGTGAAGGCGTAAGTTATGCTAATTACTAGATCTCCTGTATCGCCAACTCATGCTAGACGATGTTGACGCTGACCATGCCGATAGCGACTTATACCCTTTTACCAAAAGCTGGGATTCAAACTCCTAGGCCCAAGTGCCGCTCAGTTTGGTGGTGGAGGTTGGTACGACATGGTAAGGTTGCAACAAATATCATACGTGCGTGTCATCGCATGCACGGAAACCTCACCCCAACTCACATGAGATATGCAGGTCCTTGAGTACAACAAAGAGAAAGTAACCGCTTAACTTCCTCCTGTGGCATGATATTTGGATTTGCATTGGAATACTGTCGATTGTGACCCCCTGCGATAGGGGCATGAGCGCCCAAGTCATGAATCGTGCTTTTTGGAAACAGAACAGGATACTGGGTAGATCTCAATATATGAATCAGACCATAGTGACGGCGACATCCTCTCTCCGAAGAAAAACTCTCCGTATTTTTGAGATTGACGCGTGCTCTAGACACCCGGGTTCATCATTTCGTATTCATAGATTTTTGTTTCTTTTATTTTGCCAATTGGTCGTGTCGCCTATAATTTTTTTTTTTTTTTTTTTTAGTCGCTCGCCTTGTACTTGGCCCTGTACTCCTCCGTCCGCCTAATGTCATCCCCCGAGGCGAAGCCCTTCATGCCGTCAATGATGTCGTTCAAGGTGAGAATAGAGAAGATGGGAAGGTTGTACTCCTTCCTCAACTCTCCAATGGCGCTGGGCATGGGCTTGCTGTCATCGCCATCGGGCGAAGGAAGCTTCTCCATGCGGTCCAAAGCAACGACAATACCAACAACGATACCACCCTCCTTGCGAATCTTATCAATGGCCTCCCTCTTAGCCGTACCAGCCGTGACTACGTCATCGACAATGAGCACCTTCTTGCCCGCGAGCGGCGCGCCGACAATGTTTCCTCCCTCGCCGTGGTCCTTGGCCTCCTTGCGATCGAAAGAGTAGCACTTGGAAGCGAACTTGGGGTCGAGGACGCCGAGGCAGTAGGTCGTCAGGGTGGCGAGGGGAATTCCCTTGTACGCGGGTCCGAAGACGATGTCGAACTCGAGGCCGGTTGTCTCGACGGCCTCGATGATGGTCTTGGCGTAGGCGAGCGCGATGGCTTGGAGGAGGTCGGAGCGGAAGAAAGAGCCGGCGTTGAAGAAGTAGGGGGAGATGCGCTTGGACTTGAGCTCGAAGGAGCCGAACTTGAGGACGCCTCCGTCGATGGCGGCCTTGAGGAAGTCGGCCTTGTATTGGGGAAGGGAAGACATGGCTAATTTAGAAAGACAGCTATGGAGAGAGTGAGGGTGGTATTGCGGCAAACGTAGACACGGACACGAGAGGAGAGAATGGAATCAATGGTGTACGATTGAGAGTATAAAGTGAGAAGTTGGATGTCGGGGAGAATGCGACCTGTTGCTAGATACAGAATTTTTAGCGGGGTGGAGGAGGGGGAGAGGGGCAGATAGATCAGATCTCTCTGTCTTAAGACGACTCGAGCGAGAACGGGACGAGGTCTATACGGAATTTTCAGAGGGAAAAAAATTCATTTAAAATATCCGAGTAAAAATCTCCCTATAGTACATGTGTATAGGAATGTAGATGCTAGATACTTCTTGTTGTAATCAGATCAATCTATGGTCACCAGCATGAGGCCCATCAATGCTGGTAAGAGATCAATATTGCTTGAAGATTGAGGACTTGGTTGGCTCGACTCTCACAAGGAATAATAATGAGAGAAAAAAAATACAAGGTACTTTTACACGCGGGGCAGACAAAAGTGGGTCCTGATAAGATAAGCCCGCTAGCCCACATTTCCCCAAAAATTCAAGTGAAAGAAAAGAAATTTTTTGCCCACCGCCTTCGAAACTGGGCGGTCGATACTTTGGGACCTGCAACTTCCTTCAATCCCTCCTCCCTCAATATACCAAATATCCTCTCTCAGAAAAGGTGCGACGCCAGCCACAACGCCGCCCATCATGAGGACCTCTTTCAAGGATATCCCTCCGGTGCCCACGGCCCAGGAGTTTATTGATATTACCCTGAGTCGTACCCAGCGTCGTCTTCCCACCCAGATTCGTGCCGGTTTCAAGATCAGTCGTATTCGAGCCTTCTATACCAGGAAGGTCAAGTTTACCCAGGAGACATTGAGCGAGAGGCTGGGAGAGATTATTGAGGCTTTCCCTAGGTTGAATGGTGAGTTTCACTCCTTGTCATGCTGGATTGCTGGCTCCCCTCTTGCGCGGATACCACGCTCAATCTCTGCTTCTGAAATATTGTCTGCGCATAAAGCCATTTGCTAACCCGATTGCTCAGATGTCCACCCCTTCCATAAGGATCTTTTCAACACTCTATACGATGCCGATCACGTACGTCACCGACAGGCTAGGATAACGTCGGGTCGAGTCTTGTTCTAATATGTTGTACAGTTCCGCATCGCCCTCGGCCAGCTTAGCACCGCCAAGCATCTCGTCGAAACCGTCTCCCGCGATTATGTCCGCCTCATCAAGTACGCTCAGTCGCTCTTCCAATGCAAGCAGCTGAAGCGCGCCGCCCTCGGTCGTATGGCCACCATTGTCAAGAAGTTGAAGGAGCCCCTTCTCTACCTCGACCAAGTCCGCCAGCATCTCGGTCGTCTCCCAGCCATCGATCCCAACACCCGGACTCTCCTGATCTGCGGTTTCCCCAACACTGGAAAGTCGTCGTTCTTGAAGAGCATTACTAGGGCTGATGTTGATGTTCAACCCTATGCCTTCACGAGTAGGCTGCCCCAATATTCTCGAAGGTGTGGTTGACCGTGACTGGTTTTGCTAACCTTTTTATAGCCAAGAGTTTGTTTGTTGGACACTTCGATCACTCTTATCTTCGGTTTTGCGCTATTGATACCCCTGGAATTTTGGATCACCCTCTCGAGGAGATGAACACCATTGAAATGTACGTCGTACTGGCAATTCTGGCTTTTCATTTGATGCGCATATTGACTTGGACAACAGGCAATCTATTACAGCAATTGCTCATTTGCGAGCCGCCATCCTCTACTTTATGGATCTCAGTGAACAGTGTGGTTATCCTGTGTCCGCACAGGTATGCCCTCGGAACGCCATGTTGTCTATAGACTCGAGATGCTAACGCAACTTCCTCATAGATTGCGTTGTTCAAGAGTATCCGCCCCCTCTTCGCCAACAAGATCGTCTTCATCGCCATCAACAAGATCGATGTCACGAAGCCTGAGGATTTGAGCCCCGAATTGCAGGAGGAGATCCAAGGCCTTGTCAAGGCCGGAGAGGTCGCCGACATTTTGCAACTCTCGTGCAATACCCAGGAGGGTGTTCAGGAGGCCAAGAATGCCGCTTGCGAGAGGCTTATCGCTGAGAGGGTATCTCAGAAGCTCAAGGCCGGAACGTCAAGCAGCGGTGCCATCGGTGGCCGTCTTGCCGAAGTCATGGCACGTATCCACGTTGCTCAGCCCATGGGCGGCGCTACCCGTGAGACTTTCATTCCCGAGGCTGTCAAGGGCCTCAAGAAGTACGACAAGAGCGATCCCGAGCGTCGTGTGCTTGCTCGTGATATCGAGGCCGAGAACGGTGGTGCGGGTGTTTACAACGTCGACCTCAAGAAGGATTACCTCCTCGAGAACCCTGAATGGAAATACGACAAGATTCCCGAAATCTTCGACGGCAAGAATGTTGCCGACTACATCGACCCCGATATTGAGGCCAAGCTCGCCGAGCTCGAAGCCGAGGAGGAGCGTCTCGAGGCCGAGGGTTATTATGACGATGATGAGGAGCTGACGGATGAAGAGGATCGCAAGGTCCTCGAGGACGCCGGCAAGATCCGTGAGAAGATCGCGCTTATCAGGAACGACGCGAGGTTGAAGAAGAGGCTAAAGAACAGGCCCGTCATGCCCAGGTCCAAGACCAAGAAGATGCTGTCCGAGATGGACGAGGCTCTGGACGTCCTTGGCGTGGATACTTCGCGCTTCGTCCCTGCCATGCAGGAGACGCTGCCCCGTCGCGGCAGGTCGATGACCAGGAGCCGTCTTGGTACCGAGGATGCCATGGACGTCGATACCCCCCGGTCGCAGACGCAGTCTGCCAAGGAGCGTATTAGGGCCATGAGCAGGGCCAGGAGCCAGCCTAGGATGAATAGGCAAGAGGACGGTGTTACGGATGAGACGGCTAGGTCTAAGGCCGAGAGACTTGCTAAGCTGAGCCAGAAGAGGATGAATAGAATGGCGAGACAGGGTGAGGCCGATAGGCATGAGACGGCGTCTCTGGCTAAGCACTTGGTAAGTCGATTGCGCATCTCGAGAAATATTGTGATTCTTACTAACGTGGCTTGTGTTCGTAGTTCTCTGGAAAACGTGGTATCGGAAAGACGAATAGGCGTTAAGCCTCGCATTTCGCTTTCTATTTGGTTCTTAACGATATCCCTTCTCCTTTTCCTCAATATCCGCCTTTTCACTTGTTTACTTCTTCTCATCCTCTCCCTCCCACTAAAAAGGGGTGTGTGTCTCTGCCGAGGCTCCCTTTATACAACTCTCACGAAGACACATATACAAACAAAAAGAATAAGTCCAGGGCATGGAGGCGTTTGGCTGGCTGGTTTCGTCTTGTTGGGAAAAAGAAAAAGTTGATCCCGGGGAATTTCTCTTTTTTTTTTTTTTCTTTTTTTTCTTTACTTTTATCATGTTTCTTCTTGTTTCTTCTTACGATTACTTGCGTGAACATCTAGTAGTGGTGGTAGGAGTAGTAGTAGAACGGAGAATTGATTCTTTATATTGCAGATCACTCATTGTGATGATTGGATTTTACTAGTCGCAGATGTTCAAAACTTTATAGGTGTCTCGAGTCAGGTATTTATTTATTTATTTATATTCACTTATACTCCTTCACTCACACTCCCACACCCGTCATAAGATAGTCCTTCCCCTCTTCCAAGCCTTACTCCTCAACGTTGATACCCTCCCTGAGGCCCTCGACAACGAGCTCCTCTCCAGCGCAGCGGCGGTAGATATCCTGGACGTCATCCGTCGTAGTCTCAAAGTGGCTAGAGGCATCGTAGCTCTTGGAGATGTAGATGTGGTCCTTGGAGCCATCCTCGAGGGGCTCGTAGATGGGGATAGGAGGTCCCTGGGATAACACGTTAGTATATCGTTTATTTTGCTGATAAAAATGCATGCGTTTGGCGAAAATAAGACATACCATGAACTGTTCCTCGATCTTTCCCAGCCTCTCGAGACCGGGCTGGAGCTCGAGGTGGTGGTTGGCGGAAGTCTCGGCAATCGTGGAGACGATGGCGATCCAGTAACCCTTGGGGCAGACGTTGTGGGAAGAAGAGACGGTGGCAATGTAGATGTCTAAAAAGATATGTTAGTCACCAAAAACCCATCAAGGCACTGATGCAGCTACTTACCGTTCTTGCGGCCGACCTGGTGCTGAGGAATGATCAACTGGCAAGAGTCGCTGTCACTCGTGCCAGCAAGAGGGTGGTTAAGAATGCAAATGGCCCTGAGGACGTGGCCGACAACCTTGACCTTGCCAGGGAAGTAAGAGGGGTCACCAAGGATCATCTTGGACTTAGTCTCGAAGCTCATGCCATCGGCACCCGCCATGGTAGCCTTGATGCCAACAGCCTTATCACCCTCGTAGACAATCTCGTCGACGTGGGTGTTAAGCATGTAGGTACCTCCGTAGATGGCAGAGAGGCGGGCGAAGCCTTGAGGAAGCTCTCCGAGACCGTAGAGAGGGTAGATGTAGGGAGACTTTCCGTAGCGGGCGACGGAGTTGCCGTAGAGGCGGATGCGCTCGATAGCCTCGGGTGCCTTGCCGGGAACGTCGATGTATTCGCCGTCGGTGGGGTAGAGGGCCATGGCGTGGCCGATGAAGTCTCGGGTTCCAGCCTCGAGGCCAAACTTGTCGTAAACATCCTTCATGGTGCACTTGTTGATGTCGAGGCCTTTTGCGCATTGCTCGTGTTAGCCAACCTCTTGCGTTCTGTTCAATTCCAACTCTCTCTCCTCTCTCTCTCCTTCTATAGAAGAAACCAACCCTTGTGTGTGGCGGGGTCCTGGAGATTAAAGGTGCCAATCCACTCAATGAACGACTTCATTCGGCGCTTCTCAAAGATGCCCATCAAGGGCGACCTGAGAGCCTCCGCCGCATCTGAAGGGACCTTGGCGACTGTGGCCTTGGAGCCGGCACCCTGCTGCACAAAGCTCCCGGCAACCTGCTTAAACTCGAGGTATCGGGTAACGTCGGTCGACACGAGGATGTTGGTGAGCTCGCCTGAGGACATGAGGAACTTGGGAACGAGGTCGATGTTCCAGTCATTCACACGGCCGTATTTCGTCCATGGCTCCTGACCCTTCTGGTAGTTTCCGTACTTCTTGTATAACTATTGCAGGGAGGAGGGTAACTCGTCAGTTGCTTGCCGATAGCTAGTCGGGGGTATTGGAAGGCATAGGGGCTAATGCATACCGCTTCGAGGTTGAGGGACGCGGCCTCTCTGGACACCGCAAGTTAGTTCCCCATGAAAACCGTGAGGATATAAGTCGAAATCGCCAAAAGAACTTCAACATACCCTCCGTAGTGGTCGTTACGGTCAATGTGCAGAACCTTCTTCCCCTTAACACTCAACACGCTACAAGCGGGAAGCACCGGTACGTTAGCTAGAGCTGCCGCGGGGAATGTAATGGCAGCTATATATCGAGTACTCGTATTCTTACCCAGAGAGAATGCACTCGGTCAAACCTACACATAAGTGTTAGCTCCTCAATCCGCCCAAATCTCGCGATGTTCTCTTCGTCGTCTTCGTCGTCGGGCTTGAAACAACCCCACCGTTATCGACATGTGCGGGGCTGTTCAAAAAGGAGGGAGCGGGGAGACACCAAGCATTTAGAGAAGCTCACCTGTGCCGAGAACAATGACATCGTACTCCTTGGCAATCTCGTCCATGGTTGCGGAAGATATATTAGGAGATGGGTAAAAAAGAGGAAAATCAAGACGCTTGCAAAAGGGGGTTTTCAGATAGGAGACTTCGTTTTAGATTTTGCGGATTGAGATGATGCTTTCCAAGGGGAGATTGAGGTTGGGGAAGGAGGAGGTTTTAGCGTAGGGGGGGTTTGCTTGGTTGCTCGTTGCTTGGTTGCTTGCTGCTAGGAACAGCCAGGCGAAGGAGGGGCAACCACCTCGACCTGACCGCCTAAGTTGTTTAAGTGTCCGGTTGCTCAGGCTCAGGCACAAGAAATCAAATTTGATCAATATTATTATCCCATGCTAATCTGCACATGAACCATGTCGGGATCAATTGTATTTTTGGCGATCATCAGGGTCTCGATTGGCCATTTTCGTAATGCCCACCAAGAGTGGGCTGTATCGAGCCCCTTCTTCGTTGCCTGTAATCGACGAAACCGTTGAAAAAGGCCCGCCGCCAGTTCCTATCATGGAATAGCTTCATCGATTGAGCAATACTCATTTAACAATGATTTACGTATATTTATATGCAGGAATATACGGAATGCTCTGCTATACTATGCTATGCTATGCTAATGCTATGCTATCTATGCTCGTCAAGGCCTGCATTTTCATAATGACCTTTTCTCAGGACGAAGCTCTTGCATCACAAGATCACGAGTTTGCCCAAAATCCGAAGAAGCTCGGACAACATCCAACAAGTGTGTTAAATCCCCAAAAGTTGTACCAAGTAAGGAAGACGATATAAGAAAACAATAATAGCATTGATTTTGTCTTTGAAAATGCGAAAAATCCATGTATTATACATATCATACAACCATGGGCGAGTTTGCTGCATGCTCGAGCTCTCTCTAGTATAACATCTCCATCACCAAGTTCAATCATATATGAGCGCCGACATTATGGCAAATGTGCCGATGGTGCAAGGCAGAGACCAAGCTGGTTTTCAGTCATTCTGCCGTTTAAGCCGGAGCCGACTTAGGAGCCTCAGACTGGGCCCTCGCTTCCTCCTCCTCAAAGAACTCCTGATCCTCCATCGGCACGTAGACGTCTCCGTCGCCAGTCAGGTTGATTTCGGGGTCGTTCTTTGCAATTTCGTACGCGTCCTCCCAGAGGTAGTATCGTTCCGTCAAGACGTGCTTGATAGCCTTCATCGTTTGCTTGACCTGAATGGGGAGACACAAAGAAATATTAGCTCAACAAGTCTGGAATCGAGAGTATTAACGAAGATTGAAAGACTGGTAAACATACCGCATCGTCCCTGTTCTTCGATTCAGCAGCTCCGAATCCCATATTGGCCCGTTTCCTCTCCTTGTCCGCCGTCGAGATCCTGTTCCTCTCCCGACAGCACACCCACCAGAGCCTCTGCAAGTCGTCCCAGCTCTTCCTTCGCAGCTCCTCGACCGACCATGCCCTTCCGTGCTCCCTGTCCTCCGCCGGCGTGTTCATCAACTTGTCGGGGCCCGCGAAGAATGCGTAGAGGCCGTGATTCGGATCCACCTCGATTTTGGGCAGGAACTCGACGGGTTTAGGTAGTGGCACATTCGACACGGATACGGGCTCGCGGAGTCCCGTCCTTCGGAGAACGCTCACTCCTCGGAAGCGGTTGTTATCCCTTGTCTTGCTGTGCTTGGTCCTCTTGCACTGCGGCGCGGTGGTCGCAAAGGTTCGTGTCGCGGCAAACACCGAGGGCTGGGTGATCGCCGTTGCGCCGAGAAGGAGTTCGCGTGGCCGCAGGAGCCTGCCTATGCAAGGCTTGGTGGCGATTAGACTCGCCATTGGGGTGGGTGCTGTTGAGGAGGGATTCTTTATACGAGTGTCTCTCTCTTACGATCTCTTCATCAGCTTCTTTCTTGGAAGCTCTCAATGAGATAGAAATTTGCTGGCCAATCAGAGCAATTCAGATTTCGGGGCCGGGAGTTCTATTTGCCGTCGGTCACGTGATTATCTCGAATGTCCTTCTGAGTGACCTGAACGATGCAACCAAAAGCCGTGCCATGTCTCTCACACGATGAGACTCATGTTTTACTTGCAGAATCAGCTATTCTCTCCCAATTCGCGACATAAATCAGGTATATTCCCCATATCTACTCCAGCCATAATAATAACAAATCTTGATACAAATACGGAACCGTCCAGTCACGTGTTGCTTGTTAATGGATGTTTATCCGACGATGGACGATGTCAGTCCCGCCAGTCGAGACCCTCCCAGAATGGAATTATTCGAGAACAGCGCAATCTCAAGTGTGCATCCCACGCCGTCGTTGGCGGACCGGTAAATCCGGAATTTTTCAGATTGTGAGACTGAAGGTGCTACCCCTCCATCCTATGCCGCCCGGCCACCTTTACATGTTCATGTATGTTCCTAGAGGTGCCAATGTTCGGCCGACGCCCCAAGTTCCGTGCGTGCAGACGGCGATGCGGCAGGGATCTTTCAGCATGGCATTATATCTGCCTATACACAGGTAATCGTGCCGCGAACGATACCCCATCTCGCACTGGATTATTTCGTATTGTTGGCCACGTTTGAGATGATAATTTGGGGGTCGATTCGAAGAGGCAGTCGCGGGAATAAGAATAATAATGCTTTCCCCAAGAGTTGTCCGACCTGAAACCAATCCCCCTGTCTGTTCTCGCCGGATCGAGTATTCTTTTCCCTTTCCCCTGAAGACTAGGGGACCATTTCTGCGAAGACACGTCGTGGATCTTGGGCCACGAGGAGGTCCGTGGTTTTCCCTTCGTGATGCTCTGTTATTGTCCCATGCGGGTATTACACTACATCCAGCTGAGGAGGGGGGCTGGCTTACGGGGCAAGCCTTGATGCGTTCGGGTGGGGTGGAGGCACGGGCGGGCAAAAGTGGTTCTATCGGGATATCCGCCCATCGGGAAAGATGGATCAACTCATTGTTCGGCGTTTTTCAAAACAGCCTCAATGGTCGAGATCCCGGTTCCCAGACCACGGCGTCAGATCTGAGAGCCGGCACGGTGGGGGGAGAAGGGGCGTGGGCGGTAGGAAAGGGGGACAGATTTCAGGCTGAAAGGGCGGGCGGACATGCGGAGCCTCAATGCGGGTTCAACATCAACCACGTCCAAGGCCGCTTTTTTTGGAGAAATATAATGAGGGAGGGGGCAGGCGGCGATCATTGCAAAACTGCTCACACGTGGTAGTAGCCCCGTGTCCCTTATTGACCTCCATCCTCCAACTTCGTTGCCTGTCGCACCACGGAACGGAGTGGATGACCCAAAGGGAAGTTCCCAAGGAAGAAAGGATGCCCGTGTCCGTGTCCGTCAGCTCGGCGGTAAGAAAGGACTTTTGCATGTTGACACTCTCGGATTGATGACTGCTTCCTTTGAATATCAGGCGAGCGCCGACTCTGCTCGGCCCTTTATGCGAAACGATGCATAGGACGATCTGAGGATCAAGGAAGACGCATGGAACACGACTTCCTTCGATCTCCAAGGACAGAATCCAGGGAGAGTGGGGGGACCACGGCAGAAGCTGGATGACCAGATTTGATTTGGAGAAGTTTGAGGGTGTCTCCCTGTTGGGGGCATACTTGCTGTGATGGCCGACGGGCCGTTTTCTGTGCCATGGGGTAGGTGACAACCCACGGGGAGATATCAATAGCGATATTCAAATATCATCTCATCAACAAGCTGCGCTGCCGCGGGATGTGATATTAAAACAACACATAAGCTGCATCTAGCTTCGTGCGGGCGGCCTATCTCTCGCCAAGGTATCTCGCAAATAGCGACGCACCTTAGCGAGGCGGCTCTTTTATTTTCCCAAGATTGAGCAGCAATCTTCGCGAACTTGGCGCTCGCAATATTGCCCCTACCAAGTGATGGGCGCATTCCAATGGACGGCTGATGTGCTTTGGAATGGAAAATAATGGCTTACAACAGGCATACGATTAGCTGTCCTCTTCAATCTGTTTGGAGACACCGCCTCTCCATCAATCTGTGTCTCCTTTCAGTATCCTTCGTACAACTCTTCTAAAGACCCGGCACCGTACGTACACATCTGTAGGGCTACGGCATACGCTTCCACGAAGTTCCCAGAGTATGTTTACTTCGGACAACGCTTCATCTTCATTGATCCAATGGCAGACTCTGCAGTAATCATTTCTTTCGCTCCCCGTGACTCTGCGGCCTTGTATAGGAGGCTGTATTCCTGAGCTGATTATCCTCCCGCTCATGCCATGTCGTCGAGTCGGACCGGGGCTATTTCGGATAGTGACCCTTCGGATATCGTGACGCGCTATCGTGGGATGGCACACTACACTACTGCACGCGAGTGAAAAATGTGCCTTGCTCTCTCCTGATCCGGCTTCGGACGGTGCCAAGAAACCGTGTAGCCGGACCGAGGACTCGACACTACTGGCTGGCTACGACGTTACGCTAGTGCATTGGAAACAGAGGACATGAGAGTTTGCCTCTGCTTCTGTCTCGCTGTGTCCGCGTATCGCGGAATGTGCAATGTACGTGAGTACAACTCAGTGTGCCTCGGCTAAGGATTAGGTTATAAAACAGAATTTATGAGGGTATTTTTGGTGAGAAGGAAAAAAAAAGAGTTTGTGAGAAAGTTGTGAGAAAAAAAAAAAAAAGAAAGGGTAGGGCCAAAAAAAGGTTTCTGGAAGAACTTTCAGAACGGCGGAAAGTGTGTGATGCTTCCTTCGGAAAAAGCTAATTCTTCCCGGAGTCGGGGTCTTGTCGCACGACCGCGTGAGGTGGCTGACTGAATTTTTCTTTCCTCAACGAAGTACACTATTCTCATAAGTTGGCGCCAAGAGCTAAAATAGAAGGGGAAAAAAAAAAAAAAAATTCTTGCCACATGGTCACGGCTAGCCATTGGCACGATCGTAGCTCGAGCTGAAGAGATTTTGGTTGAAGATGGCGGATTGTCTACACTACCCGCAAGCTCGTACGGGGCGGCAAGGTCCGGAGGTTGGTTGAGGGTCTTGGAACGGGCTAGAACAGGTCGCCGAAGCCGAGGAGTAATACCCACCTATGAAGTAGTGTAGTGTAGCGGTTGATGCGCATATAGATGCTTCTTCGAATAGTCCATTTGTACGAAGTACTAGAGGGGGAAATAATAGAGAAAAAAAGAAAATTAACTCTCATAAATATGCCAGTCGGGAATGAAGCAAAGGAACTGGCACATCCCATTGGGGGCAAACACCAACCTCTCACGACTGATCAACTCATCAATTGATGCTGCTGGGGCTTACAGGCTCCCCTAACGAGATGGCGTATGCCACACGACCGGATGAGGCTCATCCTTTTCGTCTGAAGCTGAAAGTTGAACGCCATCGTACGGAGTGCCCATCCAATGAGCAGTGGTATCTGTCGACGTCGGACAAACCTTACCGGAAAGTTACGTGGTTGCTCTTTTAACTAACAGGGAAACTCGGCCTCAACATCAGAGGCGGAGGGACAAAAAAAAAATCAAGTTCGCGGAGGCTTCGGAATAATGACTCGTTTGGTGCCCTCCTTGCACAAGGCCTAGACTTGGAGCAGGAACAAAACGGAAAGAAAGGGAAGGCAAACTACCGATGTGGTGGTGCACTCGAGAATCCGTGTTTGAGAGAGAGTGAGAGACTGCTAATCCAAAGTATTAACCTGTTGACCATTGTTGACGCCATGCATTGTCTAGTGTAGGTCGTCGATCATCGCGGCTTTTGTGTATGTTGGTGCTGCATTGCTTCCGTTTTGCACGGCGCACTATTCGTCCATCCATCTCGGCATAGGATATCTGGATTGCCGAAATTGTAATTTGAGAGCAACCTGCAGGAGGATCATTTGAAATAGGTATACCTAGCCGCTCTGGTTTGTGGCAGTACCTCGTGATTCGTGAGGGGGAAGCCGATTTTACTTCGTAGGGTTGTCGTCTAATCTTGTCCAGATATAGGACGGAGCCATCTTAAATACTGATTTATTTGGGCACTCTCGAGGGCAGGAGACTTGGAGTCTTGCAAGCGGTTCCGTCCCTCCAAAGGGAAACACGACACTTCCACAAGGCTGATCGTGTCTCGAGGGAAGAGGGTTCGAGACCCATAAGCAGTCTCCCTTACCTTTGTCCTACTTCGGCTCTTACTTTGAGTGTGTGGAAGCAAGTCCCCTCTCCACCCCCCCTTGCCTTTCTCCCACCTCCAAAAAAGCAGCCCTCCCTAGCAGCGGGCGGCCCCACGAGGAACGTCAGGAAGCCACACACGGGAAGGGTGGCCCCCTGAGCTCCACCAGATGGAGATCCCGACCTTGTCGTGGGAGCAAAAGAGGACCAAGGTTGCACTTGCGCGGTGCATATTATCGCATATGGGATGCACAACACACAGACAGCGGGATGAATGTGCAAGGGTGGAATATATCAAGGTCAAGCTCTTGAAATGGCAGAGAAATCGCCGACTTGCTCCAGATACGAAGTCTGCAGTAGATTTACGGGGTTACCAGAATAGAATCTTTCGACTCAACCCTTTCGCATTCGACAATGAGAAACGCAGAAAATCTGTTACGAAATAGGCAGCCCACTGTCAAGCAGAATTAGCGCTGACTAGTTGGTTTCTCAGCCTACTTCGTAGCGCTAGACATCTCAGAAACACCGCCGATATTGATCAAGCCAAGGTATATTATTACGAAGTAGGATTTCCTTGCATATTCTTTGGATGGACGGAAGCCCGGCCTGCCATGTCATGTACTTCGCAGAGCGTACACTACACTATGAAGTACTTCACACAATGGGAACATATGCCCTAAACTAGTTCAAGAGCGATGAGGTATTCACTGCAGCTACACACTTACACTACACTAGTCTTAGTGGCTCGCCATGCACGGTAGTTGAAGCCGGTTCATGGAATGCTAGTAGCAGTGCTAACAGTTCTTGGCTTCGCTCATGCATCTTGAACGTGCTAGTACTCCGTAGCTCGACCTGTGTGCCTCGTAGTTGACACTGCTCGAGAGGAGAAATTCCGCCTCATGGACCACACGAGAAGGCAAAGGATGGACACGCACGTGGAAAACATCCCACAACAGATGATCAGTAAATTTGATCGAGGGGAAAAGAGCAGGTAAGAGCAAAAGGGGCTCATTTGGCTGCTACGTTTTTCAATGGTGTCTCTTGGCCGGGATCTACTTGAATTTGGATAATTAATAGGTATAATTAACTCACTTTTTTGCAAGTACTTTCCCATGTCGTTCGACAATTCATCGAAGTTTTGCAAAAGAACCCAGGTTCTACCACAGCTCTCCTTGATTCGCTATTAATTGCCGAGGTCAAAACCAACCTTCCCAAAGAAGAATCAACGGCGCATTTCTCATCGTCGGTCTCGAGATCCTTGCTTGTCCATCACCAGCCACCGTCAACCACCGCCCTTTTCCCACGACAACCCTACCAACCATCAATGTGTTTTTTGCGTTTTCGGAAGTAATATAGCTTTGTGTGGTGTAGGCCGTGCGCATGAATCCCTCCTAGTGCAAGCTACGCTAGGCAGTGTCCTGGTAATAGTGCAGGTGTGAGGATGGACTCTGCCCGTGCATTCTTCTAGCGTCGTTCTAAGGAGCAGGGATTTACAAGGAGGACCGATGTTGCCGAGATCAAACTTCATCTCCGAGTTTACGTTTGATGAGTTGATGAAGCACTGATTTTAGGGTGCTCAACAAGGAGTAAATATAAGAAAAACATCTCGTGATGTTGGCATTAGGATGCAAGCAGATTCTTTTCCGATATGATAACGCGGAATGTGTTCCTTGGAGGTGCACAGTGTTCTTGATATCATCATATCCCAGGCGCGTTCTGTTGGGGGGCAGGGAATATCAATGATCTCTCTCTTTCTGATAGGCGCGTCGCCGTAAGTCAGAGTCTGGTGTACTTCGTACACTGCCTCCTTAAACACGCTCTATCGGACATGTTCTCCAAATCTGGTCGAGTCTAAGAAAATCATGTCGTCACAGCGCAGAGACTAATGAAATTTTGTATTAATACTTGGCTTCGTAGTTTACTAAGTAGGAATTGGAGACAGTCAGGAAATTCGGCCGATTGACGGGAATAAGAGGGTCAGGATGCCTTGCCGTCTATCACCGGTGTATCAATACCTTTAAGCCTGTTAAATGGTACAGTGGTTCTTGGTATTTCAGATCCAATACGGGTACCTCTACCTTTTTACTTTTCAGAACTTTGTCAGCGATCTTGTACTTTGACTCCAGGATAAAAATATCACAGGAAGGCGCGTGTTCCCTGAACGAAGTCCAGTTCTTGTGTGGCACACCGGTTCGCGATTCTTCGTATCCGGGCATCCAAAATATGCAGTGTCTGAAGGCAACGGTGTACGAAGTCCAGCTAACAAATATTCACTTGCAATGATGAGCCCTGCTTGTGTTTTGCAGGATCAGATTGTAGTCTAACAAAAGTAGTGCAGTCTGCATCAAGAACCGAACTGGGGCTTTACCCGAACCCCCTTACTTCTGGCCCGAGCAATTCTTGACCGGTGCTTAAATCCTAGGAATGGCGGCGCATCCCAGAGCAGAAGGTATGTAAATACATCTGGTTCGTACAAGGCACAACTACGAAGTAGGCGAAGTATTGGAGGCTTGTTTACTATTGTTTGGAGACGCCTTTTTTGGTGCGGTTATCGGAGGGGCTCAATGCGACTGAAAAAGGTCACGTTGAGATTCGTTAAAAGCTCGCTCGGGCCAGTCCAATCGTGCTCGCCTGAAATAAGATCACCAAAACATTGCTGAAGAAGGGGTTTCGGTCTCGAATTAGGGGCGTGGAGCGTACTGTCCAAGGAGCATAAAAGTGTTCCATTGTTTACACACTACTACTACTCCGTACGTACACTAGGTCCCTGGTTTCAATGGGCTCTCTCCTCCCGAGATGGCGAGATCCCAGTATATGCGTATTAATTTGCTCGGCGAACTACTGTACGTAGTATTCTACTGCGCCAGGAGTTCTTCTAGAACATGAAATTTGTTCATCCACCGCCCCGAATGAAGCCGGTCCGAGATCCCCTAAACGCACATGCCACAATGGAATTTTTTTTTTTTTTTAGAGCCTGGGTCTCCATACCGCTTCTTCTCCCCTTCTAGCCTCGTAGAATCCACCTAAAGGGCTGATGTGCCACAACAGCGCAGCCGCATCACAGCGGGGCGAATCCAGGCGTTGATGGCCCCGGTTGGTGAGCTCGGCGGGCAAGGGGGTGAGAGCCTACACCACAGTATAATACAGTATCCGCGAGGGTCTTGTGCCTGCCGCACGATGGCGACGCCACCGAACCAGGGGCAAAAGAAACAGAGTGGAACCGGGTTTGAAAACTTCAATTGCTCTGCACACAGCGGGGGTAGTTTAGTCAATATGGGACGACTGTATGAAGTCCACTACAAAGCAGGACTGGCGGAATATCAGGCATCAGACCAAAGCCATTGTGAATATCAGAGAAAGTGTAGGGTATACTTCGTAATATGCAAGTAACATTAAAGGGCAATGGCTAGGTGATGCTAATACACAGCCGCTGGGCGAGTTCACGAAGGTACTTGGATGAGAGAATCCTTGAGGAGCTACACGTGCCGGGATTTCGCGTCGGAATGGCACGAGACTTGAGACTTTACCAGCTCATTCCGATGCCAACCGCCGCTCGCGAGGCTAGAACGCGAGGTTGGGGTGGACGCGGCATATCGGACGCTCTCTTCCAACCTGTACATGCCATCTCGTAATTAGTCTCAGACTTAACACGTCGAGTTACACCGACGCCCTCGGCAGAACGGAGTTAACCCTTAACCCTGGATCACACATTACCCGCCGCCATTGATCCCTTATTTCTCGTACTGGATGCACACCGTTAGGGGACTGCCTCGCCTTGACTCGTGGGATTGCGTAAGCCCTTCCCCGTGGTGAAAAGGGGAGCCGAGTCAGGTCTCGACCTCTCTTTTTCTTGCAAAATACTTCGTAACGGAAACCAACCACCCCTGTTATCCATCTCGGCGAAAAGTGACGTTGCGATTGTTTTATCAATGTTTCGATACGCCTGGTCAATGTTATGGGGCGCCGTTAGTGGAGAAGTAGTGCTGCACGTTGCAGGACTTAAGCTAGATTCGTTTCGTAGATCGCCTCAATCTATTCCGACTAGGGATTTTTGTAACCCAGCGCTAACATGGATGCAAGGTGAGGCAAATGGTTGTTGCCTTTCACACTCCTTTCGTGACAACAGAGAGAAATCCTGCTAAGAGGAGCTCGTGGTGAGCATGTGTTCGAAAGTCAATTTCTCCAAACGGATTCGAGACGTCGGCCGAGAGGGGGACCCCTTTTTCGGCCAGAGCTACAGAAACTTGCTCGTCATTTCGTTTCTACCAGCTTGAGACCCGTAGATTCGACATCTCGTTGAGAATTGAGTTGCTTCAAGGAAGGAAAAGCATGGCACATTAAAACCGGGCTCGCACACATTTTATTCTGGTGTTGGGAGTACACGACGAGGTTTCCAGCGAAGCTCACTGGTCCCCTGGACCGCTTTAATGCTCGGAAGCCAGCTCCGATGGCAGGAGAATTTCCCATTCACAGTGAATCAATGTACTCAGGTCCTTCGTACACTGTACCGCTACGAAGGTACTTCGTTATGCTGACTTTCCCGAGTCGTTGCGTGTCCTAGTTTACAATCGCCTGGCTGTGCTGGATTCTTGGTGTACTTACTTCATACGAAGCACGATGTGCACCGATTCTTACTGATCGATGGTCTTGGAATCCGTGTGTATTACTAAGGTACAATTCGACGCCGGCCTGAACCAAAATTCATTTGATGTACTTCGTAGAGTACTTCGTATTCCGAGGCATGTTTATCGCCGGCAATACTTCGTACCATTGAATTTGGTCTCGAGCACACCAACCTGAGAAGTCGTATTTACCCCAATGACCGTGTCTCTCTCATGGCACGTCTTTCAGGAGTTCGCTCCGCATTGTCGCGTTGGAGAGCGATCGAGGTCCCTGAAGGAGATCCTAGTCTTATAACGCGAAGTATTACATATATCTGCCGAGCAAGTGTGGATGGGATAGGCTTCCAGTGGGCTTCTCGAAGCCCTGAAAAAGTGGGCGGCAACGGGATCGATGGAGCATAGCATTACTTCGCGCGAAGTACTTCCTCCGTCAGGTGCATGATGAGAGTTAGGATGTACTTTGCCATCAATGTCGTGTGGAGGTATACCTGAATTACATTGGAGGAATAAATAGCGGGCAATAATCCAGAAGGGGTACTTTGCAATTGGAGAAATCTTGTACTTCGTTGTGTACACCACTCTCGCGGAAATCAAGGGTGGGGGGCGTGAAATGGCCTGGGTGGCGGGTAGAATATATTCGATACAACACGCCCCTTGGGCATTCATCAAGTCAAGGATCAATGTCATGTCTATCATCAGGAGCATTGCATTTGCTCGGAGAGTTGGAATGGGATTCCAAGAAGCGCAACCCTCTGATAGGTTCGGTCTATCGGGGTCTCTGGCTAGTCTGAACCTATCGAAGACAAGCGTCTGATGTTAACGTCATCTCAATCAACCCTTCTTCGATCACAACTGCCTGAATCAACATCGGGGTCCTTCGGGTGTGAGGCCGTGTAGCGCCTAGCAGTGGTCCCTCCAGCGCCGCCCGCAGCATTTGAGCTTCAAGGATCAAACAGGATTGATTACTTGGTGTTCTGGCAATGGGTGGCCCATCCTAGCCGATCGAAGATCCATGCAAGCCTCCCTTCAAGGCACTTCAAGGCACCACCGCCTTCTTTAGTGTGCCCAGGCGGTGCAGCTCTTCCATGCATCGGCGACCTGTGTGCACCTGCATCAACTTCACTGGTGAAGCTCGTTTCAAGAGACAACTTGTACATAGAGAAATATTGTATATTCCTACTGTGCTCAAAGGGGCGCCGGGTTTGCATAGAGATCATATTGAATTATGAGGGATGTGCATATTTCTCGGATGATATATCCGGTAGCGCATGACTACGAAGACCTGTCATTCTTATTCTTTTTACGCAATCCTGATTTTTCTCAGACTGATCGGTGCTCACGGGAGGGGAGGGTACGAGGTAAGGGTACGAGACAGTACATATCCCTGATGTACTTGTGTACACTAGACGAATCAAGCTGGGATTGGACACGGAGGCTGCCCAATTGGTGTGAGTCCGCATGCAGCTGCCACATGGCAAGTCTCTTCCCTGGTCATTGCACCTGGTCATCAGTAGTAAATTGGCTTATTATTGTTGAGGTTGAGGGTTAAGCCACAGTTATCCACGAGTTTAAAGAGATTGATGCAGAAGGCGGGGCCTCTGAGGCTGCAAAGGGTGTTGGTTATCGATACGGTTTAATCCCTTATTCTTCTTCAGGATTAGAATCCGCGACACGAGACTGGGCACCTGACGGACAAGATTTTTGCAATCGCGAAACGAAGAAGGCTGGAGCTGCATTGTCGCCTCGGGCCTGACGTACGGAGCAAAACGCCATCCTGCAGAGTATCACCGAGTCGCGAGGCCTGGCGCACCCTCTTTTGCTTCAACTTTTTTTTTTTTTTTTTTTTTTTTTTTTCCTTGTTACCCGTCTTGTCTTGTCTTGTCAAGGACAGGATGACACTCCTAGCGCGATGCCGCTTTTCTCCGGCCTACTACGAAGTAAAAGCTCAATTGTCGCTGGCGTGGGCAGCAGTACCTCAATAGGCTCAAACGCCGTACCGTAGCTTCGAGATGACGAAATGGCTCAACTTATCATCATCGAGAGTACAGTTTTATCCGCGTCTGCTGGGGTACCTTACGGCATCATCTTTCGGTGTGCCGCATCCTATCGATTTGCAATTGCCGACCAAAGTCTGCCAACAGACTCACTCAACTATTTTCAAGGAGCAAGCGCAAGCCCGAGCTTTAGAATTCCGGGACCTGTGCCGTTAAGGTTTGCTTCTGCCTCTTGCATCTACGAAATAGTTGCTGTCCATCGATGGACATCCAGCGAGCAGATTCTGCCTTGCCCAGTGTTCCTTATCAGAGGTGTCTCTGAAGCCAGCCATCGCGCTTGAGCCAGAGCAACCTTTTACGATCTGGCCATTGGCTTGGATAATGCCACGCGCCCGGCGGACGTGGGATCTGTGCTTGACCCGACGCCTACTTCGTTGTATCAGAAGGTCGCGAGAATTGATAGTCTGCTCCAGATCGATGTGACCTCGTACTATTTTCCTAAGACGAGCGTACCCTACTGTCAGATGAACGGTTCAGGATGCTCAGCCTCTGCCCTTTTATTTCACTATCCCAGTCGGCCTGTCGGTCACTCTCTCGCTGTACCCTTGTACTATACACGGAGAGCCTCCCGTCGCACCCAGCTCAGGGAGTGTACTTCTCACTTCGCAATGTACTTCGTACGAAGTTATTAGAGGAATCGAGACAGCTTGGTTCGGCAAAGTACTTTTTTGGAGGGAGGTACCTTTGTATTACTTAGCCCATGAAATGGTCTTCGATCAATATCTTGGCAGCAGGTAGGGGAAATTGTGGTACTAGCGTCCGAGAGCACTCACGTACTTAGTACCCTACAAGTCGGGCAATACTTCGTAGTGGGAAAGTACGTCACCACACCTTGACCTCGGACCATTGCCCTCATCCAACCTTTCCGTTGTTCCGGGTCTTCACAGATGAAGGAATAATCAATTCCCTTCGTTTCGACCCAGATTTCTCTTGTCACAGGCAGTAGAAATCTCTAGCATAGTGCTATCACTGGGGGACAATCCAAGTCTGGATCTCAACTCCCTCAACGAAGTAAAGGGAAGGGGAACTATACCAGTAATTACGTACCAACCTAACATTGATAAATGATACATCAAGATTTGATGCTGAAGAAAACCAACCCCTCAAGACCTTCCCTCTTATACCCTAAAGCGACCTTTCGCCAGGCCAATCCTGTGCAGAGTGACCTTTGTCAGCACACCTGGCCTTCCGGCAGAATGCTTTCCAGTGCGGACCAGGCCACGTTGGCAATTGTTAAAAGTTGCAAGTGTCCCGAACCCTCTTTCCGCTAACATCAGATCCTCGGGACTGAAGAGTCTCAGTGTGTAACCGCACCCTGATTTTGTTCGAGGGGAGGAACGTAGGACGACGAGGATCAAAATACCTTGATTGGGGTAAAATAACAGTACAAGCCACAAGCTGTGAATCGCGATTGCTTCATTACCTTGAGTGTCAAGGTACACTGACTGAGGAACTCTGCTGCCCATACGAAGTACGTCAGGGCAGCTGGTCACTGTTTGTGATAACCAGCGCTATTAGTACGAAGTCGTGGTGCATCCCACCCTACTCCAAAAGTACAGGGCATTGGAGTTACAAGTATACCTCATAAGATTAGGGCAGTGGCTAGTTGGGGGCTTTGGAGCGAAATGAGGAAGTAACCTGAGAGGGCGAAAAAAAAAAATTCGAAAGGCAAAAACAGAAGGAGCCGCCGGTTTCGTCCCCCCACCACACCACGGACGCGGGTGCGTGGACGCTACTAAAACCGAAGTGGCGTGGTACCTGCCCCGAATGTGTCAAGAAGTCACTTCCTCCAATTGTTCTCTCCTCGGTATTACTGTTTCTCCAACAAAACCCATCCACCCCCCAGTACTTCGCCTGAGCGACCAAACTTCCCTACCTCTTCTCCGATCTCAGTCTCCACTCACCCACCAGTCCTGTTCCAGCCTTTTGACGGGCTCCAGAATTTCATCTCTCCGGCTCGGTGAACTTCACCTGTCGCATAGGAAAAGAGGATTTTAAAGAAAGTGTCGTGCGAGAAAGATATTCAGTCTTGTGGACAACGAATCGATTCGAGAAGAAGAAGAGACTTGGGCCTCTCGGCTATCTGTGGCTGTGGGCGAAAAAAAAAGAAAAGAAAAAAATTGCGGAAGTATAAGGTTCAAACCTGAGGCAACACACTTTTTATTGTCCCTGTTCACCTACTTTTTTTTTCTTTTCCTTTTTTTTTCTTTTTCTTTTTTTATTTTATTTTCCCCCCTTCTGTCTTCTTCCTTCCCGTTTCCGGACTCGATACATCCGCTGCTTCCACATAAAGTGGGTTCGAAAAACCAGGCCAAGCGTGCCCCATTCGCGCGTACCGTACCTGACAGGAACGGTCTCTCACCCAAAATAAAAGGATTTGAGACCCAGTTCTCCACTCAGACCCTTTCCACCTACCCCATCATCCCACCATACATCATATTTTCCTTGGAGCCTCATCAACAGAGCTCTATCCCACTCTCGGTCATCCAAGACGGCGGAGTATCCAGCAACCAGCCGCACACCATTGTGACTTGATCTCACATCGGCCCTCAACTCCACTCCTTCTCGTGTGTGTTTCCGTCAGTTTCTCGAATTGCCCTCGACCGCTGGGTAGGTAACGCCCGACGCTGCATCCCAAGGATCACCATCGTCGAAGACAAGGACAAAATTTCCGAATCGAGCAATCACCAAGGCCTCATTGCCTGCCTCTGGAGCTGACATACCTGTCGCTCCAAACATCTCTCTTGAATTATCTCGCTAGGGAATATTATGGAAGGGCCTCATTACTCGCCTGATGGTTTAACTTCATCAACGAGTGCCACCGCCTATCCTTCACCCAGTACCCGTTCCAGCACTGCACAACCAGAACAGCAGTATCACCCGCAGGTTTTGCCACCCATCATTGATCAGAGCAAGAACAGTCACGCGTGGAAAATCATGTACGGAGGCAACCATCCTCAGCCGCCTCACGGTCAGGCGACTCCAGGCGCCCCAGCTCCTGGCTCCAATCTTCCCAGCTATCACCAGCAGACGACCCAACCCTCGGCGAGGGGTCCCGCATATGCCATGTCTGGCCCTCCCTCGTATCCATCTCCCCATGCTTTCAGCATGCCTCAGACGACCCAGGCACTCTCTCACCCGCAGCCCATAGCACCAGCTCCTCCCGCCGGACGAGGAGCCCCAGTATTACGCCCGATGCCCGGCGTTATGAATCAGCAAGGCATGATGGGAAACCCCATGATGCAGCAAGGCCCTGGATTGCAGGAGGGTGATCAGCCAACCCATGTTGTGGGTAGCCAGGGACGTCGTGGTATTCTTCCCAGTGCTCCTGGCCGTGTCCCGGTCGGCCAGGTCAACAGCAAAGGTCAAATAACGCCCGTAAAAGATGCGGACGGCAAATTCCCGTGCCCTCATTGCACAAAGACATATCTGCATGCTAAGCACCTGAAGCGCCATCTTCTTCGCCGTAAGTCACATCGCCCACCCCACTCAGACAGGCTTTTTCTATGGACAATCTGCGATCGATCGAGTTGTCCGCATGCCTTTCTTTGGAAAATGATGCTAATTTGGCCTCTCAGACACCGGTGATCGCCCCTACCGCTGTGTTCTTTGCAACGATACTTTCTCTCGCAGTGATATTTTGAAGCGCCACTTCCAAAAATGCTCGATTAGGAGGGGAAACCCTGCCGGCGTTACCCACTTGTCCCTCCCTCAAGCTCACGTTAAGAAGAGCGCACCTGTCCAGAAGGCGCCTGCGCCCGTCGGAATGGAGGGTGATTTGAACCATCTTAACGGTGGCCTCGGCAACCTTCACGGCGATTCCATGTCTCACGGCTACCCCATGGTTCCAGTTCCTGACGGATTGCCCAACCTCTCAAATGATCAAGGTCAACTGCAGCGATCCGGCAACATGAGTAGACTAGAGAACAATGGAAACCAAGATCGACAGGGCATGGGTGGCGCCGTTATGGGTTCTGCCCCCGGTCGTGGTGGTTATGAGCAGCACTACGCCAGTAACGTTGCCGGCTCGATGGCCAGCCAGCAAATGCCAAGCTACAATATGCCTCCGGGCCAGAACGGAATGCCCATGTATGCGGGCGGCTCGAACTCGAACCAGCAAGTTGACTGGAGTCAAGTGTTCCCAACTGGTGCGCAAGATTCCTACGCCAATGCCTTCCCTCCTAATATTGGTCAGACACAGATTCCGGTCAAGCAAGAACATAATGTCGAGAACGATCGAACAGACGGGGTCCCAGGTGTCAACCCTACCGACTCGCTTTTCTTCGCCAACTACATGCCGCCAACGACCCAAAACCCTTACGTCCTAATCTCCAACCAGATCCTCGCCTACTTTCAATCATCAAGCTCCGCGTATCCGACTCACCCCGACCTTAACCTCGCCCACTCCTTCTTCTCCCCCGAGAACATCCGAGATTTCCTTGATAAATACACTCACTTCCATATTCACTTCCCCTTAATTCATGTCCCGTCTATTCGCATCACGGAGTTGAACACTGGCTTACTCGCAGGTCTTTGTTGTGTGGGAGCGTGCTACTCTGATAGAGTTTCTCCTGATCACGTCCGCGATGTTATGGACCTCGTGCGACCGGCATTCGAGCAACAATCTAAACTCCTCGCGAAAGACTGGCACCAGCAGGCTAACTACCCCACGATACTGTCGAAGGAGGACGTAGAGGAGATACAAACCACCATCCTACTATCCGCTCTCCACGTCTGGCATGGAACACCACTGCAACGAGAATGGGGCCAACGCACTTACGCGCTTCTCGCTCTTATTGTCCGATCCGCCGGCCTCTTGCGCATCACGCCCGATTCCACGCCATACTCTCCTCTTCACCAACCTGGCTTCTCGCCTCAGAACTTTGACGTTTCGAGTTTTGACTGGTCAGCATGGGTAGAGCAGGAGAAGAAGGTTCGCGTGGTTCACATCATCTTCCTCGCCGACACTGCCATGAGCCTGTATTTCAACATGACGCCAAGACTAGACCCCTTCGAACTGAATATCCCGCTCCCTAGCGACGACGGGGCCTGGGATGCTCGGACCGATGTGGAGTGTGCTACGGCATTGGGACTGTACGGTCCTGAGGCCGCTCGGGAAAGGAGCGCAGATGGCACGCATCGCGCAAAGCAACCAGAAGCCAACCTCGCGCTTCAGGCACTTCTACACGGGTCATATCAAATTCAACCCGGAAGGACGAATCTATATGGAAAGTTTGTTCTCATCCACGCGATATTATCCATCATTCGCAAAGCGTTGGTGGACCAAAGCGCGGCCGCAATGGTGAAAGAGATGGGCACCCCTCCGCCTCACGATTGGATGGTCAGGGGAAGTGATTCGAGTAATGGTCGGGCGACTCCGGTAGAAGGTGCGGGGCAACAAATACCCCTTCAGACGAGGCAAGCATTATCAACTGCGTTGGACAAGTTTAAGGCCAATTGGGACGCCGATATGGTCACCCAGTTCCCGCCCCAACTACAAGTCAAGAATCCTCGCAGATACGGCTTCTCAAGGGACGGCATCCACTTCTACTGGTTAGCCAAGTACATGCTCAAGCACACCCGGCCATCGGATCTTCAACTACCCCCAGACGATCGATTCGCCCAAGTGATGCAAGTTTTGCGGTCAGTAAAAACGTGGGTGATGACGGACGGGGCCTCAAGGGGCGAAGCACTCGGATCTGTGGGAGACATCAACAAGGACTATGGCGTATCGGATCGCACGCTTAATATGGCGCAGCTTTTCACACCCTTACCAAAAGTGGTAGAAGACCCTCGGATACCCTCTGTTAAGACCGAAATCGACACCGGTATTATATGAACAACCTTCAGGCACTTGCCACGGCACCCTGTTTATAAAGATGGCTTTATATTGCCGAAAGCTGCCATGCACATGCATTCATGTTTCACCTTGTTATTTCTTTTTCTTTCATTTTCCTCTTTTCACAGTCTTGCATTGATGGCGTTCTTCGTCTTTAAACTTCCCTCAGCATCTGACTCTAACCAGCCACAGCTTGCTCGGAAACAAACAGCATGTTGCATTCTTACATGCTGATGTGCTTTCCCCTCCTTGCTTTAGGGTGGGGGATGTGGCTGATGTGTCTATGATATGGAATGGGTCCAAAAAAATTTCAGTGATGAATACGAAGGGGCTCGGTCGAGTCAACCACTTCAGAAGTTGTTTTCTATCAAGCTTCTTCGTATTCCTTACTCTATTCGTCCGCAGTATTTTTTCCTTTCCACTGGTTTTCCTTTTTTTTTCGTATCTTGTTCCGTCAGTCAGCATTCAGAAAGGGTGGCCTCTCGAAAAGAGTAAATAGACGGACTCCGGGAGTTGGTACTGCATTAGACATTTTCATCAATAGAGCAGAGAGGCCCTGGCAGGGATTCATAAGAGGGGCCCTCTAGGAGTGTCACGATTTTCACGGCCGATCTTTTTTTCTTGTTCATGAAACTCAGGTTGTTCTCTCTCTCATATTCCCCCCTCTCATTATCTCCCCCTCTCTCTCTCATTTTAACCTCACGGGCGGCAGGGGAAGGGACATGGAAGGGTCGGCTCTTGGCAGTCTTGATATGTACGGATTGTCGGATGGCTTCCCTCCCGAATCAAGCCTTGTCGTCGGGATGGAGTTTTCTTCGAGCAGAAGGTGGCAAGAAAGGTTATGTATGTCCAGCAAAACAAAAAAGTGGTGGGGAGATTTGGTCATTTTTATAAGAGTTCGGTTTTTTACCTTCATTTCTTTTTCCTTTTGTGTTCTTTCCATCGCCAGATTGTCGAATAAACATGTTGCATTCTACGGGTTTTCAAGAGAGGGTTAGGTGTAAAAGAGAGGAGGGCATAAATTGGTGGGGGCGCGTGGATTGGGAAATTTGCACATAGAATGAATGGTACGAAGACGGTATTAGGTACAAACAGGGTCTAGATGTGACTATATATACATGTCTCTTATCAACATATTGATTGATGTCTTCGAGAACTCCCTTAGAAACGCGAGGTCTCCCGGGATGCCCTGCTTACCTGCAGGCCCAACACCGACATCCACTGAGGTCGCTAGATGGAACCCTGGGCTAGGGGTAATCTAGGATAGTGGGCAAGATCATCCCTCGCAAATACTCCCGTTACCGAATAGGATGCCTCTCTAGCCATCCTCAACCCTCGGTATCCTCCAAGTTCTATTCCCCCGGTCTGCCCGGCACGTGGCGTTGCCTGGTTCGATTCCAAAAGCACCTCCAAAGTAGAAATACAAACGTCGAAAAGAAGGGGGGGGGGAACATCCGTTTACTCGCCCTTGGGGCGATCGACGACCAAGATCTTAGGCGTCACCTTTTCGAGGGCGGCCTTGTCCGCCTCCGAAGGCGTAAGGCCGTACTTCTCCTCGGCGCGGTCCGAGAGATACAGGCCGACGGCGCCCCAGGCGATGATGCCGACTCCAACGCCGAGGCGCATGGTTGAAGAGAGGTTTTTGTATGCTCTGGTTTTTCGTTAGTTATGTATCGAGAACGGGTCATCTTCGAGAGTTATATGTGGTATATATGTCTGCCTGGGTTATGGGAGGTGAGAAAAAAAACATACCGGAAGAGCATTGTGGATGTGATTTTATGAGTGATGCATTACGCTACGGAGGTGCTCTCCGGGGTCTTGGGTAGGTCCGGCGGCGATGGGGCCCCGGAATGTAGCGGAACTTTTTTCTCTAGAAGGATCGGAGCCGGGAAGTTTACAGTCTTTCCTTGAGTGATGCAATTCGTTTGGAGAGCGTGTTATCCCGCGATGGTGAAAATGGCGAGGTTGTCGGAACAGGAAAATAGTACCGCCGAAAAGTCTACACCTACGACCGGGTGTGGATTTAACATTTCTAAACTCCGACGTGCCTTTTCACTGAACGACTTCTGCTTCACTTCTCGATTGAATCAAAGCGCAAATAAATATAAGAATGGAAAAAAACTTGACGACACAAGAGCAATAATCTATAGCTACGCCTAGAACTTGTCAGCTTGAAGAATATTTTGACTGTCAACAAGGTCTCAAACGATGGCTCAGGCAAATGTTTTTAATCTTGACCTCTTCCCATGACTCTCGGAAAGACTGGCATCAACATCATGTTAGTGCATGAACGTCTTGGCTGGATCCTCGTATGTTTATTCACCTCGAGCAGACCTGTTTCTAGACGATCATATTTTCAAGTTGGATTAAAGTCTCATATTGAGCCGGGATGGCGTGGCATGTCTTGCCCGCTGGACCAAAGAGGAAGCTTCCTGAGCTGCCGTGCTTATCGGTTTGTGTTAACGGACTTCCTGGCATTCTCCACAAACAGTAGAGAAGGAGGTTTCGTCAAACTAGACGTTTCACGTTTATTCTGAGAAACTTTGCCCATCTTCGCAACACCGGATGAGGAGGACATGATACAGACTTTCGGAGGGAAAGTCTAGATTCATGCAGTCCGGAGCTGCCGTCCATGGGCCTCCGCGGAAAGACGTGACTTCGACGACGGACTCGATGGCGATCTTGCAGCAGGTCGTATGCGCATGGCACAAAACGCTGGCTAGAATGGTTCCTTGTGAAAGGAAATGTTGGCTCAGTAAGATGAATATGAGACATCGTCGCATCCTAGAATTGGGGGAAGTCCACACTAAGGTGACCGGGAAGAAGGTATGGGCCCTCTCATGACCGACTTCCGCCATCGCAAAAGGCCTGAAACTTGCTTTTTCTTTTCCGATTCTATTAAGAGGATTGTCTCATTCTACAAGATGACTCCAGGGGTAGGCTCATGCACCTCTAAGAGGAGACGTTAGTGACTGCTGAAGGAGCTCCGCGGTTTCCCCCATCTCCATATTAGCGCATAGGAACCCGCCAGGCACAGATTGACCAGGCTCTTTCTCTGGCAAGCGGGTCGTTCGTAGGGAACGACGAGGATGATGTATCATAGGAGTATCTCGACCTCCGAAGTAGTCCACAATATCAGTAGTGCCGTCGAAATTACGTAGCAGGGGATAAAAACGAAGCGGGAAAGAAGAAAAAGCAATGGTGAATGCGCTGGAGACCAACCACATCTACGTGCAGGAAGACCCTTCTGAGATGAGTATCGACAATATAGCAGGCCCTTCTCATTCCAGAAACGACGATAGCCGGGCACTTCGCGCCTACTTGCTTCTTTTTTTCATATTGTCGGCCGTCTGTCCCCTTACTTCTTAACAACTAACTAGCGAAAAGGACTTTTTGTATTAGCATCATCTGCACAATAAGGTGACCTGACCCAGAAAACATCAGTTCTAGCTCTGGCCATCGGGCATCGGCATCGACATCGGGCACACCAACCTGGACCATTTTTGCTTTTGCCGAACGTATCATCAGGTAGAACTGAGACTGGAAACTCCGCGGTTATTATCTGCGCCACCACTACCATGTACATGTAGCCAAGAGAACCTGGGCGGCTACGGCGCGTGACTCTCGATGGGTTGAGGAGCAGCCCCGCATATAAATTGATATATGCACGAAGGGGGATTCTGTCTCGGCTGCAGGGGACTCTACAAGTTGTGGAGGTGCCAATACTCGGAAGGAATGCACAACGCTCGAAAAAGTTAAGATGGAGAGAGCCGGCGCGAAGCGACATATATCTGGGCGTATTATGGAACCCCTTGATTTCTATTCCCTGGCAGGCAGGCTAATGATCGACATTGCATTGCATAGGGGGCAGCACAGCCGGGTGAGTGCGGGAAGAGCCATATATCTATGGCTGTGCGGGTAACCCCAAACAAACGTTCGAAATATCACTTCATTGTTACCTGTTGGAATTAATTAATCGATTCATATGCGTGATTAATACTAGTTGATACTTCCATGTTGTTGCTGTTGGAAAAGGAGAACGATGGGGTCTGTTATGAGAACCCTTTCCCGCCCGTTGCGTGGAGGATGCTCCACGTTCCCTCCTAGAATTTTACCGAGGCGGGGGAACTTGACCAACTTGGAACGACGGGATGATCATCGGGAGTCTAGCGCTGGGGCTCAAGATCCAATTTTAGAAGGGGGGTCGTGATATGAAGAAAACCAGGGTGGTCGTCCATTGCCACAGGCCATTTCCACTACTGTTTGAAGGGCATTGCAATCTCGGGATTGCGTGTGGATTTCAGGCGAGTGAGAAGAAGGCATGGGCGTCAGATGCTCTTTGCGTGGGGTCGGTTTGGAAGGCATGTAATCTCGTCCTCGCAAACTAAAGTCTCTCTGCACGGAACACACTCACCAATTCGATACGCGGATGTCCGTAATCTCGCCGTTTGACATGGCTTTGATGTCCTCGAAAACGTCTTCGATGGGGGTGACAAGGGCGAAGCCTTGGCCTCGGGTTCCCTGTGGAGCCTGTCCCGTAAACAATAGCCCAACCACCCGGCCAAGGGTGTCAAAGACGACAGCCCCCAAAAAGGTGCCCGATAATTACGTGCTCCGAAGAGGGCTTGACCTTCATGTATTTGTCGTGGTCGAGGGTGCACTTGGGTTTATATCTGCTGTAATATCCCACTGTTGCATGCGTTCGAGCGCCGAACTTGAAAATTTTCTGTCCAGAACGCATCCTCCAAAGGGATGCGTCGAGTTGGGGTCATAGAGGTGCATTGCGAGCTAACTATCCCGGACAGCAGCTTGACCCGCCATAGGCAGTTCTCCAGGTTGACATCGGGGGCAGGAGGTTGCGCCCATGTCGGTCAAGTTCCACATCAATAAGAGCCCAGTCGAGTCTCTGGTTCCGACTAGATCTACGGTTGAATCCCAATCCGTAGGAAAGCCGACCGAAAACATGCTTTCCAAGGTCAAAAAAAGCAATCTTGGCCTTAAGACGGGCTCTCATCTCTGCCATCTTCTCGGTCTGGCCCGCGTCACTAGTCATTGCGGACAGAGGCGTCATAGACTCCTCTCGGATAATGTTTGCGTCGTCATGAACGGTGTAGTTGTGCTTGATACGCGCTGGAGATTCAAGAGGTAGGGATTCAGGCATGGTTTTCGGGGGTAAAACCAGACATGTCCACCCTCCAAAGTTGCGATTCCTGAGCGGGGTCTTCAATAGCGGACGCAGTGAGGCTGCTATCGATTGTGCCGCCATCTAGAGCAGTGATATCCCCCCGGGAAAAGAGTTTGGTCCCGGATGCTGTTAACTCAAAGCCTTCGAAAGACGGTCTAATGACATGGTAGTTTGTGAGACCAAGCCTCACCCACTCAGGTGAGGACCTAGTTTTCACCTCGATGTAACACCCGAGTGTCCCTAGAGTGGGATTGCAACGCATTTGGTCATCTCGATTGAGGTAAGTTGAAGCACTGATATCGCCCCAAGGCCCACGCCTTTTTTGTAATCGTCGGTGATCAAGAGTCCCCGATGGCTGTCATGGGGCTTCAGGAGCTCGAAGGCGAATGATTTTAGGATATTATGCTCCATATAGACCACAAGGTCGTGCTCAAGCCCATCAAGGTACGCCTGTATTTCCCGAACAACTGGTGGCCAGCTCACTTCGTCTGCGTCATAATCCAGAGAGACATAGACTGTAATTGGATTGTTGTCAGGACTAGGCGAAAACCCCAGTCGGAACAACCCAATGCAGGTCATACAACCCCGTGTCTGTGAAAAGGATTCCAGGATCGAACACACTTTATCCTGTATGGCGAGCCAGTCCGATTCCAGGTTGGCATTGTCTTCGACGGCGCCAAGGAATTTGCGTCTGGTTAACTCAGGCGCCATCATCCCGACGCAGACGTCAATGGGCCCAGGAAGGCCGTCGAAGGTGGAATCCGCCAGCCGGTTATCTATATATGATTTGAGCGCTGAAACAACCGCTTCCCAGCTTTGCTTCTTGCTCTCTTCCCATGGTGCAACAATGGTGAGGGTGGGTTGCGCGGTGTGTGGTAGGCCGAGCACCGATCGAGTAACAAAGTCAATCTCAATATCGCAATCATCGTTGCCTTCGATCTCATACGCGGCGAGAGCTTCCTCTGCCCTTTCGATGAACTGCAAATCGAGTGTAAAGGGCGCTTGTTATGTCATCAAACGTAGTTTCTAGAGGTAGGGGACGCAGAGGAGGGGCGCCAATACGGAACTGGACACTAGATATTCCGAAGGTACCAAAGACACTGCTACCTGCAGAGGTGGGAGCTGATCGACCAGATCTGGAGTTGTGGGTTGATAGAGGAGTAGGGAGATCTCTATCAATATCCTGTGAATGAGACATGATGATGGAGAATGATGATGAAGAAGGACGATGGGTAAACAGAATGGATGGTGGTGATGATAACCGTTGCGAATGGTGTTGTTGTAGATGTTGAAGTGGAAAAGAAAGAAGGAAAGATGAGAAAAGCTTTGTTTTGAGAAGAAGGTAACGGGGCATATGACATGTCCGATACATCTTAATCTCTTGCTGGAGGAAGTTGCAGTTCGATCACTTGTAATATCATATATGGAAGGAGCATTTGAGGTTCACTTTGACTAATATCACAAGATCCCCAGGTCCTCAAATCCTTAGACTAGTAGAGCATGAAGACTAAGGAGGAATCACATGCAAGAACAAAGAGCAATGGAGTAGATAAAGCCTGGATAGATATCAAACATTCCAGGAAGTCATAAAAGTTCCTAATATGTTTGAAAGGGTGCTAGAGCTGTTAATCAATGGAAAGAGAAAGGATGTTATGAGAAGATGAAGATGGCTTCTAACAGAATGAAAACGTGAGACAAGGGATGACACACGTGACAGGAAGAAGAAAATACCACAAGGGCAATGCTATCCCAACGACATATAGTTGGCAATGAGACCATGAGCAATCGGTGACTGGAACAACTGATCCCCTAGATTAAATTCGCTCTCCTCAGCTTGAAGGAGCGTTGAGATTTGCAGGACGACAGACGCTGTGATGCGTGCTGGGGAAACGTAGTTTATGGTGGGATGGAGGGAGCAAAGTAGATACCACAGCCCACACATTCAGATATCACGGTCTAGATACTCGGCCGATGGATAGGGCTACACCAACATCTCGAGGACCTCACCACCCGCGGCGCTATGGACGCGGTCCGCCTGTGCATCCGGGTTCAAAAGTTATAAACCCACTATGGACTTCCGTACTCGGCGTGTGCTACGGTTACGAGGATATCCACTGGGGACCTTTCCCCTTGATTCGTACTTGAAGTTAGGCATGGTGAGTTCATCTTGTGCACGTACTTGGTCTTATCACTAACTCAGCACAACTGCTAGTGGGGGCTACTTCGTAGTTCGTACGTACACAGGTAAAAATCGTGGGCTATTCTTTCCTTGGTTTGGCATGGCAAGAGATATCTCGCTCAGATCAGAGACTCAAGCTGAAAGTTCGCTCCTTGTAAGGGAGATCGTGGGTGGGGAAGCGTTCTCATTGGATTCATGTTCCCCACGATCCGTCCGAGTTGCCGTGCGCTCAAGCGTCCGGGTCAGCGGGCGGTTGGTCAGTGATCAATAAGTTCAAAGTTCACGGTTTTGGGCTTGGCTGGCCTGGATTTCGGTGGAAGCGGGGGCGGATATTGTGGCGCTGAGCCTTTTCGGGGTCAGCGTATGAAGCAGTTCGTACGACTGACTGCCTTGGTTGCTGGTTTTGTACTTCGTACGCATACACACAAGTGACACGTGGATGTGGTTTAGGCTGTCGTTAGGCTTTGGGAGAGATATTGATGTCGCCATCCCAGGCTGAGGATGGTAACCTTGATGGAAAATAGGGGTCCAGGAAAAAGGAAAATCATCATGGATGCCCCCTTTTTCCATAACGCAGGATCCAGGAACCGGTTGCCGGTCCACGCATACGCACACGCACGCTTGCGTCTTGCTGGAATCATGCAGTCTTTCTCGCTGACGTCTTCCGAACTCCGCTTGCTTGGCGGGATGGTTGGGACGACTGAACTATTACTTTTCGCTAGAATGCACTTGGACTAGTGCCGACACTACATCGGACAGGCAAAGGGGCGATCATCGGGTGTGGAGCCGCAAGGACTCGCATTTTGAGAGAGAGACACTACACTATTATCCCTGTTTCCCGTCGATCGCAGATTCAAGGTCAAGGATGAAGGGGGCTGGTTGCGCTTTAGGTGGTCTGCTCTCTCACTTTGTCCTCTGGCATGATCTGAGGTTTCGGAAGGGGGAGAGAAATGGTGGATAGCACAGCAGAGGGCAGGATGAAGAGACTGCGTGCGCTGTCCGTTCATTTCTTTCCTGCCTGCTTTCTGCGGAAGGAGTGCATTTCGAAACGTGTTGTCCCCTTTGCTCTCGTGTTGTTTCGTCGTACTGCTCGAACGGGAAGGAAAGAAAGCAATTACCGCACACACGTGGGTAAATTCTCCTGGTTCCGACTGCACTGGTATCGTAACATGGTGTCTCCTGTCTCTAGTTATGAAGTATTGGAGCACAATCACTTCCAGGTAGATTCCCAATGGGGATGGGGAGTGGAGAGAGTTGGTTGCATTGTTGCGTTGGTGTGTGTGAGTTATTTCGTAGGCGCCCCGAGCCAGCGCTTCGCTTAAATCGCCACACCATCTTTGCATGATGAAATGGGGGAATGGGAGTTACGGTCGACAGATTGGGCAGGAGAGAGGTATCATGGATCAATTGCCTCGCTCTTTTTTTCTGCTAGCCATACCATAAACGTATAAGGAGAGGAGATAAACTTCGACATCTCAGATCCACAGCTTTAGACTTTATATTGCGGTGATCATCACAGGCACAGGTCGGAGGGAAATCGAACGGAGACTTCTTCGTACTTCGTAGGAATGAATGATTGATGATTTGAGATCCAGGGGCCAGACCCATACGAAAGTAGTGTAAGTATGTTGGCTGCACAGCTGGCTGCAGAGCTAATGCAATGCAGCTTTCTCTTGCGAGGAACAGCAGAGTAGTGGAGTGTACGAAGTATTGATCTTGGATTACATTGTACACTACAATTGTATTTACTGTCTCCGCTGAGACACAAGGTCGAAGTTCCACCTTGGGAGGATTCGATGCTTCTCAGACATCAACAGATCAATTGGACAATCGCACTATACAATATAATACGAAGTACTTCTTCGTACTTCTTGGCGCAATAGCAATAGTCAGGACATGCCGTGATCCTGGCGGTACCAACAAAGACATTTTTAGCTGTGTTTGATTGCATTGATTGATTGATATTGATACCTCGTAACTTTGCTCGGTGCTTTGAGCAGTCAATCGATATATTAAAGGGTCTAAGTTGGCCATGTGGACGCATTGTATCAATCCACCCGTGCCCTTGTATCTTTATGCCTTTCATTGCCCTACGAGACACAACGCCCCCTTCTTTGCCATTGCTGCCGCTGATATTAAATGGGGGCAGAAACGGATCAGGGATCTCGATAACTTCCCCGCAGGGTCTTCCGCTTAATAGATGGACTTTGAGGGAGGGCAATCTATTGCAATTATGCAGCCAATGTTCCTACATGACGATCTAGCAGAATTATACTTTCTCGCCAGGGGCACAGCTGCACGTCGGGTAGAGTCTGGAGATCAAATCTATTAGTCTGCGAACGAAGTCTGGTGTCTGGTGGAAGGAAAACCTCCGGCCCAGCAAGAAGCAAGACAAGCAGGCAGCCGCTGCTTGTGCTGGCTGACTTGTAATATTGAGTGAGATTATCGATGGTAAGAGTGCTGCAGCACGGACAAGAGCGGGAACCAATACTTCGTACAACGGCCATAATAGTACTTCACACAGGTAATATTAGAAAGGCTCAGTAGATGATAGATGCTGGGTCATGAGGATTGAGGAGGAGATATTATGAAGTGCTATTGTCCCCGTCTTCTCTTTTCTCTCCTCCCGCACCTTCACCTTCCCTTTCCTTCATTTCATTCCTGGGGGCGCGCAAACCCGTCACCATTCCATTCATTTTGACGTTCATTACCTGTGCGCTTGCTCATATTACTCGTCCGGCTCTCTTGGGGATCTCACTCACTCAAACCATTTACAACTTGACCAACAGCCCGCCAACAGCTGACGCTCGAGCATCCTTGTTTGACAGGCGAATCCGGGTGGTGACCTCGATCCAGGATTGTACCTTCCCAACTTTCACGGGCCACGGACCACACCCGTCATCCGACATGCAACTGCGACCTTTGTTCCTTCCTTGGCTCTGGTGACTCTTTGTCTCTCGTTTTCGGCCCTCGTCTTTCCTCGTTCCCTCATTCTCTATTGATATTGTCGATTACTGTTATTTCTCTCTCCATCTGATCGTCCATTGTCCCCTCGTTGCTTTTCCCCATTTCCCCCGTAGCGCCGAGTCGTCAAAATCCTAGTCCCACTTAGGCTGCCCCCGAAATCACAAATACCACCAACGTCTGCAAAATCGCAGGCAGCTAAAACACTGAGAGTTACGCCGGTCGGTCCTGCTATCAGTAGCTCCACGTCATTCGGGTCTTCTCCGAGAGTGGAAGTACAACATTGAAGTCTTGCACCCCACTGCCACTACGAAGGACGGCGTTACTTCGTACACTGGTGCGGTACAGGCTCTTGCTCTCCCTTGGGGTTTCCCCCTCCCCCTCTCCAAGACAAGGTCCACTCAACATTGAAGCCTCACCACTGCGGCCTATTTCCTCACATCTCGGCCCATTTCCAGCCATCACGGCCTTGCCATTTGATATCGCTCACCGGCTGGCTTGCCTGGCCTGAAGAGTCCGCAAATGCGCCTACGATCTTCACCAGCATAGAACATTTGAAAACAAGCAAATCTGCAACCGGTTTCCTCTGGAAGGGGCGCATCCGGTCGCCCCATTTGATGGTCAGGTTGCTCTGTTTAAAAACCCCGCCAACAACTCCGTGGCGCACTTCTTGATCCAACAAACCCTGTCCTAGCATCCGCCCATCATTGCAAGGTGAAGTGCCAAGTCCAAGTGGTCCGGTCCACAATACGACGCTGCTTCGTACTTCGCACGCAAGCTGAGGACAAGGGTACCCGCTCCCAGAATCTCGGACCAACAATTCATTGAATATCGTTATTAACATCGAAAATTCTTCATTCATTCCTGCTCCATAATAATAATTTGATCTTGCCTGCCCCAGTTCTGCCATAATATCTCTCTAGAATATTACTTCGTAATATTTAGTAGCGGCAAACGAGAAAAGTCTCTGATCAATCTCGGTCCTTGCCTAGCCTGGCTGGTACCCGCCTCCATCTCCATCGCCATCGCTTTCGCCGTCACCCTCGGACCTGGAATCTGGTTTCTCCTCCGTTCACCCAGCCACTGCAGTCTCCAAGTTCCCACTTTCAAGGGTCCATCACCATCAGTCGTGTACCTCTACGGCTTGGAAATCACCTTACAAAGTATTCTATGCTACGCCATTTCCGTTTCCAGCCTTACAAATTAACACCAACACCACTTCTCCTCGGTATTGCTCCCGTCCAGCGCCCTCCTACGAAGTACGCATAGGCTTCATCCTACAACTACGCCAACGTTCAAAGGACGAGAAGCACAAGACCGACACCAATACGACCTGCAACTACCGTACCCGAAGCGTACCGTACCGTTCCGTATCGTGGGCGAAGTGTCTCTGTCGGGCTTTGCTGCAATCACCCCTCTGGTGTACTTGGTACCCTCACCCTCCTCCTCTCTTGTCTCACTCGTCTCCCACCTTTCAAGTTCCAAGTTCCTCCAACAAACCGCACCAAACCAAACCAAACAAAGCCTGCACAATCCAATCCAATCCGATCCAACCCAAAAAGAGCTGTGCTTCCCTTTCCTGCAGCCACTTCTGACGCATTGGTCTTGGTACAACTGCCCTGACCCTTGCAAATTGTCTTTGCTTTTTCCCTCTCGTTCGCCCAAGGCCCTCCGTCGTTGTCTTGTCCTCCTTGCCTTTTCCTCTTCTTTAGCTCATTCATAGTCACTCCTCATTAAAACTCAGCCTGAGCCCAAACCAAGTTTTGGCCCTTTTCCCTCCTTGGTCCAACCGTCTTTGTTGTTGTTTTTGGGGGGACCCAGATCTCTTCTTCCTTCTTTTTTTTTTCTTTTTTTTTTTTTTTTCTCTCCAACCAACTTGACCTTTACCCGACACGACCAGTCTAAGTTGCGCCCCTCCTCGACACCTTCGCATCGGGGACGTCGATTTGGATAGCGCCCTCGCTAGAGGGGCTTTGATTTCATTCCTCATGAACCCCGTCGTATAGATGCCTACGGACTACACACACCATGCATCGAGTATCGGCTCTACTATCGTGGGATAAGCGGAAATCCGCCCAGAAACTTCCCAACCCTCTCAATCGCCTATCGACTCCTACCTCAACGACGACGACGACAACGACGACGAAGGTCACCAAGGAAGACTTCTGGCCCGGGAGTCTCGATCAGGAATGCGAAAAGGCCGCCCGCATATTGAAATCCTTTTGCAGTATGGTCCATCCAATCCCCACGTTCCTTCCCCCAAGCTCATCCTCGTTGTCTTTTCTCTCTTTCTCGTCTTCGCCATGGACATCTACCCCCCTGCCTCTGTTGGTTATGTACTCTAATATGATTCCCAACGTACAGCCGACGGATGCCTCGCGCCGCTTACCGACGATGACTCGACAACCACATCCGAACCAAAGTCCCCGCTGAGAATCACCAAGAGGATACCGAAGCGAATTGTTCAGAATGCTGCCGGTATTGCTATTTTTACTTGTATGCGGTCCGGTCTTTGGATGACCGGCTCGGGAGGCTCTGGCATCTTGATTGCGCGAAAGGCCGACGGAACCTGGTCACCACCCTCGGCTCTGCTCCTGCACACACCGACGCTAAGCTTCATTATGGGCGTCGACATCTACGACTGTGTCTTGGTTATCAACAACCTGTCGGCTCTCGAGTCCATTGTGCAACCCCAGGTCACCCTTGGTGAAGATGTTGGTCTCCTCTGCGGCCCCATGGTGCCTCATGGGTCGTCCGAAGAGGAGATCAAGTGGAAAGACTTGGGCAACACGGTTTTCACCTACCTAAAGTCAAGGGGCCAAATCCAGCCAGTTAACCTCAACGGCTGCATGCTGGTTGAACGCGGAAATGAAAACGAGCGTTTCTATGGTGGTAGTATCACCATGATGGATATTCTAGCGGGAAACGTCTCCAAGGACGTCGAGGAGTCTCGACCCCTCTCCGAGGTTATTAAGCAAGCAGAAGGTCGTTCCGATTACGATGCCGCACTCATCGAGCAAGTTTCCATCCACTGTGCCCCCGGCGACGCGGTCATAGAAACACCGAAGCCCACGCCCCCGGTATCACCACGCCAGCCCTTCGGTATTCCTTCGCCCGATGACCCCGATCCGTTTGGCGTCCTAGCCCTCGAGATGGCCGGCCTCGAGATCCGTGAAGCTGGTACCCGACTTCGACCTGCGAGTAGCCAGTTCGAGTATGTTCCGAGCCCGACGAGTCCACTTTTCCCACGCTTCAGCAAGCGACAGAGCATCGATACGATGGCGACGCGAAGCAACCGAGGCAGTTGTCTGTCGGTTCGCACAGAGAACACGCACACAACAGATGCTTGCACTCAGACCGAGACCTCAAACACGCCACACACAACACCTAGCCTGGCTCACAGCGATGACAGCCGTGACCGAGCATCTCTAGAGAAGATGAGGGGCCTAGAGAATGTCATCGAGGAGGAGGTCGATTATACCAAGATCGACTTTTCTCCCATTAGGCAGTTTAGCAATCAACATTCTCTCGATGGCATGGCCATGATTGACAGCTCAACTAGCACCGACGATGACCGACACACTGACCGCGACTCGACCCGGTGCGATGAAACCGTAGTTGCTGCCGATGTCCCTCTCCCAATCGAGACTGTGGAGGAGGATGATGATGGTGACGATGCTGACGACGAGGATGACGAGCTTGACGACGACGACGAGCCTGTTGTTGTTTTCGAGGTGGCATCGGCCGTGCAGCCTGTACGGACTGCCGTCGTATCATCTCAAGTTGTCCAGGCCAAAGGCTCTATCGTCACCATTCCAAAGAGGATCCCCCCACCATTGCCTCTTCGCAACCCCGCTCGCAGCTCCCAAGCCAAGAGTGATCTTGGCGATGTGAGTGGACTTATGAGCCCTGCCCGGAGCTCTTTCGCCAGCGACGAGCGTTTATCCGTTGCATCAGAGCCCACTATTGCCATCATCGCCCAAGAGAAGCCCAAGGTTGAAACACTGCAGGTTACGCCCGCTGTCGAGTTTAAACACCTTGCACCTCGCGACATTCCTACGCCTGTTTCTCTTGACTCTGAGGACAACGCCAGCTTTAAGTCTTTGGCTGATACCCAGTCAGCTAGCGTAGCGGACTCTGCCGAAGAACATGGCTCGAAGGCTCAGCAAACAATAGTCGACATGGCCTCCGCCGCGACTGAGGTGGCGCCTGCTGCTACCATTGTCACCATCGCCTGATTTGGATATGACAAGCAAAGAACACAAGAGTTTCGAAATGAAAAGGGCCGACCCTCATCCGGGGGTATTGTACAACACTTTATAAAGTATACGAGGCATGGCAATGCACATCATAACACACCGCCGCCTCTTAATGACCCCAGTCTGCAATGTCACTGCAGACAAGCTAGTCAACACCACTAGCTTCTTTTTTCTCTTTTTGTTTTAACGACTGGGAGGATTTGGAAAGAACTATTCAGGAGGATGCATTATTCTTGGAAGAACTGGGGCTTTTCTTGATGGTCCCTCGCTCTATGAAACTGGCGTTTGTGAGGATTCAGGGCCTTTGCTTCCCTATTCCAACGGGAAACTCGGGGGCGAAATTCTTTTACAATTACTTTTAATCTTTACGCGGGAACGGGATTGACAGGGTGGGTGGCTGTTTAGAGACGTGACGGCCTGTCAGATGCGGGATTCTCAAGTTTAGGCGCAGGAAGGATAGATGAGTCTCCGAAGAACAAGAGAATCGATGGATATGCCGATAGAGAGATATGATTGCTGAAGGACGCCGGCTAGTCTTGGATGGTGAAATGGTCTTGACAGAAGGCATCAAGACGGATTAGCTACGGGTTTTCTTCGCCTGCTTCTTGTTAATTTATACCCAAATTTCATATTTGATTACTTTCCTCACCTCGAGATTACAGTAGGATGACCTGTGAGTTCTAAGAGCTGCTTTATCTTAAAGCTTCGTTGTGATATGGAATCCTCCTGTTCTCTCGATGTTGGGGATGAAGTGCCCAATGTTATACACTCACTCCCCACAAAGGCCCACCCCACCCTTGCCACACAACTGCCGCGGGCAGGTGTCACCAGCCTTACGCTGGCTGCCCGATTCCAGCCGCAGTTCCAGCCACACCCACCAGCCCCCTTTAACCTGAGTTTGACTCGACAATGAAAGGAGCAGCGCAAACACTTTTTTAGTGCATTTTGATAGAGTCGCGACAGCAACGATCCATCGCGCACCCTAGCAATCCCAAGTGTTCATTGCCGTGTCAGCCATTACGAGTCCACCCCAATCTCTCTCCTACGACGCATATTAAACACAGCGACTCTATAGCACAGGGCGCCACTTCGTTTTGTTAAAACCCAACGCCAATCGAGAAATTACCCCCACGCGACGGCGAAAGCAAAACGGACCAACCTAGCCTCATCCTCCCCGCCCCCCCGGTCCAACCCCGCGAACGGAACCATTTTTTTTCTTTTCTAGTCGGGAAAAGGGGAGCAAGTAGCTCGTAGGCACAATGTCGGGAAGCGCGGCGAAGTGGAAGGAGGAGCAGATCCTCGTGATCTGCCCAGGGAGCAAGACGACGATGGCGCAGCTGGGATGCAACGAGCTGACGCCGCCGGTGCATCGGATCCCGACGCGCATGTTTAGGGATCCCGAGGATGGCGGGTGGAGGCCGTATCACACGTTCAAGAGGAAGAAGGCGGGCGCGGGGAAGAAGCAGCAGCAGGCCGAGGGGGAGGTGCAGCGGGTGCAGCAGAATGGGGAGGCGGTGGAGGATGATGAGTGGGAGTGGGTTGAGGATCAGGATTCGAGTGAGGGAGCGGTATATCCTATGCAAGGTGAGTTGGGAAAGACGAGAGGGAACCTAACTGATCTCGGGGTGTGAGTTCTCTTGCTAACTTGCACTCTCCCGTAGCCGGTCGCATCGTCAATATGCCCGCCTTCCTCGCCTTCCTAGACCACATCCACAGCATGCTCACAACAACATACCACAACACGCCCATCGTGTTAATGGCATCCCCGCAATGGACGCGCGACTGCATCGAAGAAATCACCCGTTACATATTCGAAAAGACAAAGACGCCCTCCCTCTGCCTAATCCACTCCGCGCTCGCAACGCAATACGGCCTCCGCTGGCCCAACATGACGGTAGTCGACATCGGCTTCGAAAAAGTAGACGTCACCTGCATCTACGACGGCAGCGTAGTCAATCACATGGACATCGGCGTGCCCTACGGCAAGGTCCAGGGGATCCAATCGGGCGGCGAGGTATTCACGCAAAAACTCCTGGGCCTCCTGCGCGACAAGGGTTTTAATTATGACATGGCCGAGCAGCTGAAGAAGAGCGGTATCTGCGAGGTCCTCGCCTATAACCCGGACGTGCCGCCCAATTACATGGAGCTGCCCAAGGAGAATGCGGACCCGGCGGGCGGCGCCGCGTTGGGGGCTGGTAACGATCCTGTCAAGGTTGCGGCGGAGGCGGCGAGGGTGCCGTTGATGCTTGATGAGGAGGATGCGGAGGAGAGGGGGGTGGATTCGGATGGGGTGTTGGATGTGGCTACTATTGTCACGAGCGGGCAGACGAAGGAGTTTTTGGCGAAGAAGGAGAAGGAAAAGGGGAAGGGGGGTAGGAAGGGGAAGGATAAGGAGGGAGCGGATGGGCAGAATGTTAGGACTGGGAGGCTGCCTAACGCGAAGAGGATGCGGAACGTTTTCCATTATGAGGAGGTTATTCAGGAAGAGGTTCCTAAGCCGAAACCTGCTCCCCCCGCTGCTGCTGCTGCCGCCGCCCCTAGCACAACCACCACCGCCGCTACTACCACTACCGAGAACGGCGTTGAGAAGCCCGCGGAAGCTACCGAAGGTGGTGAGAGCAAGCCTGCCACCGTAGAGGGAGCCCCCAAGCCAGAAGGCGAAGACGCCATGAAAGTCGACGCGGCACCCGAACCAGCCCCGGCGCCTAAAGACGAAGGCCCCGTCGAAACGGAACTCCGAGCCAAGCTCGTCCGCCGCGACGTCGAAGTCGGCCTCGAACGCTTCATCTTCGCCGACCGCGAACAAATCGACCGCATCACCTCCCTCATCTGGAAGACCGTCCAGGGCATCCCGGACATGTTCATGCGCCCCGCGTGCTGGGACCACATCGCCATCGTCGGAAACGGCTCGCGCATCCGCGGCTTGCGCGAGAACATCATCCAGACCCTCACGGCGCGGCATCTCATCTCGCCTTCGTCCGCTACCATTTTCACGTCCGAGTTGCCGTCGAACATGGCTACCCCCACGGGGACGGGTTCCCAGACGCCTACGGGTTCGTTTACGGGCACGCCCCATCAGCTCCCCACGTCTGGCGTAAACCCTCTGCTTCAGGCCGCTACGACGGCTACCCTCAACGCCGGGCTGCTAGCGGGCCCCGGAGCCCCCGCCAGCGAAGTCGGCGGCGCGTCGAGCGGCACGTCGCATCGGTTCCATAGCCAGACGCCCACGAGCATCAAGCTCGCGCCGCTGCCGACGTATCTCTCGGAGTGGTCGAAGAACGGATACGAGGAGGCCATGTTTTTGGGGTCGCAGGTTGCGGGGAGGATTGCGTTTTGCTTGCATAATCTTGATGGGCCGAATACGGAGGCGCAGAAGAAGATGAGCTTGAGTCGCGTCGAGTACAAGTATGTTGTCACTTCCTCCTTTTTTTTTTCTTTTTTTTTTTTTTTCCCCTCTGTGTTTTCTTGGCTTTCTTCTTTTACTAACAGAGCTGCAGTGAACTTGGACCAAAGGGTGTCCGGAAGCACTCGATGCTTGCATAACTTCTGAATCCCTCCTACCATTCAAAACGATGTTTATTAGGGTGTACCTGAGGTGGCAGGAAACACAGGGCTGGGTGGGATGCGGACACGGTAGAGAAAATGAGAAAAGAAAAAGAAACAAAAGCACAGCCTTATGGGCAAGGAGGCTTCGGGTGGGTTTTTTTCATGTGGATCTGGATGTAGGCTAATGTTCTTTCGTCCGTTGTGTTGGTTTGTTACTTTCCTTTTGTTTCCTCGTGTGCACTTGAGTAGTTTTTAATGTACAATAAAAGGGAACGCGACAAGATAGGCTCTTCAGGCCGGGGTGCTACCTGCTCAGGTGGCGTTTCGTTGCAGAGTTGACAAACATTGCGAGTCTAACACCAGTCACGAAGAAACCTTGTTGAGGATGGGCAAGGCACGAGGGATAAGACTCGGTTTAGGTCACATCAAAAGACGGAAAAGAAGTTTCTCAAATGCTTATATTCATACCAATGCTATCGGGATTCTGATACCCATCGCTCCCCTTTCCCCTTCCTCGTTTCGTAACATTCTAGTTAATCCGTAATGGTGTCACACAATGTAAAATGTCAAAAAGAAACGAAACGAATAAAAGATAAGATGCTGGTGTTATACGAAAAAGACTGTGGCTCAATTCCTTCGAAGCCGAGTCTCCCTCACAAGAAAAAAGAGTTAATAATTTTCGCAATTCCTGACAAAAAACAAAAGCCTCCTTGAAAAACGCCAGCATCAAAAAAACAAGATGATTCGAATAGGAGTTGTGTGAAAGATAATAATCAACACCCTCTTTCGTCATATGCATCATCGTCTCTCCCTCCCAGGGATTCTTTGGATTAAGGTAGGTTCGTCGCATCGTGAGTGGTGGCTTTAAAGTTGCCGAGTTTGGTTTAGCGGACGGATTCGATCGATGATCGTCGTTACATGCAGCAACTTTCGGGGTCATGTGGGCTTTTGGAGAGTTTGCCCTGAGCCAACCTTTTTCATGTTCCCTTTCCTCGTCTTTTTTTCTGCTCCTTCAACATGCCAATCCATTTCGTAGAAAAAAAAAAAAGCACTCTTTCTATTCTTTAACCGTCAAACTGCGAGGTTTGGGGGACAAATCATCTACGCCGCATCAGCAGCAGCAACGGGCTGAGGCACCCTGGTAACCTGGAGACCAGCCCTGATGATGCGCTGTCCGGTGGAGTCGCTGATGTACGACATGTCCTTGTTCTCGAATTGAGCACGCTTCCAGACCTCGACCTCGCAACCTCCACGGAGGACACCGACACGCATGGTGGAGAGGAGGTTGTGGGCGGCGTTGGTGTGGTCGTAGACACCGCCATTGAAGACGGCGGTGGCGTCCTTACCGATGGCGGAGTTGATGAGAGCCTTGCCACCGGGGTGGTCGTTGATGAAGTCACCAATATCGTGGATGACACCGGCGATGGCGGTGAGCTTCTTGCCCCTCTCCTTGCAGTCGGCAACGAAGTCGTCCCAGTCAACAACGGGGAGCTGCTCAAGAGGTACACCCCAGTCGAGGGTAGCACGCTTCTGGTCGAGCTTCTTCTGGAGCTGCTGGACACGACCCTTCTCGATTTCGTTGGCGCGGAACTGCTTGAGGTCGTAGGCGAGGCCGAGCTGCTTCCAGACCCAGATGTGCCACTTGGTGGGGTCGTACTGGTACCACTCGATGGCGTTGCGGTAGTCGGAGGGGAACTCGTGGTGGAAGTTGTGGTATCCCTCACCAAGGGTGACGAGGGCGGTGATGACGTTGTCACGGGGAGAGTTGCGGTCGTCGAAGGGCTGGTCACCGATCCAGTGGGCGAGCGAGTTGATGCAGAAGGTGGCCTGCTGAACGATGAAAATCTACAACTCATTCGTTAGTTATCAATGCGCGATGCCACTTCTTCACCGGCCGCATTAAAAATAATCAAACTTACTCGGAGAATAGCACCATAGATGAAGCCGCCAAGCCAGTCGTTGAACATGAGACCACAGAAAACGGTGGGGAAAATGACGCCCATGACGAGAGTGCACTTCAGGAAGTGCTTGTGCTGCCAGACGACGACGGGGCACTCGTTAAGGTCGGTAATGTCAGTTCGACCAATGCGCTTGGGGTCCTGCTTGAAGATCATCCAGCCCATGTGGGAGTAGAGGAGACCCTTGCGAACGGAGTAGGGGTCCTTGTCGGTGTCGGTGTATCGGTGGTGAGCACGGTGGTCCCTCGACCACCACCTGATGGAGCCCTCAACGGCGGCAGATCCAACAGCAGCGAGGTAGATCTTGAGAGGAAGGCATGCCTGGTAGGACTTGTGCGCCCAGAGACGGTGATAACCTATCGTCGTGACCTCGTCAGCAAACACTAACCGGAAGAATCATGCAGGTAGACTCGGACACCGTCTTCCTCTTCTTTCGAGCGGGTTAGTTTCAACTTACCAGCAGTAATTCCGAGACCGCTGTTGAAGTAGTAGATGAGAGTGAAGATGGCAGTGTTGAGCTGGAGAGGCACCCAGTACGAGGCGATGAGGCCCGCCATGGGAATGAAGACGACGAAGGTCGTGTTGAGCCAGTTGATATGTTGGTACCAGTTGGACCAAGTCATGGGCAACTCGGAAATGTGAGGCTTCTTCGGGCCGCTCTCCTTCTTAATGCCGGCAGCCCTCAGAGGCTTGTAATCTGTCGTGCCATCGGGGAAGGCATCGACGCTCGACGACTTGGCCGACATGTTGGCGACTATCCTGACTGGTCCACCACTTAGAACAAGGAATTAGGAGGGAGATGTGATGCACGACTCTGGTGTGATTAAGAGTAGAAGGAAAAGAAGAACAAGAAAAAAAGAAAAGACAATGGGAGTCCTCGCTGATTAGTGAGGTGATGGTGAGTACGTTGAGGAACTATACACCATGAGAATCCTGGAGAGGAGGTCTGGGTGAAGGGGAACAAAAAAGTGAGGGAGGATATGACGGCGTTAAAAACTAAAAAAGTTCACAACCAGGATTAAGAAAAGAGGACCTGCAGGCACTCAGACTTGTGTCAAGGAGGCAAACTGCGGTTCCCGACGGAGGCGGAGGGATCAAGGGAAGGTTGGGGAACGATTGGAAGGCGTGACAAGAGCGTGGGTCCCTTCTGAAAATGTGTTGAAGATGGGGTTGGGACTGGGATTGGGGGGGAGATGGGGGGAGATCAGGGACTCGGAGGTACACGCCGGACAGGCGGTAATTCGGTGTGCGAGGCAAGTACCTATGTTGTGCTGGTGGATCCGGGGGCCTGGAGTGGGAATTTTGTGGTGACCAAAGATGGCGACAAAGTGATGGATCAATGGCTTCGTTTCGCCTCCTTCGACCGAGGAATATCACGTCGTTCACAGGCGTGACTCCAGCCTCTGATCGAATGATGTGCCTCGGAAGATGTCAGCTCGTGGGTTGCAGTGTTGAGGACTGGAGAAAAGTAAGAGTCCAGACAACTACGAAGTATGGCGAAGCATGTCTTTGAAGACGAGTACGAAAGTACGAAAGTACGGCAGTACGGCGAGAGCAATGTCAAGTAAGCATGTTCAGCTCAACCGAGACTGGAGCATCGAGGTCTGGAGTGGTGTACTTTCGTAGTGGTTGAGTACGCGTCGTGTACACCGTACTCGGCTCGTCTTTGTCCGCACCAGCCTACGAATTGGCTCCTCTACGTGCTACGAGTACGAAGTACACTTACAGAGTACACACTTCAAGAGGCAAGTAATTGTAATTCGCTGCATCAACATCAAGCTCCAGTGTTGCTGCAAGTGTTCATAAAACTGTCAATGACAACATCCACTTCGTAGTTTACTTCGAAGGCGTTCACGCAGTTCCTCCCAGTTTCCTCCGTGTTAGTCGAAAGTGGACCTAGTGGAAATCCACTTCACACGCCGCACTTCCCGATCTGATTGGGTTCTCGCCCCAACAATATTGCCAAGCCTCAACACTTCTGCACCCCTGTCAACTCTGAGGACGAGCAGGGGTTGGCCGCACCTCAGTTGTTGGGGTTCTTGGTGGGGTTGAGCGGGAAAAATGTCAATAGTCACAGCCGCGTACCGAGACTTTTTTTGATTTGCTTGGGGGAGCTCCCGCCTGTCTGCGTTCGGGAACATGGATCGAAAAAAATTAGCTGCTAATCAATCAGAAAAAAAAAAGGCCGGAAAATATTTTTCATGCTTCAATAGGCGTTGAAGCATCAGATTGATTGATTGACCGCAACTCCCTGCGTACGAAGTAAGGACCAGGCTGGCATTGAACTGCACTCTCCCTTTCTGTCCTCATGCACGAATCAATTGATATTACCCTGAGCACCTCCCATCTTCATTCCTGAAATACAGGGCAGACGCAGGGAGACAATCGGAGAGCTCCAGCTGATGCAGGGAGAGGAGAACCAGATTGCGCAAGGGCTGCTCAAAGCTCTCGTGGATGACGAACTGGGCTCAGTAAGCTCGGTCGCAAGTAGTCTTGATTGGAGCAATCCGAGCCTTACAACTGTACCCCCTACATGTCTCTACTTGTACCTGAACACATCCTGATCTAAATCTTAGTGAACCTTTCCACACATCGCACCAATCGTTAAGCTCGGAAGTGCTGCGTCATCCAGTTTCTAGGCTCTGGTCCAAGGTGTCCCAGCAGTAAGGTACGACGGAGCATTGTAAACGTTTAGCAAAAGCAAGAATTATTTCCAGCGCCACATGTAAACTACGAAGTACACTACGCAAAGAGGCTAGGGCACATGTTCATGTCCAAACAGAGCAGTTCAACAACTTCTGAGAAAAAGAGATCAATCTGATCTAACCTCCTCGGCTCCCCGAGTCCCGGTTGGGGAATAAATCTGACCACTTGCCTCAACTTCTAAGCTCCGGATCTTTCTCGACGCTACCACGAGAATCCCTGAGGCACACCAACCAAACAGCTCTCCCGTATTTGACAATGATCTCCCATCAAGCCACAAAATTCCCCTTGCTTGTCATGCGGATGCGCCCATAATATGAATCTTCGTAAATCGCATGTTTTGTCTGGACGAGAAGGAAAAAACCAAGGACAGATTTGATACGGGGGCAATCAATTTGTGGAGTGTACTTCGTAGTTGAACATTGATCCAGTCAACAACCAGGCATATCTGGGGTCATCAGGCAAGTTCCCTCTTTCTTTCTGCGGAATGGCCATTGGTCCTAGGCATTTTTGTTTGTTGAACAGCCAGACCACTCACTGGTTGCATATCTGCAAATGCCGAGCATCAACGGCTTTAGCTCCGAACCTGTTGTGCTCCGACAAGCCACCTCGGTGTAACGGAATCGAGAGCCTTCCAGATCCAGCGTTGCCCCCAACCAAGTTCTTATTCTTCTTGAGCCAACCACGATTGCTTACGTACTTTGCATGCCGTTTCCCTTGTAGCACACGATACACTTCACTGAGGTCTTCCAGAACTCTCACCCAGTTCAATGTTCCCAAACCAGCCCCCAAGCCGAAACCCCACAATACCCACTCTCGCCAGGAAATCCCCGGACGACACGGACCCGACCCTCTCCAGTTCTCCCGATGGCGCCGTTTCCGCCCCAGGTCTCCCTGTGCTGTAAGTGACGATCAACCGCCCCAAAAAGAATTCCCACAGTAAAAAGAACCCCAACGTATATCCAAAAACCGCATGTTGTCTCGCGCCACTTCTTTGCCTATCAATTTCTTCTTTCTTTTTGGGTGCCAGTGAACATGAGATGATTTACACTGCTGCTCGCTGCTCACCGCCCCCAAAATAGGGTTTAACAGCAGCCCAAGATCGCCGAGAGAACAATCCATTGCAGTTTCACTACTCTCTCTCAAAAGAAAAATGGGCAAACATCCCGCAAGCAAGGGGCGGGTCTTCCCGGGTCTTGGCCTTGGCAGGGATGTTCACATGTGATATTGATTGCTTCTCCATCTCCCCAGGCTGACGGGGGACGGTCTTGAACGAGTCCCGCGTTGGGAGAATCTCTGCTACGAACGCCACATGCGGGAACCCTCCACCACCTTACCACCTTCTCAACGCGAGTGATACCAAAGGGATCATATGACGGGGAAAAGAATCCAAGAGTTATGTATTTCTAACCAGCTGCGGTATCTCTACCAGCAAACTCCTCATACTAACTTTGATATCAAGTTCCCAAGCCACCATGTGGCTTTTTTTTTTCTGGCCCGTATCCTTGTTGGAAGGCTACTCAGGCTCCTTTTTTCCCCCCTCCCCCCAAGAAGCGATAAGCGAACACAAGAGACTGGTGGTCCGCCCCTAGGTATTATCAGAAATCCGACAGATGATATCCTGAATAACCCGTACGCCCAGCTATAGACCATAGGAATTCCCAAAGAGGTAAGAAAACAAAATCGTAATGGGAATTAGAGACTCGTGTGAGAGAGAAGAGTGTTCATGATGTTGAAAGACAAAGGGAAAATAAGAAGTGTATGCCGCCCGCCGCTCCTCGTTTTCTGTACATTATGTATACTGAAATCATGTCAGGGTGCTGTGCTGCATTACTTCGTGTTTTTTCTTAAAATATCGTAAATCCGTAAATGTCGTCGCGATAGTTATCTTAGCCGTCCTTGACGTCCACGACAGCCGTGACTGGAATCTCTTCCAGCCCTTGCATTGCCGTCGACATACCGGGAGGCGTAAATACTAGGTCACGGCCGTCCAGCGACGTTGGGAATCCAGGCATGTCGCGTATGGCATGCTCATCTTCGCCGCCAACGCCTGCAAGGATTAAGAGTACTTCCTCCTCCGAGCTCCTGCACGGGAGAGTCTGGATTTGAATGCTGCGCTGAGATACCTCCTTGTCATGGGACGAATGTTGCGTCGGAGCTTTCGCGGCCAGAGTATCGGTGTCGGTATTGACGCCGTCTCTCACGCCGCTCTCGTCATCATCTGCTGAGATGACCACCGCCACTTCTCTCCCATTGACCTTGGGTGGCTCTCCCGGTTCTGTTAGACCCGCTGATTCACCAGACTTCTCGTGCATGCCGGATTCTGAGGCCGTCGTCATCTCCTTCGTTCCGCTGTCAATCTGTTCCTTGGGTTCTGTGATCCCCGCCACCGATAAGATCCCCAGCCCGTTGGCGAGGATTGGCCCACCTTCCATATCATTGACATGTTCGGTTGGTCCTGCCTCAGCGTCCCGATTTACCACGTTAGCAGGATCCGTGTCGGTGGCTGCTTGCACATCGGCGGTTGCATCAGTTGCACCACCTCCGTCCCGAGCTTCGAGCACGATAAATTTCTGCTGGGGAGTCGATCCATCATCATCGGCATCACCAGTAGCCACCATCTGTGGGCTGGTTGCCTCCTTCTCCCTTTCGCTGCCCGCGTATTCATCCATGTCGCGCACCACCAAAGATTCTGCACACGCGTCCGACAGTTTACTCATATCATCCTCTTTACGAGCCAAGTCTATTGACTCGGCATCCTCGGCATTCGCATCCCATCCAGCATCGTCGCTGTACGATGCGACGTTCGCCGATCGACTGCGTGAGCGAGAGTCACCGCCATGAGCCCTGTGCATGTCGTACTGCCCGAAGTTACTCGGCAGCGGGCTTGGTGGCGATCGCCCGCGAGGCGGGTAGCCATAGGGCGCATCGTAGCCGGCAAAACTTGCGTCGTCAGGGTGCATGAAGCTCGTGTAAGTCCACCGGTCCGACGGGGATACCGCTCGGATCTCGGGAATTCCGTTTGTGCGCGCTCCCTCCGAAGGATACCCGTTTCGAAGATGACTACCATACTGAGAGGGTGATCGTGCCATATGTCGCACACTCCCGTTAGACAGTCCTGAAGGAAATAGACAGAGAAGAGATGCGGCCTGGAGTCTCATCCGAGGTTCGTCGCTAAGGCAGATCTCGACGAGTCTTCGGTACCATGAAGGAACATCCACGTCCGGTTCAAGGGCCAGCCTGGGACCGTACTTTTCAGGTTCATCGTCCTCCATGGCAAGAGCCCACAGCACCATGCCAAGTTGGTACAGGTCCGACTTGACACCAATATACATCGAGATCCCCTGACTGCTCTTCAGAAGCGGTCTAGCCTCGGGAGGCTCCCATCCAACCGGACAGCCGCGCCTGTTAATGTCGATAATCTTGGCATTTCCCTCGCTGTCAATGACAATGTTTGAGAGGGTAAAGTCTCCCTGAACAAAACCAGATTCGTGAATATCAGCGAGCCCCTGGACTACTTGCTTCGCCCACGTCGCTCGGGTTGTGAAGGGCAATCTCGGGAGCCCTTGTTCGTTATTGGGTCGATGGTCGTAGAGAATATCCATCAGAGAGCCGCGTTCGGCGTAGCTAATCAGCAGACCTTTCACATGCTCATCCTTGTTATCCACCACGACGCCAAAGAAGGTGATAACGCTGCTCGAGTACTGCAGTGAGTACAGTGCGTTAATCTCGTAGATAAATTCGTTGATCGTATCGGGCCCCGGAATCTCCTTTTTAATAAGCACTTGTCCACCTACGTGGACCTTGTAGACAAAGCCCGACATGTGTGAGTCGAAAACGATGTCTCGTTCGCGGATCCGACGGCAGCGGAGGTGCTGAACCTCGCGCACGGGCGGATATGAGATGATCTCCTATTTACTTGGTTAGTACCTCCATCTCCGCGTAAAATGTGGCGGCCATGCGAGTGCATCATAAGTTTGCACCGTAGTCATAGGAGAAAAGATAGAAAGAAACGGGAGAGAGAAAGTAAAGAAAAGGGAAATGAAAATGGAAGGAAAGAGAGAGGCAACAAACATTGAGATCCTCGGCGACATGCACGTGTAACCTGCCATCTGTGGTCTGGAGCTTCAAGTTCGTGACGGTATCGTAGAAGCGAATGGCGCTGAGACTGTCTCGAATTGCCTCGTAGATTTTGGCACTCTTGTCGCGTTGGAACTTGGTCTTCGTCAGCTCCATCTCAAGAGAGTCTTCGGGAGCTTTCCTGTAGTCCAAGGATATTGTAACGCGTCGCCAAACAATTTCAGTTTCGCACGGCTCGCGGTAGGTCACAAAGAACTTCTCGCGGTTCGACTTGTCCCTGAAATGCATGCTGAGGTTCAATATCCACGTAGTCTCGAGCTCTTCTTGGATCTGAGAGGCTGTAATTGATTCTGTTTCGTGAGCCCAAGGGTCTTGGGATTTTTCATCATTCTCTTCGAACTCCGGATTGGGATCCAGATCGATATTCGGATCAGTTTGACTTTCAACATCAAGGCGGCAGAACTCCTCAGCACTATCACTCTGCCACCCCGAGTCATGTGCATTGACTACTTCGGAGGTCGAGAGGTCTTGAGAGCAGCGCGGCGGTTCCAGGAAGTCCGGGGCGCTCGACCGCGGAAGTGTTTCGGTGGCTGTTCTAGATATTCTAGATGTTGTGCGCGAGAGCACGGCGCGCCTATCGACAGAGAGAGCCCTTCGCTCTGCAGGCGTGGGTTGCACAGGTGCGAGATTGGTCCGTTTTTCGGACTGTTGCCTCTTGAATGTTTGCATTCTCGGTAGGCCCGGTACGACTTTCCTCGACACCCGCCGAATCAAACCAGTCCTCTGGGGAGCATCATCTTCGGACTTCTTCGGATCTGACGAGGTCGCGGTTGTGTTGTTACCGTAGCCGAAGAGTAGTCTGCGAAGGAAATTGGTAGTCCCCGGAGGGGGCGTGGAGCTTGGGATATCTGTTTGGGCCATTTGGGGCCGAGGATACGGCTGTCGACGGAAAAAGAGTCGTCGCCGTTCCTTAAGGCGAGTAGTGAATAAGACACACACCTTGGCGAAGGTTTTTGTTTTTTTACTGAGGTAAAAGAGTTGGAGAGCTAGTCGGACCACCTCTCACCTTCTCGGGGAGTTCTAGCCAAGGCTAAGACTGTCGAAGAAGGACGCCGCGAGTTAGCGACCGGGAGATATTCTTCCAACTCTTGGGACTTGACCCCCTCTTCGCTAGCACAAGGCTGGGTTCACAACCGCTGATTAGGTGGGCGGGAGGCGTCCGATAGTACCCGTCCGGAGAATAGGAGTTGGGGAAATGGTATGTCGGTGATACGAGATTCCGCTAACAAGACTGTGAAGACTTGGCTGGCGGAGCACTGGGCCGTTATGTGATATGGGGTACAGAGAGGGACAGCTTGCATGTTAAAACTGGGTATTAATGCAGAGATGAATGGTTGGCCGCAGTGTGAGGGTTTTCGATGATTCTGAACAAAGGGGCTGTGGCACCGGACAGCAGATAGAGACCTGAGGCTCTTCAAGCTCAGGAAAGTCGGGTTCGCAATGCGGTCCCGTCCTTGCCATATATCCGAGGTTCTCGTTCCAGAGAACTGACAGGACAGCCGGCACTACGGAATAGAGACCGTAGAAGAAGAAAAGGAACAAGTAAAGTGGAATGGCCAAATGCCTGAGAAGATCTTGAGAAGTGCGTATGCGTTCTGAGTGGATGGGATTCGTGTGTATGGCTCGTGTGTTGCGCGCGTGTATGACAGCTTTATAGATGGGTATAGAGAGGGCAAAAGGGAGAGCCGACAGGCCAATGGTTCCTCTCACGGAGCCCAAGTTCATGTAACCAGCCGTCCAGTTTCGTGTGACAATGAAGTAGAAGGGTGCGAGGGCCAGGGCGAGGCAAGGCGTTTGAGTATCGGGTGAGGCAACTCAAAGTAGACATTACATCGAGGCAATTAGAGACATGATTAGACGAGAGACGACGTGGGATTTGCGCGAAAGAAAAGACGGGGAAAGTTGGAATGGGATCAATCGATAATTGACGGGAATTTTCTCTCCCTTTCAGTGGGCGGTGTATGGAAGGATGCGAGCTGTGCTATTTGCGCCCAATAAGCCGCCTCATTTCGTTAAAAAGAGACGTCGGCCAGTCAATACTCGAGGGGGGGACGAGGTTACGGTCGACCAAGACGGTCAATTGACGTTATGGAAGTGACAGCACGGAGAAGCCAAACTAGACTTCAGTGGGAAAGGGGAGAGTGGAAGAAGAGATGGTGGAGTGGGTATAAAGCGTTGGACAGGACGACAATGGAGCAATGAGCAGTGAAGGCTTGCAAGTCGGGTGCAAATGAGAGAGATGGGGAGGTCGGGCCTGAGCCGCAAAGAGGCGTCCGGGGTTAGGGCGCGGGTGGAGGGATTGGCCAGCGTCGTCTCGTAATCATGCCAACTATTTATTTGATTCGATCTTCAATTTTTTTTTCACTATTGATTCTCCTCGCATTCTTCTTCCAGTGAATACTTTGCAGGCGTCACCGGGGGGTGTGTGTGGGGGGTGAAGAGGGAGAGGGAGAGAAAATAGCGAGGTACTTCACGAAGGGAGAAGAGAAGGGGCGAGGAATCAGGAGGGGACTAGAGTTGAAAAATTGCGGTGGTTGATTGATGAGTTGTCAGGTCGAGCTTCCTGCTTCCTGCTTCCTGCCTTCCCTGTCTGGGCTGCTAGCTGCAGCGCTGCAGGGTGCAGGGTGCAGGAGTCTACATCGGCGGAGCATGTGCTCGACAGCGGTCGATGTTACAATGTACCAGACGATGGACGATGTGGGATGCGATGTACGATGTACGATGTACAGAAGAGCCATCGTCAGGGTGCAGAGGAAGTGGCCTGTGAGAAGTGTACCGTACCCCATCTGCGAGATTTACATACATGTACAAGTAGGGAGGGCACTACGCCATGTGAGCATCGACAAGTCCAGAGACTGAAGGATGCACTCCTCGCCCCTTCTTTTCCCGAAGCCATGAGACCATGGGCAATTACCTCTTTCCTTGCTGACGTACAGACTAGCAAGCAGAGCAGCAAGTCAATCGTCATGTACTTGGTGTTGTCATATCGTGCCTGCCATTCGACGTTTGCTCAAGCTTCCTGTCTCTACTTCGTACTTCGTAAACCCAGCATGGCGAGCTTCTGCAGCCACCTGAGAAAAAGAGCGATTAATCAGATGTGGAAGGAACAATGAAACGACGTTTTCCTCTCCGTGCGTCGCGCGGTTTCTAGCATTTCAATATTCCCTGTCCAAATGAGCTCAAAATCCAGCTCCAGCTCCAAAGCACGGCCTGCACTTGATCTGTAGCTGAAATCTGAGTTTCTATCTATCAAACACTGCCATGCTCCTGCATCATTCCCTCATGTGGTTCTGGGACTCCTGTTTCGTCGGCTGTGTCGTCTCCACGATTTGTTGGTGGCACTGAACCTGCGGGAGAATAACATCGGAAGACTCATCATCTCCGTTCCGGTTCGCAGCGTCTTGGGTCTACAGAGCACCAGCCGAAGCCTGACTTGACGATGATGAGGTGAGATCAATTGAAACCCAACGGGAGAAACTAGTTTACTTTATTTCCACCGACAGAAGCACAAGGACGGGTGGCGTTCATCCCATAAAGTGAAGTCTCAATGGACCATTCGACAGTACCGTATCTACCAACCTACGAGTATGAGTACTCGATGTTTGTTATAGGACACATCCCGTCTCATGGCACCAAGTACGAAGTAATAGCGGCTAGAGCGGGAGCTAATGGCGTCGAGTCGTCGAAACTCAGGAACCCCCCGAACCACCCCACATTTCCCGTCCCTCCTCTCGATAGGCGGTGCGCGCTATAGATCGACGATCCGTTGTCGCTCCATCATCAGAGCCCCGTTTACGACTGCACTGCGATCCAGCTTCGAGCATGCCGGTGCTTGTTTTCACTACTTCTCGGCCGTTTGGCTATGATAGGGAGAGAGCTAAAACCTCGTTCTCTTTGAGCAGCTACCTCATATACCTACACTTCGGTATGCTCAATGGTCCTTGTCGGTTACTGCTTTGACCTTGGCTCTTTCATCACCGCCTTTTGCCCTGCCAGGAACCCAACCCTCCTTGGCTCCACAACCCAAACAAAACGGGCCCCCATCTGGGACACTACTCTGCTCATGCTATATATAATACGGAGTACGACCACCTACGATTCCAAGAGCCATTGATCTATCAGTCTGGATTTTTCTCAGGGATGGACGACAGATATCCAAGCCCCCATCTCGGACCCTGCCGGCAACAAGGCTTTCTCACAGCGACCCCACCTTTGCAGTGCTGTCCGTTTTGACATCATCAAGGGTCCTTGGTCGCAGATCCAGCCGATCCCATGGGCAGAGTAGATTCCCATCAAATGCAGGAGCTGTTTCGGTACTCAACAATGCCTCCTCCTCTCCGACATTCGGCCTGTCTTGGTGGCCCATCGAGGGGAAAAAAAAACAATATGGGCACCCAACCTGTGAATTGGCCTGAATTGATATTTGTGCCTGACCCAGATAACTCCGAGCCCGCCCAGAGGGTTCATCCCCCTCCCCCACTTCGCCCCCCGGGATTAATCCATGCTCCAAGCACCCAGAGGCTCGGTTCTCAAAGGTAGGCATGCCGGTATCAACGAAACAAACCCTACCAATTCAATTTTGGTGCTCCCACCCATCGGTAGCTCGGCTTCGCCTATGCTCTCGAAGCTCCTGTCAGTTCACCCACACAAGAGCCCCGCGGGCCTCTCATTTGTGTGGGATTCACGATGCAGACCGCCTAAAAAAGGAATCCCTTCTCGGAATATTGTATTACGAGGAGAGTCCACGAGGTGCTATAACCGTACACCCCCCTCATACCTTTACCGTCTTGGGTTTCCTTCAGGCATGGGCACAGGTCGCTAGTCCACACTTGGGGCTGCCGCTCTGCGACTGGCGCAGCATTGATTCTTCATCTGCACCGCCTATTCGACCTTCAGATCCCTTTTGTTGGCCAATCGACAGAACCTGGGGCGCGTGTTGTAAAAAAGGAGGGTAGGTCACCCAGAATCCTACCCTACTCTAAAGTCACGGTCAGTGCAGCATTCTCAGCGGGCTGCCGGAGATCATCACCAAAGACGAAGCAGGTAGGCGAAATGCCAGCTAAGAGATTTGTGGCCTGTCCCTGCTCCGATGCCCCATTTCGTCGACTGATTCCAGCGAGTACCCTCCCTCATCACGCTACATTAGACCATCCTTATGGATGCGTGATATCTCTCATAAAAGTCCCGTGCCCTCCAATCCAAAAGGGATTCAAAACCGGATTGTGGATTTTGCTCATCGGTCTAGCATTAGCACCGCCTCAGTGGCACGCACCCCCAATGGAAAAACAGGACAGACAAAAAAGGAAGAAAAATACGGCGGACCGAAGAGTCCGGGTCAAACACCCCCCAAAAGGCCTGATCTCCCCTAACCCTCTTGGAGCTTGAGCCAACACCAATCCCAGGACCCCACGTCAGCAACCACCAATTTGCCAATCTCATCATAACACTCCGCGACTGATTTCCTAGATTGGTAGCTTGTTAAAATGTCGTTCACAACCGACGTTGCAGCCCTATGCCCGAGTGATTAGGCAGGAAGATTTTCGGAAGCCACTCTGGCTTCATTTAATCACTCCATACGATCTGTGCTTCGTAATTGTTTTATTTTGTGCTGGAAGGGGAAACGAGGGTGACGTGAGCTGGACGGAGCGTAGAAGTGGCAACGGTCATCCGTATCTTACGGAGTATTACACGCAGACTTGGGAGTGAAATGGGAAAAGGGGTGCAGGACGGGTCCTTGCATCCCAGCCTGAGGCGAGAATTCCGAGATGCATCGTCAATCTTGTTTCTCTCTGTAGCGTCCTTCACTTTTGGCATCCGCTTTTGGCATCCACTGCGCGGCTCTCCATGCCCTGGAGAGGAAGATCGAAGAGCTGCCAACAGATCAGCCCTCTCTGAAGCCCCAACACATTTGGGAGAAAATACAAATCACAGATCGAAGGATCACCTTGCCAAGTCTCAAAGGGAGCAAATCCAATGCTCATCGCGTCATCTATTCGGTATTGTACAAGGTTTTCCGCCCCTTTCCTCCTCCTATCTTTCTAAACCTTCCAAATGTATGTGTACGTTATGATATACAAAAATACATAACGTCGCTCAGGAGTGAGGTATTATCTGTTCAACGTGCAAGAAAAAAGAAGAAGAAAAAAACACAGAAGAAATAAAAGACAACAGGAAGGGAAGAGTACGGAAGAAGATGGAAACAAAGCAAGGCTGCGTGTTACCGCTGCCCTGCTGTGACGATGAAGAAGGGACGGGGAAACCATGAGGCTTCTTCACTTCTCATCCCTCAAACGCCCCCTACCACTCAATTTTGTCCACCCTCCCCCGTTTCGGCAGCCTCCCTTTCGGAGACAACGAAAGTGCAGGTTCGGGCGAGGCAACAGGTGGCTGTTCTTTTTCGGTGAGCCCTGAGGCAGGGCGGAAAGGGAAGATGTTGAAAAAGACATTACCGCGCAAGAAGCAAACGCCGGCGGAAAATCAACAACGCTGTCTACCATTTTCCCAGATGATGTGAAAAAAGTGTAAAAAAAAATGCAAACCAAACGGGGCGTTGGCACCGTAGGTAGAAACCTCTTTTCATCAGTCTTCTTCCTCCGCCTCGTCCTTCTTGTTCTTCTTCTTCTTCTCCCGCGCCCACTCGCAAATCTTACAGGTATTGGCCAACTCCTTGTCGATGTTGGGGAAGACGAGATCAAAGACCTCCGAGTACCAGCCGACGGGCTTGCCTTCGATACCTTCCTTGATGTTCTGTGAAAAGAGACGAGTCATTAGTAAAAGGAACACCTTCTTGTAAGATAGAAAAGAAAGGCATGAATAAACTAGAACTTACCTCTGGAAGCTCAAGCCAGTCCGAGAGGTTGTCCTTAGGGAAGATAACCATCTTGCACCCAGCACGGCGAGCGGCAACAGTCTTTTCCCTCAGGCCGCCGATGCGAAGGACCTTACCCGTAAGGGTCAACTCACCCGTCATGGCGATGGTCGGCACTATCGGTTCGTTGAGCGCGAGGGAGAGGAGGGAAGTAGCCATGGTGATACCCGCGGAAGGACCGTCCTTGCGCACCGCACCCTCGGGGACGTGCAGGTGCACCTTGGCCTTCTGGAAGAAGTGGTTGTCGGGGAACTCCTTCACCATGAATGACTTGGCGAAGGAGTAGGCGATTGCGGAGGATTCCTTCATGACGTTCTTGAGGTTGCCGGTAATCTCCAGGTCGGGTCGCGTGTGCGGCCTCAGGGGCGTCTGCAGGATGGACTCGACATACATGGCGGCTCCGCCAAGCTGCGTCCAGGCGAGGCCCATGGAAACGCCTGGCGGGCTGATGTCGTAGAGCCTGTCGGAGGTGAAGACGGGGGGTCCGATGTACTCGGAGAGCCCATCAGCTCCAATGGATACGTGCACGGTATCAGGAACCTTGAGTGCACGAGGTGCTTCTGCAGTCTTGGCAGTTCCTTCTTCCTCCGGTGCCGAGGAGGTCGACGACTCGGATTCGTCCGACTCATGAGAGGACTGGGTGGAAGCCTCAGATGCGGTCTCGCTCGCGGCCGTGTCCTCTGACGAGGTTTCAGCAGCGGTAGAGGCGCCCTCGGGCTGAGCTTCCTCAAGTTGGCTCTCGGGGATATCTTGGACAATCTTGAGAGCAGCTTTCCTGTAAACCTTCTCAATCTGTTTCTTGAGATTCCGCACACCTGATTCGCGGCAATAAGACTTGATAAGTTCGTGAATCGCATCGTCCGTAAGGTGAACATCAGCCTCCTTCAAACCTGCTGCCTCCTTGGCGGCAGGCGCGAGATATCGCTCGGCAATGGCCATCTTCTCATCTGCCACGTAGCCCGACAGAGTAATAAGCTCCATTCGGTCAAGTAGTGGCCTGGGGATAGTATCGGTCATATTGGCGGTACAGACGAAGAGGACCTTCGACAAATCAACGGGTACATCCATGTAGTGATCAAGGAAAGAGCCGTTCTGTTCGGGGTCGAGAAGTTCCAAGAGAGCGGACGAAGGGTCTCCTTGGTATCCGCGTCCGATCTTGTCCACTTCGTCGATGAGAATCAGCGGGTTCTCAGTCTGGCACTTCTTCAGGGCCTGGATTACACGGCCAGGAAGAGCGCCTACATAGGTCCGACGATGGCCCTTGATTTCCGCGACATCAGTGAGGCCGCCGACGCTGAACCGGTAGTACTCCCGGTTGAGCGCCCTGGCAATGGACTTGCCGATACTGGTCTTTCCGACACCGGGAGGGCCGACAAAACATAGGATTTTGCCTTCAACCGTGCCCCGGAGCTTGCCGACCGCAATAAATTCCAATATGCGGTCTTTGACATCCTTGAGGCCGTAGTGATCCTCGTCCAGAACCTTCCTCGCGTGCTTAATTCCGAAATTCTCGACGCTTCGTTGGCCCCAGGGGATCTGAGTGAGCCAGTCTAAATAGTTCCTGGTCACGTTGAATTCAGACGCCGCCGTTTCCAAGTGTGCCAGCTTGTTAATTTCTTCGTCAAACACCTTGCGAACTGCCTCAGGCATTGCGAGCTTGCGTGCCCGCTCCTTGAACTTCTCGATAAGCTTGTCCTTGCCGTCAGTCTCAAGGCCAAGTTCACGTCGAATACCCTTCATCTGCTCCATCAGCCAGTATTCGCGCTGACGTTTCGTAATCTTGTTTTCGACATCCTTGCTGATCTTGGACTGAAGCTGAGCGTTCATAAGCTCCTTCTTCAGAAGGGTGAGGGCCTTGTGCATACGATCCTCTACATCCAAGCTAGCCAGGATCTCCTGCAACTCGGCAGTCTCGCCGGAAGAAACAGCAGCCGCAAAATCAGCAAGTTTCGCCGGGTCAGCCGTGACGTTTCCAGTCTGGCTCATGGAGAAAGTAGATATTTGGTCCCGGAACAGGTTGTTGATTGATGCCACCTCCTTGAAGACGTTGACGATTTCGTTCGTAACGGCGCGGACAAAGGGACTCTTCGGATCGTAGGGCTCTTCGCTGAGGTTCTCAACATTGACGAGACTAACGGGGTATTTCTTCAGGAAGCTGGTCGGTTCGTATGGCTGGTTAGGGTCGGGTTTGGGAATAATTGCTGACTCTTCGAAGCTCGCAACGACATCGCCCTTTGGTTCTTCAGCCTCCGCCTGCTTTTGGGGGATGGGTTCGGGGACTGTTGTGGCGACGGTGCCATCGGCCTTCTTTGCATCGGTCGTGGTAGTTGGGGGGATTAAGCTAGAGAGGCGAATGCGGCGGTGAGGGTAAAGAATCGCTGTAATCCCACCGTCCTGGCCATGAATGGGGAAAGCACTTGTGATTTGCGCAAACACACCGACATCGTACACATCATCCACATTCCGTATTACATCATCATCCTTCGCTTCGTCCTTGAAGAGGAAAGTTCCCACATACGGCTGGCCTCGTTTGATCATCTCGGTGATGGCATTGGCCACATGCGGATCCTTAACCGTTATCGCCTTGTAAAATCCGGGGAACAGGGGCCTCTTCGTAATCGGCAGGGCTAGGACTTGAGGATAGACATCGGGAACGACGGGCTTCTGTAGACCCCTCTCTCCTCCTTTCTTCCCCCTCTTGCTACCACCATCCCCTGTGCCATCGCCAGTCGAGCCGCTACCGGAGCTTCCGGCGGAAGAAGCTTTGCCATCCTTGGATCCATTCTCATTCTTGGCGGAAGCTGCTAGCTCATCGTCTTTGGATGATTTTGATTTTTTGGTCTCTTGGGCAGTCGGCTCCTCGGCTGCTTTCGACTCGTCAGGCTTCACCTGGCCTTCGTCTTCATTGGCAGGCTCGACAGACTTGTCGAAGAAATCGCGGTCACCATCTTTGTCACCCTTCCGCCTAGCCGAGCTTGTGGAAAAGGCAGCCAGTCGTTGGGCGTGGATATGAGTATGGGGGGGATTGAGCACAAAGCCCGAGGATCTCGGGTTCGCTCGCGTCAGTAATCGCGTCGTGTGGGCTCTTGATATTCGGGCCTGTGGGTAGACGATGGATTGTCTTAGGCATTGCCGAGATAATTGTGATCGCATGAGCATCTTGCTAGCTTTTTGGCCGGTGACAGCCGCCGAAGGGGCGAGACCAAGCCGAGTAATTCAAACACGCTTTCGAACAAGATTAGGCCGGTAGGGAGAGCTCTAAAAGATAGGACGGATGGAGATGAAAGTAGCAAAGGACAAAAGGTATAAGTGGCCCAGCTCAAGACTGGTTAAAACCACCCGGTATGCATCTAAGATCGTGATTTATAAGAAGTCGGTAGTGGAGTTGATTTTTTTCTCCACTGAACCTCATAGAAACATTTTAGCAACCAGCGATGATGTCGTAAGCATGGCAGCTTCTTCCGAATTGCGGCTCGATCTCGGAATATCATCGGCAAATATCCCCTACGCGTCACAACGCGGTGGGCAAACCGAAAGCCGGCGGCCCTCGAAGCTTATAATTGTATGCCTTGCGATTGCCATTAATTTGGCAACTTGCCTGGACGCCAAACGTTTGATCTATCAATGCGCATTGTATCAATTCCCCGTTGGTAATTGATAAATCGAGAAACCCACGCTATCCAGTTTCCATTTGAGTGTTAGTAGCCGAAGTCTTCATTGAACCCAACCAAATAGCTTAGTCATCAAACTTGGTGACGGCGTTGCGTCAAACTTGGATCGCATCATCACTCACATTAAAATGCAGCGACATAGCTCAACTCTTCAGATCATCTCCTCTTGTTCCCTCTCTTGACTCCGAAAGGAAGGGCAATGGGGCTACAAAATTGCGGAAGTCTAAGCGTGGGCCTCCGATTGCCTCGAAAGCTCTTTACGAAAACTAGAAGATAAATTCTGTTTCTACCTTCCAAACGAGAACTGATAACCAACAAGATGATGGGCCTTCGACACACTCTCCTATTTTGACCCAGGTACCCTCGTAATACAAGTAGTGTTAAGATGGTGGTAGCCTGAACGTTTCAACCCTACCTTCGTCTAATACCGATCAGATAGTATCTTGATCTCTTTTCGGGACTTGGTTTATTTGGATCTAGCCGTAGCTGGCAGTCCTGAGTCTTGGTTCAACAGCCTAAGAACTTAGCAAGTTAGCAGGTTCAAAGACAGCACTGGAGATCTAGCGCTCGAAACAGACACCGTACTAAAATGCATTATCGGACATCACATTGACTTCCTTAGCCCGTTGAAAGGTGCAATTCCAGTAAAGCGCAAAAGCCGAAATCACTTACAGTGTCAGCAGTCTAACTCGCCTCGTATTACATGTCCATCTCAGAGGTTAACTCTCATCGCAAAAACCCGCGCCCTGCATCTGCCAATCATCAATCATTGCTGGGCATCAATCACACTTCGCACACTATATCATGGTGCTCTCAAATAAGCGTCGTCGTCCATGTCGCTCAGTATTGCGGGGAAGCGAGAAACCCGGCAGGAAGGTTGCGAGTTAGTGAAAGGGCCATTTGATGCCACCCCACTTCCTAACCTCCTCACCTGTACAAAGGTCGCACCTTGATGAACCACCATTGAACTTGGACGGTATGCCAGAAACGGGACATAGAGAAACATCTATTGACCACGAACCATTATTACCGCTTCGACCTGTTACGTTTCTCATAGGCGCAATCTATTTAAATCCACTCGACTCACCGTCAACAAGCTCGCTTCCAAGTCTGGAGGGAAATGGTATTAAAGGCCCCGCATTACCTTCAAAAGAGCTGTGTTCTTTGAAGCGTTTCTCAACCATTTCCCCACGCACCGTAGCACTTACACCCCGCCTCGAACTAGAGTAGACCATCAATCCCTTTGTGCTAGCTCAGGGACTTAAAATTCCTGATCTGGCACTCTCATCCCCACCACCACATTTGCAACCGCAGATCCAGCCTCTCTTGCTTTTACAGTGCATCATTCTGATACATTCGCTATCCATCTTTTCCATCGACACCTACTTAATCGATCATTTCTGAGGTTACCGGCTCCAGCTATGTCAGCCGCCAAGCCAAAGAAGGATGTAGCCTCATCCCTATCGAATCTCTCGCTCGGCAACACAAAAACTACGAAAACCAAATCGAAGAAGAATGTCGTCGTCGACTCCTGGGAGGACGAAGACCTCTCCTCCGGCTCAGACGAGGAGAACGGAGGCGGCGATTCCAAGAAGAACACCTCATTGCCGTCAGCTCCACCTCCGACTCCTATCACGCCATCGTACAACAGCCAGACGGATACAACCTTTGTGCCAGATTTTTCATCGGGGAACTATGTGCCCATGTCACCCGGGCTTACGGAGGCCAGGAGACCCGAGAAGACGGATGCTGTTGCTAGGAGGATGATTGCTGGTGCTCTAGGCATGAAGGCACCGAAGCAGACGGAAGAGCAAAAGGCATATGACAGGGCTATCAAGGAACAGGCAAGGAGGAAGAAGGAGGAGGAGAGGGCTGCCGAAAGGAAACGTCAGGAGGAAGTCGAGAAGGCCAAAGCAGCCATGTGGGGAGACTAGAGAGGCAGAAATGGGTGAGATGGTCTGTCCCATGTGCATTTTCGAGTTTACGCAAACGCGGGGTTTGACCCAAGCTTACACGGGAAATCGTCAGACTAAACGGGAACTGTTACTTTTGGAGTTATAGGCTCTTGGATGGGTGCATTTTTATGTCTACCAATTACTTCTCTTGCTCGTTCATAGAGAATTTAGAGATCTCAATGATATAGCTCAACATGTTGCGAATTGGGAATCCCGGGCTGTCCGATCTATAGATATAGGATACACTATGGATGTCAAGCTGTCCGTGTCTCTGCGCTCGCATATCCGAGTCCAGAGCGGGAGCACAACCCATGGCCTAATTAATATGGGAGACGAACCTAGCGAACGTGACCAAGGTAGGAAATTATATGCATGCTGGAGGAACGAGGTGATAAATTAATGAGGAGTTCACGAATGAAGCGGGATGCTACATGAACCAGCAAGGTGTTGTTGGTTCGGACGGCTTGATATTGTCTGAGTGAGCTGTCTGGGCTGTCTACAGAGATGTGGTGATTGAAAGACGTGTCGACTGGTGAGAGCAATCAAGCCCAGTGCTGTTTCAGTGAGCCGACACCCTACAGAGCCACCCTGCGAAGTCTAAATTCCCACCTATCCTGGTCGGTTCCCAGGCGATCAATCTCGGCCCGCGTTATTGGTCCTTTGAGGGAACAGCTCGCCAAATTTTATTTCATCAGGATTGATCTTTCTCATCATCAACACGGCGGAAAAACTCATGTCCCCAGCGCCTCCATGAAGCCGTCATATACCTGGATCCACAGAATAGGCAGGTCCTGCCGTGTTCCATCGAGAAGAGCGTACTCGGGTATACCACACCAAAAATCCATTCTCCCAGACGCCCCGACAAGCTCTCACAACGACTTGGGTTCGTTTCTCAAATATGCCCAGAAATCCGGCCTCAACCCTAAATCTACAGTTTACGTCGGTACGCACTACGAGTATACGGTAGCGGCTAGTCTCGCTCAGTACGGATTTTCGCTAAAACGCGTCGGTGGCGCCTCGGACTATGGTATCGACCTTTTAGGGACCTGGGCTCTTCCATCCTCCCGGGAGCCGCTTAAGGCGTTAGTACAGTGCAAAGCGGGCGCCGTCGGCCCGCATACCATCCGAGAGCTTGAGGGTGCCTTTGTCGGCGCGCCCGTCGGATGGAGAGGCCAAGGTGTGCTCGGGGTTCTCGCGAGTCGAAAGGTGGCGACTAAGGGCGTGGCTGATGCGTTGGCGCGGAGCCGGTGGGCTATGGTTTTTGTTTGCTGTTCGGCCGAGGGAGTTATCTCGCAGGTGAGATGGAATCATCGGGCGGAGCAAGAAGGCTTGGAAGGATTGCATGCAGCGTTGCGGCACTCTGCGGACAGCGCAGAGTCGCGGATTGTTTTAACTTGGAAGGGGGAAGCGCTGACTCCGGTCGGTAGCATTGCGCCGTGCAACGAGGAGTGAGGGGCTGTTTGGGTAGCCTATCGCGAGCTAAGCCGGACTTCTCTTTGGGCGAGTGCGTCTTGCGTTTCGCTTCAGCCTCGCCTGAGGGCCCCGGGCACGCGCGAGTCAGGCTTTAGGGATGTGCCCCGGGGATCCTCCTTTCCAAATCAACCCTAATTCGGAGTTAATCTACCCACCCGCGGGGGGGCATCTGGGGCTCATACGTCTGTCTTTTCCCCATGCGACGCTCGCGAATAGAGAGTGGGCTCTTAGCGACCAGTGTATAGATCTTGGAGGTCGGGAGTAATATTGCTTGTATATTATATTCCACAAAGGCGAGGAACACAAGAGACCCTAGGAAGTGTCCAGGACCTCGCGACAAGATCTATATATATGTTCACTTGTAATTTCGGAATGGAACTCCCACGATGAGGCCAGGAATGGACCATGTCAATGGCGGATTTGATCTCGTCGCTGGCTGGGATATGTAGTATAATGTATTAATAGAAACGAGAAGAATGCTCATAAATACTCATTGTCATATCAATCGATCGGAAACGAAACGCATTCATCTACATGACCCAAACCCGATATATTCGTCAACTTGATATTCGTTTTCGTTTACCTGTGTATCGTGGTCGCTGATATTTTTGATATTTGTCTGCTCCGTCTTGGCGAGTCCCGATGCCGCCTTCAATTCGAAACATTCAAAATTGGGTTGAATGAACCGTCCGCCCTGTTAGGTAATGGTGCATCCCTGTCCTTAAGGCTGTATAACTGACCCCACTAAAGCTAACTTCCACCATTGCTGTCAATGGCGGAACTACGCTCTCCGCAACCGACGACGAAATATCCAACTTTCCGAGTTCAATCATCTGATATAGCCCATAGCTGCGATGGATAGGCTGACTCAATTACAAGATGCTGTTGACCAGGTAAGGATATGCGCTGCTCTCTCCAACCTCCCAAACACGGCAAGGCTAACTGGTTGGAACTCGACATACAGCTTGCCCTTCAATTCGTCGCGTCCATCCACTTCGCCCACAAGCGCCACGACCTCGAAACCCTCGGCCCAAACGACAAGATCCGCAAAGTGAAGCAAGAAGAGGAGAAAGAAGGTATATTTGCCCTTGCCACGATTCTGGTGGGCTGTGCGGAAGGCCCCTACTCCCTTTGGCGAGAACGTGCTAACCCCCCGCGACCCTAACCCGCAGTTGACCCTCTTCCCGAAGATGACTTCCGCGCCGGCCTTCTCGAATTATCGCGCGATCTTATCCTGAAGGAACAGCAGATCGAAGTTCTTATCTCGACACTCCCGGGCCTCGATAGCAGCGAGCGTGACCAGGAGCAGTGCATAAAGGAACTGGAGGAGGAGCTCAAGGTGGCTGAGGAGCAGCGGCAGGATGCATTGAGGGAAAAGGAGAGGGTTGTTGGCCAACTTGATCGGATACTGAAGAGTGTGAGGCGGCCATGACGGTTTCATTTCCCTTTTTCATTGGGAATTCTGGTTGTTTCGGCGTCTCGGTCCGGAGTTTGAGGGCGTGGTGCCCGGGTTCTACAAATACCAAGGGAGAGCTATCCATCTAATCTATTGAGTTTGCGAAATATACCACCTACAGCGCCATATGCTCTCTATTTCTAAAGTACGACAAATGCTGCCATATCAACGCCCCCTTAACCACCCCGCACCTTCAGCCCTTGGCAACGCCAGAGCCTACAATATCCATTGGAACCCCCGCTACTAGATGGGCCGTCGCGACCTGATCTTCATTTAAGCCGGAGGGTTCTTCGACTTGAAAAACTGGGGGTAGACGTCGCGTAACTCTTGTAGAGTCTGGATTTGGCAGTTGCATGCTGGCTTCTCTGGTATCGGAGTCCCCTCCTCTACTAAGTGAACGACTGACCATCCGAACTCCGCCGCTTTGCAACAGTTCAGGTACGAGTCGTCTGTGGACACAGCTGTGGTTAGCAGGACACACTCAGTCACCCGACCACGCACCCTGAGAACTTACCAACAAAATAACAGTCCTCAACTCGGCTCACGCCTGCTTCCCTCATGCCCTTTTCGTACATCTCCCGACTAGGCTTGCAGACGAGGCGAGGCTGGGAATAGTCGCAGTACGTCAACCCATCGAAAAGATCATCGACGCCGAGAAGTTTAACCACTCGCTTTCCGTGGTTTATATGAGCATTGGTAAACAGCCACATAGTTACCTTGCTCTTGTCGATATCTTCGAGGAGGCTCCGCAACTCCGGGTCCGGCGTAATGACATCCTCGAGGACCAAGGCATCGTCAACCTTGGAATTGTACTCTAGTGGGTCTATCTGGTGATGACGGACAAGGCCCTCGATAGCTAGGCCGTAATTTTTATAGTATTCACGGTGAAGTCTTATGGCTTCTTCCTCTGGAAGATTGAGGTGCGTCTGGAAGTATTGGTCTATAAGACGTGCCATCCGATCATGGACCCTCCTGCCTACAGAAAAGTCAGCAAGCCAAGCCAGCAATGAATCTTGGGACAAGAGATCTTCACTCTTCGAGTATAAGCAGTTGTCAATATCGCTAGCAAAACGTGTTAGTGAGAGAGATCTTGGCTAGGGAGAGCGTTTGTGAAGTTCTATGCGTACAAGAAAAACACCGGCTTGGCCGATATCGCTACGTCACCATTTGTATGGTTGTGGTTTGTCGCCATGGTTGAAGTCGTATAATTTCGCGATCCTGCTGTATGTACTCGAACAGATGATTGCCAAGTGCCCTTTCCTGCGATACGAGGAGATTTCCGAGGTGGTCCAGACTGTATATGTTCTCTCTCGGACACAAACAACGCTCGTGGCGGACTGCAACTGGCTCTACGAAGATTCCCGAACGTGGATGGATGAGTCAATGGCGGTGACGCTACGTTGATGGAATGCAATGCCTTCGTGGCAGGTAAACATAGATTAGCGGACAAATAACGAACAACAGCTCTTCGAGGAGAAACCCCTAGCATCTTTGGAAAGACACGAGACCTCAATCTAGGATTGTGGCGACAGATTCCTCTCGAGGTTGGTTTGTCCTTGCCCGGGGAAGTTCAACAACTCCCGCTTAATAATTCTGGCAGAGATACGAAATACATCGAGGCTTCAAGAAAGAGTTACCGAGGAGCCTTGACTACTCACTTCTACTCCCTAGCTAGGAACCGTCAAGCGGCAGGCCAGGATCTGATAATTGCGAATTTTTTTTTTTTTTTACTTTTCTAGAGCAGAAAAAAAAATGACCATAAACATCTACAGTATTTTTTATCTAGATTTTTGACTTCTAATGGGATGTGAGATGAATTTTTGCTCCTCGCCAAGGCTGCCGGTCGGAGGAATCCAACGGGTAGAGTGGAGTCGTTGCGTTTGTGACACTTGCCCCTGGAAAGCTATTGGAGAGCAGCAGCTGGGCGGTTCAGGGATTGAGTTCAATTCAATGCTTGAATCGCACTGTCCTGAGCGAAGGGGCCTCAGGCACCCAAGAGCACAACAAGCACGAGCAATCGAGGACTGGGAGCCACTAGATTATTGTTCTGTCTTGTGATTGGCTAGACATGACGGTAGCCCATCCTTGATTTCACGAGCTTAATAAGTTCGCTTCACATTTTATTTTATTTTTTCTTCTTCGCGACTTTGTTTCTGGTTCTTCCTCCTGAAACTCCATCTGCAAACACACTCTCGGAGACGAACCCAACCATCAGAGTAATTCCGGCGGCCACTATTTGATGACGCCAGATATTTGTGGCATCAGTCTGAACGGTAGCGGTTTGTATTTCGCGCGTGGCGATTGTTACAAAACATCATATTACGGACGAGTGACTTAGCCCTTCAAGCGAGCCTCCAAAGAGCTACGAGAGTAGTTTAGGCATTTTCGCGGATAGGAAGAGGGAAAAAGAAGGAGAAGGAAAGAAGAAGAAAAAAACGTCTTGACTTGCCCAGCAGTTCGTGGCCGCAATGGCGGCGTCTAGCCATGTTATCACGGCTGCCACCCTCCCACCGACAAACCCTGCGAGCATTTCTCTTAACCAGGGAAATACCTCGCACACACTGACGGGGGAGGAGCAGTTTGTGATACAGGAATGTCACAAAATCGTCCAGTTCAGGAACAAGATTCTTGCTGGAACTCACCCTAGAATTCAGCTTCCGCCACAGTTGGCTGCTAAAGTAGCTGCCGCACAGAAAGTGCCCCCTCCCAATCTTCAATCGACAGCAGATGCCGCCAAGCGTTGGCCACGTAGTCACCAGACGAATACCGACTCCGTCAAGACGAAATCTCCCGTCGTTGTTCCTCGACCATCGCAAGCAGTCGCTGCCGCTGCTCCTGCTTCGAAGCCGTTTGCCACTGGCAATGCTGAGATTAACCCCATCTTTCTGGAAAAATCTGAACAATTGATAAAGGCAGAGTTGAAGTTGGAAAGAGATAAGCTCGAGCGGGCTCTAAAGGAGGAGGTGGATCAGCAGAAGAGATACAAGTTTAATGCCGCCCAAGTCGAGTCTCCTCGAGATGAACTCGACGTGTCTGACATTTTCGCCAAGGCGCAGGCCCTCGTGCAGGCCGCGGCAGCCCCCTCTGTTTCCGCTACTGCCAACGTCACTAACGCTGCAGCCGATGGAGATACTTCGTTCGATGAGAACGACTACTATTCTTCGAGGCATGAGACTCTCGAATCTCGTGATAGTGGTGCCGAGCAAAGTGAACCCGTCGAAGCCGCGGGTGCGGATCTGCAAATGACAGACAAACGCGCAGCTCCTCCCGCTGCACCTGGCCAGGTCGGCGTGTTCCAGCAGCAGCCGCCGACTGGGCCTCGGGCTGATGGCTTCCACCCTCCCCAGCCAGCACGACTCCCACTCCCTCACCCACCTTCCATGCCTCAATTCCCGCAAAACCCTCCCACATCTAACACTGAACCCCAGTCAGACATAGGTGGCACGAATGGTGGTACGCCTGATGGACGGACCCGCCAGACCAAGGCATTGAGGAGGTCCCAGCGACTCCGAAACATGCAGGATTCACTGGAGAGTGGCGAGGCCACTCAGTCCGACACCTCCGCCCGACTTGATATGTACCAGTACCCCGCTCAGCAATCGACAAGTGAAGTAGAGCCGATGGGACATCAGCGACGTGCACCACCTCTCATCCGGTCACACAATCTCACTCCTGTGGCGCCGCAAGCTGCCCACGTATCGTCATTGGTAGCCGCAAGCTCTGCAATGGTACCCGGTGTTGGAGGTACCCCAGATACCAACGGACACCGCGGTGCGCCTCCGCAGATAGCAGCCCTTAGAGGTGAGCTCAGAGGAATATCTAGTCCCGAAAGCTCATCCCCTCGAGCAATGGTTGGCGAGAAGAGGAAGGGGAAAAAGAAGAACAAGCGCAAGGCGGATAAACTTGGCCAGGATACTTCTTCGACCCCTTACATTAAGCCTGAACCACGGTCTCCATCGCCACTTTCTGCCCCGGCAAACATTCGACCTGCGAAGCGCAGAAAGCAGCAGGGCCAGCAGTATGCCCTGCTACCGGAAGATCTGCCCGAGCAGGGTCCCGCGCGCCCTGATTACTATCAGCTGGTGGATTCGAACCAAGCTGAGCCAATTCCAGTAGCGTATGGAAGGCGTGACGACTTGTACCAGGCCGGTTCGGGTCGACCTAGTCCTCGTCTCGTTAGTCAGGGTTACGAACGTGTCTATCGTGACGATGCCCCGGTTGCCCAACCGGCCGCACCTCCCCACTACATCCGGCAGGGCAATTCTCCCCAAGCTAGATATGCTGTTCAGTATGCAGAAGAGCCGCGCTATCCAGTCCGATCAGCCTCTCAGGCTTTACCAAGCCGCGGCTACTATCAGGACGAGTATGGCAGAGTGGATGTTGATGCCCCTCTTGGAGGCTCTCAAAGGCAACCTCTGAGACGTGTGCTCGTTGATTCATTTGGTCGTGAGTACTTCGAACCCCCACCGGGCCCTGTGGCTCGTCAGTCCCTTGCGCCGACTGTGCGGTACGGCGATCCGGAGGTTATTTATGAGGGCACCGCTCCCGTTCGACATTCAGTTGCGCCGCAAATGCGGCCGCGGGAGCAAGATGTGATTTATGAAAGGACAGTTCCGGCTCGGGCCATGTCGCGTCGACCAGGACCCGAAGTTTACGAAGAGGGTAGTGTGATTTATCGACGCGCCTCTCCCGTTCCATTCCCTGCCCCTAGACGAGTTATTACGCAACCCGAGTTTGGTCCTGATGGAATGGCGTATCAATCTCGCGGGTACTCCGTTAGGCCCGCGCCCGTGGATGATTACGCGCCAGACCAGGGCTTTGTGGAGCGCAGGCCGTTGGAGGGAGGAGCTCCCCGACAGTACATCGCGAGATCGGCCAGTGTTCGACCGCTGGAACAAGTTAGATACGAGTATCCGACGGATATGAGGGGTCGGCTTCACGGCCCGAGGGCTGATGGTGTTCCCGGAGAGTATTCGGCACCATTATCTCGACCCGAGAGCCGCGTCGAGATGATGGCACCACCGGCGGCTCGTGACTACGGACCGCCCCAGGTTGTGCAACGTCCGTATAGCGTTCGGCCTGTAGAGCGATACTATGGCCAGCCTCCTCCCGTCGACGATGGAGAGGTGGCGTACATTGAGAGGCCTGGTGCGCGGCCTGATGTTGTCTATGCTAGCGAGCCACGTCGAGAGGTTTACCGATGATTGGTCTCTGATGTTTTCTGTCAGAAAGAACGATGTGGGGCAATGGGTGTTTGTCTGGATGTCTATGAAGCGAGTACTATTGTCTTTGTAATGATGGGTATGTCTAGTGTCTGCTGCGATGACAGGGAGGACTGTACGAGGATGGGGTCTATTTCGCGGAATTATTTTTTTCTCCCCCTGTATGAATAGTTCAGAGTTACAGAGTTACACTACACATATAGGTTTATGGGAGCATAGGGAAGCAAACTGGGTTAAAATGGATGCTTCTTTTCAACAGGTGGACATAGGGCCGAGATTGTGAGGTGGTGGACCCTGATGTCGAGGAGTAACCTCTAGTTTTAAGAATTGTATTAATGATTAGGTGTAAAGAGTTACTGACACGTTCCTTTCCACGGTCTGAACCACCAATGCTTCATCAGATTCGAGCTTCTTCTGTTCGCGGCGAAGGATGAAATCTAATCTTGTGGCAGAACCACAAGCTTGGTGTCACCTGGAGTAAGCTAGCAGAGGTCTTTCTGCCTTGCTTTCCTTTCTAGCTCTGTTTGATGACCCAAAACCCTATCAATAGATCCAGATCATCAATAATTTCGATGAACTTGGCACATGAACTCGGGTACTTCACAAGTCTAAGTTCCTTTTCGCTCAATTACTTTGTAGGCCGAAACATCTCAAGATTTCAAGTGCTTCTTGGCACTCGAATTGTTTCTAGTTTTCGAGAGAGGGCTCGTATGAGAACAACGAAGGAGAGCTATTCTAGCTTCATCCATTTCCTTACTCCTAGCGCCTCATACGTATCAATGTACGGCCTGCTTCAGATTTACATCATTATCCTGTCTGTATCCATACCAGCGTGTGGAGTTAAGGTTGTTGTTTTTCTCTGTGACATCGAATGTAAACGCTTTACGTAAATGGTGATCTGGAAAGACAAGCTCAGGTGATGGGTCTTTCCAGGTCTTCCAGTTCCTTCTACGAACGACTAACTGGAACAGTGTTAGCGAGAGTTCGTCCCGGATAAGTGTCGGATTCTGAGTTGAAGTACGAAGCAGATTCTCAATGGCATCGAGTCCGGCAGAGATTTTCTGGGGCAAAGCACGCGAAACTGGAAATACCGGCATTCTCTAGTGTGTTACTAGTGAGGACGCTTGGAGAGCACGCTGAGGGACTATCTTGAGGATCTAGCTGGTACCTCTTGGATAGGTCAGGGTTGTGGGTCTGGTTGAAGACGCGGAGGTGATAGGTTTGAGGGTTTAAAGGGCATTTTGTGTAGGCTTAAAGTTTCTGTGTTAAAGGGTGGGCGGTGATAGGTTTGCGAGAATGCTTTGATGCCGTTCAATTAAATCGACAAGACCGGTCGAAGGAACTGGGAGCCGCAGATCAATCTGAACTTCCCTGAGAGAGTCGGTTCAAGGAACCAATGCGTGTATTACTTTGTCCTGGTTCGCGAGTGATCAATGCCCGCATTGATGCTCGAGCAGGGTGGAGGGAAGAAACAGGATCGGTAATGGGTCGATGGAGATCATAGATGAAATATGTTATTATCTCGAGATCAGGGAGGGTTTTAGCTAAGGAGAATCACAGCTCTGGAGGTCTCTCCCCTACTACTCCTCGCCTGCTCCCCTTGACAAATGAATAATGGTCGATCTCCCCTTCTGACCTGTGGCTTGCTGCGGCACTCTCGATAATCAGACATGGCACTTTCATGTCGGCACATCGCCGAGGGCGGCATGTTGATCCTCTCAGAGCGTGGATGCACTGCATATCTGTCCGGCTTAATAGTGTTCGAGATTGAGACCACGCCGCGACATTGAAAACGAAAACGAAGTCATGTGAAGGGAATGAGATTGTTTTTTTTTTATACTAAGTTTATTCGTGGAATGGTATCCCGGTATTGATCCTGTCCTACATTAGGGGCATTAGCACTGACACCTGAAGAACATGAAACCGTTTTTCGGGCGGGAGAGAGTGTATTTGCAGGTCCAAGACAGGAAAGAGTTCTGCCGAAAGCTCCAAGTCTCTCCAGGCTTGACATCGATCGAGGTCGTACTATGGAGGGTAGCTCTAATCAGTCGACAAGCTTTGTCCACTAAACTACTATCCGCGGTAGTGTAGATCCTTAGTACTTCCTTCATACGAAGTAGGCAAACTGCTTTCCTGTCAGATGCTGTTATCTTATGCTGGCTATGGTCCAAAACATGATCCACAACTCCATACATGCACTCCATCTCAGAGTTGAATGTGTGTGGGGGCATGGGAGGGAAAAGCGTCTGCCTGAAGTTGGGTATTATTCCCGAGGGGCATTTTGTGCCGAGAGTTCCACTGTCCCACTGGATAAAACCTGACGACGACACCATTGATGCTCAGAGTCTCTCATACGAGTGAGGCGCAGACCGAAAGAAGCGCCCTCAATGTCAGCTGGACCCTGGTTTGACACTGACGCGTTCGAGCTGGGGTATGAATGCTTCAGGTTAGAGAAGCCGCTGGCAGTTATTTCCAGTAATAAGAGAGGCGTGGTTATTAAGCCTTTCATCAATCAAATGTCTTCCGTATTTCCTGGCACACAGTCCCCGTCCCCACCAAGCTCAGATCTCGTTCCAAGATGTGAGGGTATAAGTACACTACTACTAAACAGGGAAGTGGAGGTCCTTTCTTTTTGGTCGAAAGACGCCTGGCGTGAGCTTTACAGTCTGGTCGCAGACATTATGATCTGTTTGAGCCTTAACGAGTAACCTTTTTGTAGCTCCCCCGAAGACTCCCGCCCGTCACCGAGTATCTGCAAGACGAAACAAAGTACTCTTTGTCGACCGAGTCTGGCTGAAAGTCTCTTTGTTGCCGGCGAATGGATTGTGCAGTGTGCAGGGGGTCCGGTCCACGTCCCAGGGTTCAATATGGAGAATTAGGGTCAGGCGACGCAGGGATGGTCAGGCGAGGAAGTTTTGGCTAGAGGTACATGACGGGGAGGCATATCATTACGAAGCGTACTCCGTATGTAGTGTATATGCAGTGGATATGCTATACCCGACGAGAAGAGCAAAAGAGGTGCATCCCGGACGCTCCGGTAGTTGCTTCCATTACGCCGGCGCTTTCGGTCGCCGAATCAGCGACGCTGGTCAGCTGCGTCGCGAAGAATGAGGCTCTTCCTGGCGCTGCGGTAAACCTTTTCAGAGGTGAGAGGACAGACCTGATAAACAGAGTCGCCCTTGGGCGCAGAAGGATTCATCGAATCGGAGCGAATCACAAGGTGCATCTGGTCTCTTGGAGCTTGCGGGGCATGGGACCCTGTCCTTTTCGGTGTTAGGTCTGGTCATACTCTGCTCTGCGCAGCAATGATGGTGCCAGACTGCCAGTTCCAGCATGGGCGGTCACTGAAAACCCCGAGAAAAGGTTGATTGGTGGTCTCAATCGGCTTTGAAGTTGACAATGTCATTGATTGATCAATACTGAGGTACTTCAATGTCGGTTTTCCTGATGAGAGAGACTTCATAAAAGTACAACCTAAGATCCATCAATACTTCCGAGACAGGCACCTTCGCCCGCTTAGAATTTGTTCAGGTACACGGCCAATCGCGTACCCACAACGTGTAAATTGCCCTGAGAGGCCGGGAAAGATGTCCTCCAGCCTGCACAAACTATTTGATTGATCCAAATTGCAACTGACAAAGCACGATGCAGACTCTAATACATCAAATTGATCATTGATGTTGGATGAGAACACAGCAGTTGGCTGGCTGAGTGTTCTATCAATGGTCGGTCATCTCACACGGCTAGATCAACCCGAGTTCTCTCAATAGTCCATTGATTCTGTAACTCAGTCATACTTGGATGTAGCCTATGGAGGGAAAGAGCCTATGGAGGGAAAGAGCCAATGGTGGGGTGGTGGACGTCGATATTGGATTTGATCCAGTCTTATCACGTAATGCAGAGATGTACCTGTACTTGGCTCTACGGGATTTTGATGTGAGAACAATTTGAAGCCACAAATGCATCTGCTGCACCGGTAGGGCAATTCAGATGAAGCCTATGAGATTCAGTCTATCCATACGTGAGAAGATGACTGAGGTATTGAACACGAGACATCCATGATCTTCTCCTCTCCTAACCTTGGGTTGAGACCAGGGATGCGGCGGCTCGACTTCGTACTCGGAGCATCACTGATCTCGGTCCCCCAAATTACCTCTCAGCACTGCCTCAATGGATCTCCGAAAAAGTAATATTGGTCTTAGCAGGCTTGCAGCATGACAAGCAATGGCAACAATATCACCCCCAATTTCGAATCACAGTCTAAGGTTTAGGGCCTGGAAGAGGTACCTGTCCTCATCGCAACACAGGGTGCGATACATTTGAGATATTGGGACCATTAAGCACATGTCGACTTGTCTAGGACACATAAACTAATACTGCCGCACCGGCTAAGGTACAAGACAATTGTTAGGTTTGATGCTTAGGGCATCGTCTGTCGCAGTAATGTTGGTCAAGTATTTCTATAATTTACTAGAACATTTTCAAAATCTGATCGTGTTCTGTCAAGCCAGGGAACTTGTCGTAGTTTACAAAGTAATCATGTCGTGCGGTGCCTCGGACGAGATGTATCTTCGATCGATTGTACTCGCGACGAGGTTCAATGTTCCCTTGTCCACCCACCATCAAGAAGTCACTGGCTCCACCAATTGCTAGTCTTGGTACACTCTAACTTGGGTCCGCCTATCGGGATTGCGTGCAGCTGCTAAACCTGACATTGGACAGACCAAGACTCACTGCACCTTCTTCATCCTTCCCTGCCTGACTAACCAGCCCACAGCACCGTAGCACCACCACGAAGACTCTCTTTGGTCAAACTCCTCTTCTCTTCTCTCCACAACCTCTTCATCAACTTCTGTTCTCGTATCGAGGCCAGAAACCACCCCAGGAACATTATTCACAACCCTCTCTTTTTCTTATTCCCTTCTTGATACCTTCGTCTCTCCTTCTCCTTCTCCCTTTCCCTTTTTTTCAGCCTTCCTTCTCTTCTAGGGCGAATCGTTTTATACCCTTTTTTTTCTTCTTCTTACGTTGTCATCCGCCTTTGGTCTAGTCCGAGCCTTCCCCGCCGCCGAGAAACCCCAGCTTCCCCGTCTTCGAGCCTTTCGAGTCCCGCCCACTTCGTCTCTGCAGCCTTTGCGATTCATGACAACTACTACCGCGAAGACCACTTTCCAAATTTGTTGGCACCTGCGTTGCTCAGTCCATAGCTATTTGTCTTTTTGGCCACTATGAACAAGCTGTCGAATATGCGTCAATGGTCAGAGCGGATGAGCCCCAACTTTGCCATCGGAGGCCGACCGAATCCGAACATACCGGTAAACCCACTGAATCCTCATACGAAGGCGCCGCCAATCCCCCAAGGTCCTCCAATTGCTTCTCCGCAGGGCGATGCCACGATTCACTACTCGTTCAATGTGCCCTTCGCCTCCGATCTTGCAGGGCCCAACACGGAAGACATCCTTCACGCTACCACGGATGCTGTCCTCCGCTGGACTCACCCCGAAGACGCCCCCGACGATGTCCCTGTCCACGATCTTCCAATCCACGCCCAGAACTTGGCAAACCTGATGAGGTTATGTAGAGATCTCTCAGCTGGTCCTCTACCAGTAGAAGCACACGTAGTTACGACCACTCCCAAGAATGCCAAGGGTCAGGTCACAACTGTCTGTCTCTCGGGCTCCCCCGAGCTTGTCCAGAAGAGCCGTGAGACCATCCTCAATGATACCCCCATCTCTCTGGTGCGTATTTCCAAGCATTTGCCGTCCTCTTGGCCGTCGTTTCCCCCACCCCTCCTGGCCTTAATTTTAACTATGGAAAATAGCGATGCACGCACATCGATATCGACGGCAAGCTTGTTTGCGACCTTGCCGCCGGCGTTCTCAAGAAGCCCGTCATTGAAGACCTTGACAAAATCTCCGCCTACTGCGGTGTCGACATCTTCCTGCTTGGACCAAAACTGACTCCAATGGTCGATGGTATGGCTGGAGATGGCGAGGCGAGAGTCGATCAACGGTGGAGAATCGCAATCTACGGAGATGTCCTGGCGGCTGAGCATGCCAAGGCTCGCGTCTTGATCCAAATCGACCGTCTGGTATGGCCCTCAACATCCCGTTCCCCCCATTCTTGCTGTTGCCTTCCCTTGGATGGCGCGTGTCTAGCACGGTTTCTTTTCTTACCTTATTTTTTTTTTCGATTATTTCTCTTGCTGACTACTTGGGACAGCTCGGCCGTGTTGTTGATGCCGTTCAGCTGGAACTGTCTGTTCATCAAATCATCTGTGGACGCCACCGAAAGAGCATCAAGCTGATCGAGTCCGCAACTGGAACCGCCATCTACTTCCCGCCGCCCTTCTCGCAGATGTACCGCTACTGTCCCCCAAACGCCTGCCGTCGCGATCCCAACGACATTTTCATCACTGGCGAGAATCAGCAAGCCATTGAGATGGCAAAGCAGAGACTTCACGATGCAGCGCTTAGAGTTCGAGTTTTTGTAAAGGATGTGCAGATCACCCCGGCAAAGATCGACAGCATCCTCCTTACGCGGTTAGACAAAGTCAGGAAGATCATGGAGGCCAACGCTGCTTATATCATGTTCCCGCCGCTCGCGAGCCAGCGAAACATGGTCAGAGTCCAGGGACTTGACGTGCTACATGTTGAGCGAGCGATCCGGGAGATTATGGCTCTGGTATGACTTTGATTGTTGAGATACATGAAGTTGTCGTGCGGTAGACTAACCTCCTACTCTAGGCTGGTCAATTTTATAGCGCCTCGTGGCTTATCCAGCACGCAGATCCCCGCCAGCAGCCACCGAGTCCCGCTGACATTCGAAATATCCTCGGCGATATTTGCGCCAACTCCGATGCCGAGATTTCTTTCGACAAGCACAGCTTCAACCTGACGGGATCTGACGATGCGGTCAAGGCGGCTTTGGCGGTCATGTCTGAGATCAAGTTTATTGTCCAGTCTCAGTACCAGATCCGTGTCAAGATTGAGTTGGCGAGTGAGCACAAGGAATTCGTCAGTGGCAAGAAGAACGGCAAAATCAACAAGATCATGGGTTCCAGTACGTCTTTTTTTGGATTATACACACACCTCTTTGCGAATTACTAATTTTTTCTTCTAGGCAACGTTCAAATCATCTTCGATGGCTTTAACGAGTACAACTTCAACATTGATGTTATGGCCGTCAACTACGAGTTTATGAAGCGAGGACTGAGCATGGTGGAACAGGAAATGCCGGCTTCTATCTCTTTCCACGTTCCGGACCAGTACCACAAGCGCATCATCGGTATTGGCGGTCAGCACATTCAGAGAATCATGAAGAAACACTCTGTATTCGTCAAGTTTTCGAACGCAATGGACCGTGGTGGCATGAGCCGCGAAGATGATGACATCAAGGTTGACAACGTCATTTGTCGAACTCCCGCTCGTAACGCCCAGAACCTCGATGCGGTCAAGAACGAGATTCTGGAGATGGTGGACCGTGCTGTAAGTCTTCGCAAACTTACCGTAAACCCTTCCGAGGTAATTCGGAGCTGACCATCAGTAGGACTCTGAGTACACCTCGCAGACGGTCAACATTGATCGACTCTATCACCGTCAGCTCCTCGCGCGTCTCGGTGACATCTCTGATCTGGAATCCAAGTACAACTGCAAGATTCACTTCCCCAGCACTGAGGATGCTAGTGATGAAGTCAAGATCGACGGCCCTCAGTGGCAAGTCCCTCATTGTGTGGACGAGCTCTTGGTACGTAGCTACCAAAATCGACAGCTAATGACTCGAAGCGCAACTAACCTTTTTCATCTCATGATAGGGCATGGTACCTGACAACCACGAGTTGGTTTTAGCTCGGTCCACCGATCTGATTAAGTTTCTTGAGTCACCTGATTTTGCTCATGAGCTGGTTCCCAAGTTTAAGACTCAACACGAAGTCGAAGTCACGGTCCATCAGAACCCCGATGAGCGAAGCGAAGACGGCCAGCCTACTATTACGTTGATGTGGAGCTTCACTCGCAACAATGCCGGTGGCCTTCGCGACGCAATGGACTTCCTACAAGCCCAGTTTGCCACTGCCGGCGTGGAAGTCAACATTGTCAAAGGCTCCATCCTACGACCGAAGTCTGACTCGTTCGAAGACTCGCTCCAGTACTTCAACTCCCGACTTCTCCAGCATGCACCCGCCCCAATCAAGACTGATTCGCCCGTCAAGCCCGCTTTTGGAGAAGAAGTCGCTCGAGAGCGGAGCACTATCTTCGACAGGCTCCGAAAGCCCGGCAGCATGACGTCCATCTCGTCATTCCTGGACCGCAGGAAGAACAGTTCAACTTCGGCTGCTGGCTTTTTCAAGGGCTCAAGTAACGTGTCTAAATCGTCTCTCATTTCTATCGAGTCTGCCAGGAGCTTTAACGCCGACCGTAACCCCTGGAACGATAGCGGCGTGAACCTTCCGGAAGAAGACCACAACATCTGGGGACCACCCCAACATATCGGCAACGGCTCCAAATTGACGCCGCATATGCCCCAACCTGGCGATGCCACTCCACGACACGGCACTCGCGCGTCCGGCGACAGCGGACGCCCTTCCACTTCTCATTCTACCAATTCAGGATACCCCGGTCCCATTGGACCATACCGTTAGATTCCCTTCTTAGAACTGCAAAATACCCCGGCTGGATATACCCTATACCCTGGCGTACAAATACCCGGAGATTCTCTCTCGTGCATCGGTCGGCAGCACTTTCTGTTTTCTGGGTCGCAATGATTTTTTGTTTTCAATTTTTCCCATTCAAATCTGTGTTCTATCTGATGTATCTCTTTTTCTGCTTCTCAAGGATGCTTGTTTCTGTCTTTCCCTTTTTTTTCGTTTTCGTCACCCATCTCGACATCGGTTCTTGAGCCGTGTCATGGGCTCTTTCTGGTGACAATTGGCCGCCGCCGTCGGCCAGTTTCCATCATTTCTTAACGGTCTCGGTGGGTTCACGAGCCTTTCGGGTCCTGTATCGTTTTGAATTACGCGCCACGACATGTCGAGATGATGCTTTCCCTCTTTATACCAGATACCAAATACCCGAACGCGCTGCGTTTCAACAATGAAGAAAAAAAAAAGGTTTATGCTTCGACTCCTACACGCCTGATGGGACGGCCACCGACCTTTCCAGCCTCGTGTCTATCGAATACGCACGGTGGTAACATTTTCGACTGGTAGCGAATCTTGTCTCTTTACGTTTCAGGAGCAGCCACCACGACTGTAGGCTTGCAGTTCGGAGAGTTCTTTTTTTGCGAACCTGTTTGTTTTTCTATTTCTTTCCATCTTTACAGAAAATTCCGAAAGAGGGGGGCATGGAAGGAGGCATTGATGTTGTTAGGAAGGGGTTTCGAGGTTGATTCCGAAGGATCGTTCCGTGCATAAGAGGGAGTTTGGCTGGACAATTGGGTCGTCTGCGCATCGTTGCACGGAACTGGGGAAAGGGTGGACATGGTTTTCTGCCTCTGGACATGGCTGTGTAAGAGAAAGATGGAACTCGGACCGGGATGAGATGTTATATCCCTCGTTTCTTTTCGGCTCGGCCTCATCTCCTCGAATAGGGCCATGTCACTCAGTCAGCGCAATCGTTTTCTGCATATCATATTCACAGCGAGAATGGCCTCCGACAGCACACTTCTTTCTTGGGGTTTTCCGCAGTTCATGATCTTCCATTCTATGGGGGTTCATTTCGAACGAGCCTTGAGATTGGAGAAGGGTGTCTGACGAGTCGTTTCTTTATTTTTCCACGGCAGCGCCGGTTGACGGAGCTTCTGGGGGAGGGCCCAGGACGCGGGGAGCTCCTTGGGCTTTGCGCACAAAATGATTTGATTGCTATAGGCTGAATAAAAGTGATACCCAAGTGATTGCAAGATCAAAGTTATTGTGCAAGATATATCTACTGGAGAGGTGATTCCCAGAGTGTGTCCGCGTGAGAGATTCGTAGTCCGTGTTGTACAGATTTTGTTGTATTATGAGCCCGTGGGGGTCTGAATATTCATCATGGCAGTTTTACAGGATATTAGTTGACCGGCGAGCATCTAACAAAACATTTTCAGTTTCAATATCGTACAGGTCCCACAGCAACATGCTCCCTCCTCCTCCTCTCCCTCTCCCCCTCAACCCTCGCCACCTCCCTGCTCTTCCTTCTCCCCTCCACCCCCAGCGCCGCGAACCGTCCCCTCGCCCCATGCTTCACCTTGGTAATCATATCCATGGCAGCGCCCTTTGTGATGTCCGACGCAGTCAACGGCTCGGCGCCCTTCCCGCGCAGCTTGTTCAGAAAGTCGAGCTGGCCCTGCGTGGGCGGGCCGGAGCGCCAGCGCTGGCGGCGGTGGATGAAGGTGTGGGGGAAGGTGGTGGCGTTGGAGGCGGCGTAGTTGTCGCAGCCGTGGACGGCGTCGGGGAGGGTGGTTGCGGAGAGGAGGTCGCGGGGGGTTGCGTAGGGGGATTTGGCGATGCCCGGGGGGAGGGCGCGGACTTCGACGGCGCGGAAGAGGGGGGTGGGGGTGGTGGTTGTAGTAGCAGGGGTAGTTGTTTTGTTTTTTGTAGATGATGATGGTGATGACGATGGGGTTTGGATGCGCTCTATGCGGATGTAGGTTCCGTTGGGGGCTGTGAGGACGTAGCGGTCCGGCGAGACTTGGACCCAGGCGTTGGGACTTAGTGTGCGGATGTGTTTTTCGCTTGATGTGTCGGCTATGAGGTCTAAGACGGAGGAGTATTGGGTGAAGGTGACCTTGGTGTTTGGGTCGAGGGGGTTCTCAACAGCCGAGTCAGAGGGGTCAACGAAAGCGGAGGCGACATCGACCCCGCGACGGTCTCTAAGCGCTTTGAGGTCTTGCGTAGTGGCGTCCTGGACGATCTCCCCTGGGTCCAAGCCGAAGAGGGTCGGGGTCGTGACGATACCAGTTTCCAGGCTCGAAACCATGTCAATGACATGACAGTCCGTCTTCCCCGGGTAGAGGCGCATTCCACGCCCGATCATCTGGACGAGGAGATTCCTGGATTTGGTGGGGCGCGCGAGGACGACGCAGTCGATGTTGGGAATGTCGGTGCCCTCGGTAAAGACGCCACAGTTGACGAGCACAGGGAACTCCCGCCTCTTGAAGGCGTCGAGTGTTTCACTACGCTGGACGGTCGGCGTGTCGCCCGAGATAGACCGCGCGTCAATACCGTAATGGCGGAACTTTTGCGTAAGGCTCGCTACGTGGGCGAGGTCCACGCAAAAGACGAGGGTGGATTCCCTCTTCTTCTCCGCACAGCCGGCGTGAGCCAGCCAGCTCCGGACGGTAATCTCGTTGACATGGTCCGTATTCACGGCACGGGAAAGCTCGCCCGGTCTGAAATCGCCGTTGGAACCGCTTCTCACGGCGGAGATGTCTGCCGTGGACTCCACCGTCGTGAAGAGGACGTCGCAGAGCCACTTCTCGGCAATCATGTCGACGTAATCCCGGTGATAGACGATCTCGTCGATGGCAGCACCCAGCCTCAACCCGTCAAACCTCGAAAAGGTAGCCGACACACCCACTAAGGCCGGCGAATCCGCCCTCTTCTTCTCAAGACCGAAATGTGCCAACGTCCTCAGGTAGCCGGGAGCGACGATGTGGTGCGCCTCGTCGACGAGCACGAGCTTAAACCGCTTCGGGTTGAATTTCTCCAGCCGGTCCCGCGACGTGATGCTCTGCACGCTGGCAATGGTGATGTCCGCGAGGCCCGAGGCGTGGAGGTTCCCCATCTCGACCTCGACGCGCAGGTGCGGGTAGGCGGCGGCGCAGTGTTTGGCCGCTTGCTCGACGAGCTCGCGGCGGTGGGCGAGGATGAGGGTTTGGGTTGCGCGAGGGGACGGGGCGGGGATGCGGGAGAGGAGGTGTGTGAAGATGACGGTTTTGCCGCTGCCGGTGGCGAGGGAGATGCCTACGCGTTTGTGGCCCTGGGAGAGGGAGGTGAGGACGGAGGTTATGCATTCTTCTTGGTAATCGCGGAGTTTGATGGGGGGAGAGGATGGAGGGGGTTTGGTGTGCAAGGTCCTGAGGGGAGGGGGGAAGTGAGTGGGAATATGAGTGTGAGGGTGTAAGTGCAGATGAGGTCTACGGATCCCGGAGGACCTCGCGAGACGTTGACTGAATATGCGGAGCATGGTACATGGTTGTGAAGACTCGGCTTAGATCATTATCCTGCGGGTTCATAGAATGGGCATGCCGTGATGGTCATAACATTTGACCTTGCTTTTATGTAAATAGGGAGCCTAGCATGACACGAAAGAGCTGAAGTTCGAGGTCTGGCCAAATTAGTCTCGAAGCATCGAGGCGAACAAGTCGTCTAATTCATCGATACCGGTCTATGTCCAGTCTCTACTGGAACGGACCAAATTGATACGAATTTTCATGGACTTGTAGAATGTCACGTGCGCAACATTCCCATCCAACTCGAGGCCTTGGGCATCGACTCGATATTGAAGGGCATCGCAGGTGTCTGTGAATACATAACGAGCAATGCTAAGCCTAAGGGTATCGTAGTAAAATGGAAGCAAAAGAAATAAAATAAAATAAATAAATAAAACGGAAGGAGAGGGACAGAGGCCAGCCGTTGATGTCGTTGGGTCGAATCGCTCATCGTTCGCTGTGTTGCCAGGCTATGAAACTAATAACCTCTCCGCTTCGCAAAGCTGCTCAGTTACTTGTAGAATGTTCTTGCTGCCTTAACCGCTCCATCCATCTTAGGAGTCCCGACGTTACACACTGGAGTTCATTCCGTATGTTCCGTGCTGTGGGACAACCTGGACAGGGCCCGGACATCGTCGCAGCCGGAGTTGAAGGACTTGGATGCTGGCGGCCCCACTCACCCATTGAAAGTGACGACGCCGATCTGCCGGGCAGATTGAACAGTTCTATGGGTGCCTTGGTATTATCATTTAATTTAAATACGATTGATTATTCGCATCTCGGTGCAGATTTCCCGAGTCGTGCAATCTGTGTATTTGAACCTAAACAGCATACATAAACTTGGTTTCAATTGGACGTTCAATGGGTCGACGAACGTTGGGCATTTGCTGGGCGTTTGGAATTCAGTGAGCGTGTGGTGGCATTTGAGCCTGAGCTTTAGTTGATCTCGCTCTTATTTGGGCCAGGCCAGGCCTGAGTGTTGTTCTGTTCAACGTCAGGCACTGCTGACAGATCCGATTTACACAGCACACACTGACGGTATTTTGGTAATTAACCCACCAAAGAACGCTCCTGCCAAAGTAAAAATTTCAATGGATTGCACTTAACCTCTTCGTCCACAAATCATCTGTCCACCACTGTGCGTTCTCACCTTCACTCATCATGACCACTCGTTTGTTGATTGTTACGCACAAGGAAAACCCCCTACTCATCTATTTCCCAACGATCCCAACCCATAGGCTGGCGAAATTCACTTGGCAATGAATCTATGGCCGGACGACTCCGAAGATGAGTACGTCCCCGGTCCATCTGGGTCCGAACCCGAAGATAGCGAAGAGGAATCGCCCGTCATCTTAAAAACTCCTCAACCGAGCAGCAGCCATGTGACCAGACATGAACGGTCACCTGCGTCTCGCGATAGGGATGAGGGAGGTGAGGAAGAAGAGAACGAAGGACAGCAAGAAGGCGAAGAAGAAAAACAAGGGCTTCAGAATGAAGAAGTGGCCAGGCCCAGACGGAAACGAAGGCGTCGTTCCGCAGGCCTCGACATGCCCGAGGGGCGTTTGCCCTACAAACGCATGCCCGGCGTCTTCAACGCGGACTACCTGGGCCTGCTAAACGAAGATATCGACGACGCCAAAGAAAAGATCACTGCCGATCCCAAGCCTTCAAAGTTCCTCGCCAGCCAGATTGGCATGGTAGTGTGGACTGCTACCGAGAAACAGTTGTTTTTCGACGCCGTGGGAAAGCTCGGCAAAGGCGACTTGCGTGGGATTGCCTCGCGGATACAGACCAAGAGCATCCCCGAAGTTACACAATACATGCAGCTCCTCGAGAAGGAGGCTGCGAGCAGAGTCGCTCAAAACCGAGACATCGTGATCAAGGCGGATATTCCAGCGGCCGCCGAAATCAGCCTCCAGGGTTGCCTTGCCCTCGATGCCGCTGCCGACGAACTCTCGCTTCGCCAACAGAGGTACGAGGAGAAGCGGGAACAGCAGAAGTGGGCCGAATTTCCCTGGATCATCACGAAGAACACGGCATCAGAACTGGACCAGAACCCGAATGACCACGAGGAGCCGTTTGTGCAACTCTTCCACCTTCCAACCTGGCTGAAGCTCTCCGATACCGTCTTCATGAACGCGTCGTTTCCTGAGAGTAACTGGCACTTTATCGACGAGGAGCCGCCTGCGATTAGGAGCACGGCTTTCCAGGATTTTCATAATCTTACCGTCTCTGTTACCCGCCGTATTATCAGCGCTGCCATCTTTTTTTCCTCATCGAGAATTCGAGCCAAAGGACCTACCGTAACCAGATTGAGAGACTTGGTCAAGCGGGGGGATGTCGTGGCGGCGGTAAAATCCCTAGGCTTGGCCCGGAATAGTCGCAAGTTCTGGGCTAAATGTCCCCGGCGGTTGAAGCTGGATGTTTACGACGATAAGGTCCTGCGCGAGGACGGTGATGGGGAATCTGACCCCGAAAACGGCGCCAAGGGCTTGTCAGTCCTGTCCTCCGCGGAAGTGGAGCATGCCTTGGGGCTAACTGAGGATTTACAAGAGGATTCGTCGGAAGAATCTCAGAGTGAGGGTGGTGATAACCCCGAGGATGAAATGTCCCCCATCAAGGAAGTAAACAATATCAATAGCGATGACGACGAGGTGATCGAGGCGCAATTACACGCCGCAGAGGCAACCATGGACGAAGAGATCCAGAAGGAGATTGAAGACGAAGAAGCCCAAACAGAAGCAAGGGAACTCATCTTCCATACCGCCCTCGATATCCCACCCACCCGGCGTACGATCGACGCCATCAAGCGCCGTGTCATGATTGAACGGAACCACGAGTCCTACGCGGCCTCCTGCGACGAGGTGGTCAGTGTGAACGAAGAGCTGAAGCTTTGGGAGATGCTGAAACTTGACCCGCCCGAGAGCCTTGCTAAGAAGAATCGTGTTCTCGAACAGGCGAGAAGGGATGCTGTTTCCACTGGCGACTACTTGAAGACAGAGGATTGGAGGAAGAGCATCAAGTATGTTAGTGAGTGGGAGGTCACGACGAAAAAGTGATGATGTTTTGTATGATTTATGAAGATACCCCCATGTGGAAGTAGAGCCAAAAAAAGAAGACTCAGAGTGAACAGTTTCTTGAGCTTCACGTTTCTAATTTTCAGCTTGCAATTTGCGAGTCGCTGCGCTCTGAAAATTGTACAAGCATAATACAATAAAATAAGTATCCGCCATCTTGATTCCTCCTGCTCCGAATAACCTTGGGTATATAATCATACATTGGCCCTATGCCCGCTAGTGCCGCTCCCGCATTGCATCTCCTCTGCTCACATTCACCGCAATGACTCCCGTTAGCTTCGCCCCCTGCCCCTCCCTCTTCCCCTACCTCTAGAACCCCCTCTACCTCTCCCTCCCCTCGCACCCCGTGTTGATCTCGCTGGCGTCGCCTCCTCTGCACTCTCCTCTTCTTCCTCCGACCCGCTCTCATCTTCTTCCTCTTCCTCCGAGCTCTCCTCAACCTCCGACGCCTGTTTCGACACCGAAACCCGTCCTCCCCTCCCGCCTCTACCCCTACCCCTACCCCGTCCTCTCGCCGTCCTCGCCGCCTTGGGCGCAGGCGACTCCGTCTCCGTCACATCCTCCGAATCGTCAATAGTACTCGACCTCCCGGACCTCAATCTCTCGCTACCGCGCTTACTCCTCCTCCCCGGCTTGGCAGGCGGTTCCTTCTCCTTCTCCTTCTCGCTCTCGGGCTCCTCCGTCCCTTCTTCCTCTTCTTCTTCTTCTTCCTCCTCCTCGGCGCTCTCCTCGCTCGACATCTCACTCGAAGAACCCCGAAGCACCCGCTCCTCTATAAGGTCGTGGAACTGTCGACCTAGTGAAAACTCGAGGTACTTATCCTCGGCGGCGTCATCGTCGAAGTTCTCACGGTCATTGATGATGTCGAGGTTGTAGTGCGCGCGTAAGCGTTCCCAGATGCGCGGGATGCGTGTGTGCTGGTGGATGTCGGGGTCGAAGCCGTGGTTGCGGAGATGTTCGGATATTGCGATCATGCGGAAATGTTTGTGCATTCCTACACCGTGGGCGGCGGCGCGCAGTTGTTAGCGTAACGTTTTTCGAGCAGTGTAAGTGTAGAGATGGAAACTGGGGGTGGGGGGATATGCCCTACCTGCTGGTTTCCATCGGATCACGCCTTTGAAGAGGGAGGAGAGTTGGTCGTCTGTCCACATGTCGTTGTGGATATCTACCGTCGTCGTGCCTTTGCCCGCTGCTGTAGCTTTGCTGGGTGTTTCGGATTTGGGTGTGTCGATGTCCATCGCATCGTCGCTTTTCGTTGTGTTCGGTGTAGAGACGGATTGGCTTGCGCCGCCTCTGGCCTTCTTGCGTGGTGGCATGTTGAACGTATGGGGAGGATATGCGCTGCTTATTGGGGGGTGGTGATGAAGCCTGGTGAATCATAGGATCATCAATTGATGGCTTGCCGGGGAAAGCTAGTCTTGTGAGCTCAGGAAATTTGGAGCTTCTGGAGTTGTCGTTGTCTTTGGTGGGGTGCTTTTATTGGCAGCTGGTAACAAGTGGAGAGTATCTAACCATCACACAAATTCAACGACGCGACGCGACGAGAATCTTTAACGACGTCAATATTCACCAAGCTGTTAAGGAAGCGACAGCTTTTAACACCCTCCAGATGATATTATTGGAGAGAATAAATTCCTGCCTACCATGGCTATTGACGACGAAGCGGCTGACATTTTCGCGATCCCCGATTTCTGGAAGTCGTCGAGCTGGCTAGCTGGAGATGAGCCCACCTCGAGCTTCTTTTCCCTTGACTTGAGGGGTATGTTGCTCTTAATTCTGCGCCCAGAACCCCTGGTTGCTAACTACAATTCTATAGAAATTGACTCCCGTGTCAAGGTCGATCCAATACTCACCGACGACCAGGGATTCTTCCGACAGCCTGCCTTCGCCGCCGAGTTACAGCAGGATTCCACGTTAAACGATGAGCCGACGACGGAGGAAGAGTCTGACCACTGCTTTTCGGAAGGCTCCAATAGCATTCTTGACCTTTGGCTTCTGGACGAGCCTCGGGAGAAGGTCTCGGAATACAAGTCGTGGGATACCTTTGGCGTGCAAGAGGCGCCGAGACTACAGGCTTTGTATGTCACGGAGGCGGGGCCGAACGTGTACGATGCGCTCCTCGGAGGGGAGGATGATCCTCTAAGTCTCAAGAACAACGAACACGCGGTCGTCGATACGAAGACGTACTTCTCGGCGCTAATGGCTGTAGCTGTCGGTCGCGAATCAGTCCTTTTCACCTACGATGCTAAGGTCTTTAAGCCCGTCTTGCCCAAGATGAGGATATCGGGTTATTCCGGTGACGTTTTGAAAGGAATACAGGACATGTCGGTAGGATGCGGGGCAATGTTTCGTCGGTTACGAAAACTCGTCGATTCGACGTATACGAAACATCCTACGCCCGTTCGGGTGGCTCTGGCGAGTGCTCTGGACACCGTGTTGGGGGTTATTGAAGCAACCATTGCAGTCGAAGGTCGACAAGCGCGATCGCTGCTGCAACTACAGCTCAAAATCAGAGGAATATTCTCCATTCTGACAGAGTTCGACGGTCTAGTAGGGGGCTTGAGGTCTAGCCATACGGACGATGCTATCCTCTCTCTGGTCTTCCGCCGGGCCATGGCTGCCGAATACAAGGATGTGCATGTGCGGGACACGATGCGAGAGGTCCTGCAGAGAGTCTCAAGGCCTTGGCTCGACTTTATGGAGGAGTGGATCGGCACGCGACCGGAGACTGGCATTCGGCTTACGAAGAACGATGTTGGGCTACGGAAATGCTTCGTGAAGGTGGATAGCGAGATGTACGTTGACGATTTTGGCCAGGAAGTGGAAGATGTTGACTTTCGGTTGGATCGAGAGTCAGTGCCGGAATTTATACCAGACGATATCCTCGATGCGATTTTCGAGACGGGAAAGAACCTTCGGTTTATCAAGGCTAGCCATCCGAATCATCCGCTCGCACGCCGTGAAAACATATCGACCAATGGCCCACCACGGAGCAGCTGGCTTTACGATTGGGACTCGATCTTACGGCTCGAAAATAGGGTTGTGGATTATCAGGCAAGGTTAGCTTCTACATTATCGAGACTCAGAGCCGAGAACGACGACCAGCAAAGGCAAGACAATCTCAGCCCGCTGAGTGGTCAAGAGGGCTACGAGCTCCGAGTATTTGGGGCGGATGCATCTCAGATAGAACATCTCATTCTATCATCCATTCAAGAACTAGGCCAGCCCCTGCAAGAGAATGTGAGGGAGGACAAGCTGAAAGTGATTGTCAAGAAACGACTCTCAGGTGGCCAACGAAATGAATACGAGGACCGCGGGCTAGACGTTAGTCCACACTGGTCACTTCTGCCAGCATTATCCTTTGGGCCAATCGTGACAGCCCACGCCCGCATCGTCAACCGAGAGAGCCTACGGCTACTCTTCGCGGCGCACGACCTACGCGGACATCTTCGAGTCCAGCGCCAGTTTCATCTCTTTGGCAATGGCATGTTTTGCAGCCGCCTTTCCCACGCGCTCTTCGATCCGGACCTGGAGACGGCGGAAAGGCAGCCCGGTGTCGCTCGGCAAGGAGGCGTCATGGGCTTGCGTCTAAGTGGCCGAGACAACTGGCCACCTGCGAGCTCGGAACTCCGGCTAGCTCTTATGGGGATCCTAGCTGAGAGCTACGCCTCGGAAAAGAAGGCGGAGCCTCATGGGGGGAGGAGCTTAGAAGGCCATCAGGACTTGCCGGGCGACCTGAGCTTCTCAGTGAGAGACATGTCCCCGGAAAATGTCGACAAGTGCATGGATCAGGATGCTCTCGAAGCCCTCGACTTTCTCCGCTTATCGTACAAGCCTCCACCGGCGCTAGCATCCATCTTTACTCCGGTGATCCTGGTGCAGTACGATCGGGTCTTCAAGGTGATGCTCAGGGTCCTTCGGTTAGTCTACGTGATCAACCAGCTCTTCCAGGACATCAACTCGCGAACGTGCAGGTGGTACAGCCCCAGCAACGCAGCCGTCCGCTTCTGCTTAGAGGCACGTCACTTCGTGCACAGCGTGGCCAGCTACTTTGTCGACGTGGGCATCTCGAAGACGTGGCACACCTTCGAATTCTGGCTCGACAAGGTCGAAAAGAATGTGGTGGGCGACGACGACGACGGCCGCAACGGCAACGATGAGAAAGGCACGCGGCACAGTCCCGAGCGGCTGCGGCTGTGCCACTCGTTGATCTTGGACCACATCATGCATGCGCTTTTACTCAGGAAGAGACAGCAGCCGGTTCTCGCGCTTCTCGAAGAGATTTTTACTTCGGTTTTGCAGTTTGCTAAAAGGGTTAGGTCAACGCTCGACGACGCTGAGGAGGGCCCGGAGGTGGGGGATTTGTACGGGGCGTTTAGGAAGAAGGTGGAGGTATTTATTACGGTTTGTCGCGGGCTTGCGGAGAAGGGTGATTTGGGGTTGAGGAAGGAGGCGGAGGAGGTCATGGATGATGTTCAGGATGCGCTGGGGATGGAGTTGAGGGAGAATAGTAATATTGGCTACTTGTTGATGAAGCTGGATATGTTTAACTATTACTGGAAGGGGATGAGATAAACCAAGTAAACAAAATCGAAACTCGAATGAAGCACCATAAAATACCACCCAGATGATTATTTGTTTCTTAAAGATTTATTTACGTTCTCTCTTGGCCTTGATTCTTCTGATGTTTATATGTTTATATATTCGCCAAGTCTTATCAGCGCTAGTGTCGTTTTAGTGGCGCGTGGGCTGTCAATTGATCTCTCACCTCTCAACTTGGTTGCCATGGCTATGATCTATGATCTTGGATTCTTCAGGCTACTTTCGATGTAAGTTCTGAATTGATGGATAATAACTGCTAGAAATTGGAGTCAGTCTCGATGATTCGAGTATCACAATGAAGATTCGGTGCAGATGATGAACGATGCAACTCATTTCTTGACACCTCCGCTTGTCATGTCCGAACTAATAGAGCTTAAAATTGCTTCCTTCCCCCAAAGAGCGGGAGCTGCAGAAGCGCACGAGCTCTGCAGCTTTAATAGGACCCTCCTTGCGATGTGCGATGAACAAATAGTGGACAACGGCACTAAAGTGTACGAAGTAAGCAGTAATCTCTAAAAGCAGCATACAGCACGAATCAATTCCACTAAAGAACAGCAATGGTAAATAATACTCAGCACTCGTAAATACTTGTAAATCTCGAAATAATAATAATAATCACCAGCCTAGGTGCAAAGTACTTGTACACTATGTACCTCTGTGGTAACCTAGGAGAGTCTTGGACGGTTGCTCCCTGCACGACGGAAACAAAGTTTCCTTTGTTAGTAAACACGTGACGGTACTACGCGCTGCGGTCCCTTGTTCCTGGATCCTCGCACTGGATCCTTGCTCGGGGAGCCTGTCCGCCGCTCCTTGGCTGCTTGGAGCTGGAATTAATTAAAAAAAAAAACGGTTGAACTCTCCTAATCGCGTCTCCTTGATTCACCCCTCCGTCCTCGAATCTCGAGTCCTCCCAAACTTGAAGCTTTCGCGAGTTTCAACTTGTCGGTTACTTGGTAGACATACCAGGACTACGGCTTCCGTGAATCATATTGTTGTTTAACGATTAGACTCGACTTGCGACGAACTTATCTTGCATCCGCCATCCATTCTTGGCGCTGCGCCCAACCAATACACGCGCCTATTGACGACGTCTCTCTATTGTCATCCACCATCGAAAACCCGCCTGCATGGAATCTTCCCTCTCACGATCTTCCAAATCTCAACCTCGCCTTGCGCTCGTTCACTCCTTCCGTCTTTGAGAATATACCCTCATACTCGGGCAAAGCCCTAATTCGGCTGCCACTCATCGCCCACCATGGCTTTCAGATCTTCGTCTTCCCGCCCTTCGATATCTCGAAGACAGTCTTCTTCAGCAGCGAACTCGACGGCCTTTTCATCCAACGAGTCTCATGCTGCAGATCTCGCACTCTCTCTGCAAAAGCTTACTCTTGCGACTTCACCTTCTTCTGTCAAATCCCCAAGAGCCTCCAAGCCCGTTACCCCTTTCAAGAACCCTTCTTCTACTTCTCTTGCGTCCCCATCACCAGCAGCAAATCACCCCAAACTGTCCCCACGCAGCCCCTCGCTAGGAAGAGCCTCGAGATCGTCTACGCCGTCTCTTGTTCGCAAAGCTTCCACCTCTTCTCTGCGATCTCCAAGCGTTGGGCCTCGTCCCGGTCAATCTCTGTCTCGCAGGGCGAGTTCAGTCAACCTTTCAGCATCAATAGCCAAATCACCATTAGCCATGAGCGACGCACCACTTCCCGAGCCCAAGCCCGTGCTCACGGCCAACTCCATCGCCAAGGATTTTTTCGTGGCAGATCTTCAATCGCACGAAGAGGACAAGAACGGCCAGTCTACCGATGCTCTGGTCATTTTCCACGATTCGTGCTACGGCCATCGCTTCTCACGGCCTAACTCGACGGCCAACATCCTGAGCTCCATCGTCGAAAGGCCCGAGCGGCTAAAGGCCTGCGCTCTTGGCGTCGCCGCAGCCTACGTCAAGCTCGGTGAGCGTCATGCCGATGGTCGGCATGCGCTTCACCCGAGGCTCGACCCGGCGTCGATCCCGAATCTGCCCTTCCGCATTCGGAAGGTTTCGAGGCGGCTCTCCCTCCTTTCCGCGGCCGTCGTCGCCGTCCACGGAAAGGAGTGGATGGAAGAGCTCAAGTCGATGTGCCAGTCGACGAGGGCCAAGCTCGCGGCCAACGAGCTCGAGGTCAAGAGGTGCAACAGCAACCTCCGGCCTGGACAGGAACCCAAGCCGCAGTTCAACCAGGGCGACCTGTACCTCGGCCCTGAGTCCCTCGAAGCCATGGAGGGCGCTCTTGGCGCGGTGTGCGAGGCCGTGGACGCTGTTTTCACGTCCGGGCCTCGTCGCTGCTTCGTCTCGATCCGGCCTCCTGGCCACCACTGCTCAGACGACTATCCGTCTGGCTTTTGCTGGGTAAACAACGTCCATGTCGGTATCGCTCACGCCATGATGAACCACGGACTTACCCACGCCGCCATTATCGACTTCGACCTTCACCACGGCGACGGCTCGCAGGCGATTGCATGGAGCCATAATCATCGTCACACCTACGGCAAAGGCCGCGGTGGCTTGTCCCAATGGAAGAAGTCGGCGATTGGTTACTTTAGTCTCCACGACATCAACTCCTTCCCTTGCGAAATGGGCAACGCCGAGAAGGTCACGAATGCTAGTTTGTGCATTGAAAACGCCCATGGCCAAAACATTTGGAACATCCATCTGCAGCCTTGGGACACCGAACCCGAATTCTGGGCCCTGTACGAAAGCCGCTATTCCGTACTCATCCGCAAGGCCGAAGCCTTCTTGAAGGCCCAAACCGCCAAACTGCGCAGTGCAAACAAACCCGTCAAATCTGCCATTTTCTTTTCTGCCGGCTTCGACGCAAGCGAGTGGGAGTCCGCGGGTATGCAGAGGCACTCGGTCATGGTCCCCACCAACTTCTACGCCCGAATTACCCGAGACGTCGTGGAAATGGCATCTGACCCCGAAACGGCCACGGATGGACGTATTATCAGCGTCATGGAAGGCGGCTATAGCGACCGGGCGATTTGTTCTGGTGTCTTCAGCCATCTGAGCGGCATGATAGCGACGCAGGCCGGCAGCGATGCGAGGTATCTCAATGCTGTGAAGGAGGAGATGGACGAAGATGTGGCCCCGGATTGCATTGCTCCGCACGGCCTTCTTTCTCAGAGCCGCAAGCGAAATTTTTCGTCATCCTTCTCGTACGATCCGGCTTGGTGGTCGGGCACGGCCTTGGACAAACTCGAGCGTGCTGTAGCTGCTCCTACTCCATTTGCCAAGAAACCTCGCCACGCCGTTCCTCCTACTTACAGCTCTCCCACCCACGCATCCACGGCCAAGGCAGTTGACCCCATCAATTTGCGTCGAAGTCTTTCCGGTCTGAATGGTTCCTTCTCTCGGCCGCCCACCCCTCCTCCCCCCGAGGTTCATTGGACCATCGCCACGCAGGAACTGTATAGGCTTCTAGTTCCCGAGGATCGTCCAACGGAAAGCTGCACCATTGAAGAGATTGGTTCGATTATTGCGCAGGCCAAGCAAGATTACCCTGTTTCCCCTCCGCCGGAGGTGGCGAGCGAGACGCAGCTCCCCACGCCCCCGAACGGACCTACCAGGCCTGGGTTGAGGGATAGGCGAGCGAGGCCAATTGAGGCTATTCATGAGGAAGAGAGTGGAGATAAGCCAACCAAGGGTCGAAGGAAGACGACTGCTCATGGCTACGGATTGGTAAGTTTCTTTTTTTTTTCTCTTGTTTTCTTTTCAACACGCGTATATTTGTATGTGACGGAAACTAACCTTTCGCCTAGCCCTCTTCCCGAGCTGGCACCGCTGAGCCTCCTCAACCGGTCCGCCGCTCTGGCAGGCGCGCTAGTACCGCGTCTGTGCTCACAACCACCGCCGAAGATGAACTAGCGGTAGCCAGTGTAGCCAATATCAAGAGCCGCGGACTCGGCGAGAGCAACAGCAATGCCAACGGCGGCATTCCCATCGCCCGCACTGGATCAGCCCCCTCCCTCCCAGTCAAGAAAACCCGAGCGGCGCCGGCGCCCCGGAAGGAGACGACGGCCAGGGCTCCCAGAGCCGGTGGAAGGAAGTCACCTACGAGAGGCGCGAGGAAGAGCCCAACAACGGCGACGAAGGCCGCAGCTGGAATTGTCACTCCCCAGGGATCAACGCCAGAGAAGCCAGAGATTAAAATCTCCAGCTCGGACAATATACAGTCGAGTGACGAACCGGGTCTCGACCTGATAACTACGGGAATGAACAAGGTTAGAATCACCCTCGTCTCGAAGTCTCAGCAAGACAACCAAGAAAAGGCGAAGACTGCGAGTAGTAGCACCGCCGCGGCACCTGTCAAGCCAACTCCCCGTATCCGCTTCATCAAGAACGGCCAGCGATCCAGCAGCTCATCTCCCGAGACCACCCAGTCTCTCGGCGGAGTTTCTACCCCCGACACCTCGCCGCCTAATCAGAAAATCCCCTCCATGCCGGTAACGACCCCCATTGAGGAGAGGTCCATGTCCGCGTCTTGGGAGTCTCCCGATCCGCTTGGCGTCCCACTGCCCTCTAGCCCTATGAGTGGCCTACCCGGCACGCCCGACAAGTTCGTGCGATACCAACCAGAGGGACCCACACCCGTCGCCGTGGCCATGAGTGAGCCTGTTAAGTTCCTCCCTCCGAACATGGCGACGCCGACTCCGATGAAGAGAGCGGATCTCCCTAACTTTACGGCGACGTCCGCCATTCCTTTCGCGCGTCCTTTGAACGAGCCTTCGGATGATGACCAGTAGCTCCTGGAATTCCAGTTAAAGCCGAGGCCTCTACAGTTGCCCATTAGGGATATTCCGGAGACGCCCTCTGAAGTGAGAAGATGAGCGAGCGTGCTTCCTGCGAACGAATAGCAGAGCGGATACGTGGCTTTGGAATCTGCTCAGGAAACAGTACGCTTACAGTCGCGTCACTTGTTTTTTCATCTCTTCTTCTTCTTTTCTTTCGTTTCTCGCGCTACGTAACACTCTTTTAATGCTGTTTTTTCTTCTTCGCAAGCGAGTTTTTCACTTTACTTTTTTTTTCTTTTTCCGGGGGAAGGTTGGAATGGTGTTGATGAATTGGGTTCCAGCATAGGGAACGAGGATCTGGCGCATAGGAGATTTGTCCCGTTTGTCCGCCTCTTTTGCGTGGACTTGTTTTATATGAACTGGCAACTGGGGAATATTCGAATTTTCTCTCTTCCGTTCCTTACGGACATACATTCAGGGGAATCGTTCAGCATGCGCGCCTTGAGGTAGTTGAGCTCTTTTTTTGTTTTCCTGACTTTTTATTCTTCTTTTCGGAATCGGAGTTTAGCTTCACGACCTCGTGGTTTCGGTCTGCGAAGGAAAAAAAATGGTTGGAAGATCAAAGATACCCCCCAAAGCACGCGAGGACAGATTTGCGATTGCGACTCTTTTTTTTAATTTGATTTCTTGCTAGCAATGCTCAGTTTATTCTGTTCACTTCTCAACCTTGATGAGTTCAGTGTCCTCTATGTGTGTCCGTAGATCGAAACGTAGGCCGAGGTACGGTTCAACTTCAGCAGGTTCAGAGAGTGGTATAAACGTCAGCCTGGGCAAGTTTAATGGCGACCGAGGAATTCTTCTAAGGCCCTGTGCCACGTAACGACTCATTCACTCGTTGCGTAAGGGCTCTTCGAACGTTTCACAGCTCAAGTACGGCTCTCTTATCGGAGCCAACGAAAGGCATAGTCGGAGTAACGTGCGACGGAGACTTGAACACGAGTTCGTATATCAGATTTGATTTTGTTTTCTGAGGGGATCGAGTATGTAGTATATGATAAGTCTATGGCCACTTGCCCCTTCTTCTATAATATCTACCCTATTCGATCTTGTCCTAAAAGGAGAGTTATACGCAGGTTACAGCAGCAGCCCGTTTTCCCGTTCATATTTTTTTATTACACTTTAAGACTCCCCCTAAACTCTGCAATCGACACACTTTTTTCCGTCAAGGTGGCCTTCGCACCCCCGTCAACACCGGGATGAGGCTTCCGCTCGAAAGTCCAGAGTTCTGAGACGCCGAGGGTCTCGAGGTAGTCGAGGCCGCGGATGTAGTTTGTAGCAACTTGGGCGATGCCGTGGCTGTCGTCGGAGAAGGTGAACTTGCCGCCCAAGGATAGATATTCCTTTTAAAAAAAAAAAGACAAGTTAAAAAAAGTTGTTTCAGCGTCAAAAGAAGCCATATATCCAGCACGGAATAGAGCACTTTTTTCTTGCACACTTACCTCCGCAATCGCCTTACAAGGGTAAGGCTCACTCAGACCCTTCCTCAACGCACTGGTATTACACTCCAACCACGCGCCACTCTCCACGACAACCTTCAAATTCCTCACAATCCTCTCCCAAACTCCCTTCCACCTCCTCACATCCCTACTAGCAGCGCGCTTCTCCGGCGCCTGCTGCTCATGATCACTCAACAGCCTCACGAGATCAAAATGCCCCACGACGCGCGGCTTCAGCGTCCTCAACATCTCGTACTGCTCATCGTAATACGCCTCGAAAAACACCTCGTCCTCTTCTTTGCCTTCATCCCTAGACTGCCGCTGCTGCTCGGAAAGCACGGCGGCGCGGGCGCGGAGATAGGTGGCGCGGTCGAAGTCGATGGGGACGCCGCGCACGTGGTGGAGCGAGCCGATGAAGTAGTCGATTTGCGGGTAGAGGGAGGGGTTGGCGAGGCGGAGGACGTGGGGCGCGTCGGAGGGGCGGATGAATTCGCCTTCGAAGGCGATGAGGACGTGCAGGGTGGGAGCGTATTTGAGCTGTAGGCGGGAGGCTTCGAGGAGGTAGGCTTCGTGGCGGGGGGGGAGGACGGCGAGGGAGGCTTGGGGGGAGGGTTCGAGCTGGGTGTTAAGAGGTGAATGTTAGAGTGAAGAGAATAAAAGGGTGAGTGAGAGAGAGAGAGTGAGAGAGTGAGAGAGTGAGAGTAGAGAGTGTGAGTGAGTGAGTGTATATGTATATGGATATGGATATATTATTTTACCTCTTCGGGGTAGAGGTCCTCGACGCTATAGCGCGGCATGTGTTCTGTGAGACCTATCGTCTTGAAGCCGAGGGCAATGGCTTGCTGGATGACTTCCTCGAGTGCATCTTTTGCATGGCCCGGGCAGAATTGGCCCGAGTGGGAATGCATTGTGAAGGCCATCTTGTGTGATGACGGCCGAGAAAGTCTGAAGAGTTGGATTTGCTGTTAACCGCGGTTAGTATCTCGTGTGGATGTGAGCTTGCTTGGCTTAAGGATTTCCGATGTGATGCTCACCTTGGCTTAGCTTGAGGGTGTCGGAGGATGAGATGAGTCAGATGTGGCCAGTATCGGAATGAGAATTAGACCGTGCGATGAGGAGACAGACAGAGTGAGAGAGCTACAGAGACCTTGAGAGACTGCAGAATTAAAGCAAGCTAGAGAGATCGAGATGGAGACAGACTTAGAGAGCGGGGTGATGAGGGGCACTTGAGCTTATCAAGTACAAATTCTCAGGGCACAATTCACAATTGATACAATTCAAGGGGAATGAATACGGACGGCCTTTACTTCTTTTACACATGCCCGAAGTGCAAATGCACCCATTGATCCCGACACGTCCGAGGAGAATAGAAGAACATGGTGCTTTTGCTTTTCCTCTTCAACTCAACCCCAAGTTGCACGTTGCTGCAATGCGCCTCTCTCAATGGACAACACCAATCAAGCAAAGATATTTGCAATTGTAGCGATTTAGTATCTGCGTCTTGATGTACCCCAACTTTGTAACTTCGTATTCGTTCATCTCATGTACAAAGAAAGTACGTGGTACTCTGACTCGGCCTCCGTCGTCTCCGTCTCCTCCTCCGCATCTGCCCCGGAAGAAGATCAATTGATACAGTCTGGCATGTGATCGAAGTCTAAATAAGAATCACTCGTCACTCATCACTCTTCACTCTTCGCCTGAGCATCATCATCGCGTTTGGCTTCATCATCCGCGCTGGAGAATACAAGCTCAATGATTGCTGGCAGCCGACCTCGCATGCTGCATTGCATCCCGAGACCGAGAGCGGGGGGACAATTGATCCAATCTAGCTTAACCAATCTGCCTATTAACCAGGAGCAATTATAGTAATTGTAATCGTGATCAATTCGAACACTCTCGACGAGAGAGACCTGTAGACATCCTCCGACCCCTTTCCACACCAGCATAACACCTCAGATCGTAACAGCCTCTACGCAGATCTACAGCCCATCCCCCTCACATCCTCCAGCATGCCCTCCTTCCACCTCCCCTCCTCCTCCACCCACTCCACCTGGTCCCGCTCCCTTCCCCCCGCCCTCACCATCCCCTCCGGCTCCACCATAACCCTCGACCTCCCCGACGCCAGCTCCAACCACATCACGCCCTCCAACGCCGCCACCGCCCTCGCAACCTTCGACCTCTCCTCCGCCAACCCCGTCGTCGGCCCCATCCACGTTACGGGCGCCGAACCGGGCGACGTCCTCCGCGTCGACGTCCTCGACCTGCAGGCCGCCGACTACGGCTGGACCGCCATCTTTCCCGGCTTCGGGCTCCTCGCCGATGAGTTCCCCGATGCGCATCTCAAGATTTGGGATTTGTCGCGCGCCGCGATCACGGGGCGGGCGGACTTTCAGCCGGGGATATCGATTCCCGTGAGGCCGTTTTTGGGCATCATGGGCGTGGCGCCCGCTGAAGAAGGAGAGCATAGCACCATTCCACCGTACGTTACGGGCGGGAACATTGACTGCCGCCACTTGACGGTCGGTTCCTCGCTCTACCTACCCGTCAAAGTCGCCGGCGCACTCTTCTCGTGCGGCGACGGCCACGCGGCCCAGGGCGACGGCGAAGTCTGCGGCTCCGCCGTCGAAACACCCATGAAAGCCACCATCTCCCTGACCATCGAGAAGAACATGCCCTGGGTGAAATCCCCCCACTACGTCAGCCCCCCCAGCCGCGCCGAGGAGCTCGCCATGGGCGAGTACGCTGCTATGGGTATTCACGCTGACTTGCTCGAGGCGACGAGGGAGGCTACCCGTGGGCTTGTCGCCTGGATAGAGGCTGAAAAGGGGCTCTCGAGGACGGATGCGTATTTGCTGGCTTCTGTGGCTGCGAACTTGAAGATTGTTGAGGCGGTGGATATGCCGAATTATGCTGTTGCGTGCTCTATTCCCCTGAGCATTTTTCGCTTTTAGATGACTTATACTCCGTATATATATCATTTCTTTTTTTCTTTTTATATTCCCTTTTGGTTCTTGGCAGTTTGATATCCCTAGTTTTATCACCAAGTCGAAGAGAAACGGCGGAACATCGTCCCGGAGTTTAACTCTTGGCCTTATTCTTGGTTTTGTTGCCCGTTTCGGTAGGAGAGAAAGAACGCCATCGCATCCTGGTTCGCCGTCTTTTTTTCTCTTTTAGGAACTATGCGCCCTGCTTAAATGTAATCCACGCCCTAATACGTAAGAAACCCCCCCTTCTAGAAATCCGCCCTACTTCGCCGAAGATGGCCGCGAGTTGCCATCCGACTTCTTCGTATATATATATATCAATATATATATTCTTAATATTCTCCCTTTCCCTTTCCATACGTTGCTCCAAATCTAGACTATCTCTGCTTTTAAAGGCTGATTTATTTCCCTCACGAGCATGTAACTCGGAAAAGACAACTTTGCCGGCTGAGCCATGAGAATCGGCTCTCTTCAGACTCGGGCTCAGGATCAGATCCGCTACTTTCCATCGATATCATCACAATGAAGATAACAGGCGTAAGAAAAGCCTTTCAAGCCCACTCACCAAAACTCCAGCTAACATCCTCACCAGCTCTACTTCTACCCGATAAAGGGTCTCAGGGGCATCCCCCTAACATCCGCCCGTCTCACCCCCCAAGGCATCAAATATGACCGCCGCTTCATGCTCTGGCGCCTCAACGAAGACGGCTCCCTCGGCACCAAGATCCAAGTATTCTCCAACCCGGAGTGCGCTCTCTTCGAGCAGCAGGTCGTAGGGCTACCAGATGAGAGCGATGACGACTCGGATGACGATGTCCCTCTCAACAATGGCAACTCAGTAGCACGAGCAACAGTCGAGTGCGATAACCCGACCATCATCGTCCGCTACATCACCCCCAAGGAACCCCTCCTTTCAAAACATCCCGCCCACGATACCCCGCTCACAGTCCCCCTCCGGCCGACACTACGACCTTGGACCCCGTCACTATCGACATGTATCGGAGCTCCACGAAAGCCTACCGCATGGGCGACTCTTACGATGCCTGGTTCTCCGCCTGCCTCGGCTTCCCCGCTGCCCTTGTCTACATCGGCGATGGCAGGCGACCCCAGCTGGGATTTTCACCCCTGGCGCCCACGCGCAAGCCGAAGAGGAGCGGTGTAGGGTTGCTGTTGAATTTCGTCGACCTTGTTCTTGGATACATTTCCGCGTGTCTCTTTTATCTCCTGACATTTCCCCTCTTGTTTGGTTATGACGAAGGAGGAGGGAAAAGAAGAAGAAAAGACCGAGTTCACGAGAATGCACAGCTACCGTGGATTACCTTTGCAGACATGGCACCTTTCCTAGTTGTCTCCGAAGCATCCCTCGCCGATCTCTCCTCACGCATCGGAGACCCCAAACCCCTCGAAATGCATCGATTCCGTCCCAACATCATCATCGGGTCGTCGAGGGATGATCATGATCGACAATCCACCTCCAACGACGACCTTCCGCCATGGGACGAAGACTTCTGGGCCGAACTCTCCATCTCCGGCTCGCCCACCCTACAACTCACCGGAAACTGCGCACGCTGCATCTCCGTCAACGTCGACTACGAAACCGGCCGCCCGACCAAGGGCAGGCGGGGCGCCGTGCTGAAGACCATGGCGGCCACGCGCCGCGTCGACAAGGGGAAGGAGTGGGAGTCCATCTTTGGCCGGTACGCTTCTCTCGTCGCAGTGCCCCGACGCGGCCTTCTTGGCTGGTGGGAAGGGGGAGGAAGGGGAGCAGCTTCTGCGAGGCCGAGGAAGATTGCTGTTGGGGACGAGGTGCGTGTGACGAGGAGGAACAGGGAGAGAGATGTTTGGGATTGGCCCTCGCTAAAGGGCGGAAGGGACCGTAAAGGAAAAATGACGCGGGGGCTTCGGTCAGTTCGAGAATGCATTGAGGAAAAGTGAAAGAAAATGTGACAAGGGGATGGGTTGGCTCTCGTCGAAGAGAGAGAGAGGAAGAGAGTATGTGGGATGCAACACCCCCTCGTTTTTTTCTACCCCCTCTCACAATGTGAACGTGGCCAATGACGACAACGCAGAAGCCGAATCCGGTAATCGTAATTGATGGGACTCCCTCAAAGGGGATTGATTGATTGATTGCTGATCTGTGTAACCCGGTAAACACCTTTATGAAGAAATGCCGTGTCCCCCTCGAGTTCCAGTCGATCCTACCCCCAGCTGGCATTGGGCGGTGGTAGAGGAAAACACAACTCAAGCACTTTCTCTCTCTCGGGTCCTGACGGCCGTCCCTTTTGTACCACCCAACCTACGTTTCAAGAGACGGTAGTGAGCCTCCTCTACCTTTTCCCCTTTTCTTCCTTTCCCTCGTAGATAATTCCTCCGTCTCCCCGTCGTCACCGAAGCATCGAGGCAAGGGAGAGAAAGAAGAAGAGAAAAGAAAAGGGGGGGTAGGGAGAGAGAGAATCCACTACCTCTCTGTCCAGTGGACGCCAGGAAGGTTGCATGCAACACGGCAAATCATCGAATCTCCAGCATGTAGTATTGGACGCATGCCTCAGGACCCTGCCCTGCCATGCAGTGCACCGATACACCCGCAGGGCTGTGACAGCCCAGTCCCAATACCATTCGTCGACAACGCAGCAGTACCCCTTTCGCCTTACCCGGCCCCGAATAGGCCGAGCTGCACCTCCGATCGTCATCCCGTTTGCACAAACATCCCAAATCTCGTCGCATTGTTGTCCACGTTACTCACATTCGCCCTGTGCCCGCCTGGTTGGTCGCCACTCCCCCCTCCCCCAGTTCTGCACCTTTCCAGGCTTCCAAATCATTGATGTTTGCTGGAGCAATCTTAAGATCAGTTCGCCCTTTCCCGAATAGAATGGAAATGGAATGTTCTATGAGAGCCGAGAAAGCGGCATGTCTTCCTTTCCATGGGCCTCGCTGCCGCCATTCCATGCCCCTATCCTGCTTCTTCCGCCGCCTTTCCGTCTCTGATTTTCTTTTCTTTGCTTCTCACTTCCAGCGGTTCTCAGAAGCACATTTTTCTACGTATGGCTCTTCGCAGAGTTGTCGCCTGCTTAGCATCAGAGGGGGAAACAGAGAAAGAAGAGAAACAAACAACCAGGCGGTAACGGGAGATCTCGCTAACGTGGCAGATCCAGCGTAACGATATTCCCCCCCTGTCATCTCTCATCAAAACGCCTGGTGGATGCTCTTACCATGCCACCGAAGGGTACCACCCGAGGTCGTTCATCTTTGCTGGCTGTCAGATGTCACTCACCGGGGTCAGAAAAAATAAGATGGTACGCAGGTATTTGTGGAGAGCTACGCCCTGGTCCCGGGCCAGGGCCTTGATGAGTCGTAGAAGAAGCAATTTCTTGTTGGTCCCCCAACACGTACGCACGTCAACTGAATCGCCGCGGTGTTCCTCAACATCATGTAACCCGTGCATGACGCAGCACATGACCACGCTCATTGCCATGGGGGGAGAGGCAAGGTTTCAAAATGAAAACATCAGATTGTGTTGGCTTTGCACGCCACATACATGCGTTGCAGCATCGGATCCCCACAACGTTGGGATTTGGGACAGGCCAGCATCCGGGAGTCACCTGTCAGAAAGGGCAAACTCCGAAGGGCTGCTGGCGACTCTGATAATCAGACACCATGTTGGGTCAAACTGGTTCCATAATACGCAACAGTCGTCCAGTCTCTCGGTTGCACAGTCGCATCCTGACCCCACCCACTTACACGCACGCCTTCCAACTCCCAGCCTCATGTCGCACAGCATGCCCTGTTATCGAGGCTTCGGCATACCTGCCGAGGCAATCAGGGACTTAAGACACTCTCATCTCCCACGTTGCATTTCCCTTCCTCCTGAATACACACCCGGTGTATGCTCGAGGCTGGGGCGTGCCGAACACTCGAACTTGTTTGCCCAATCACTGCCGACTTCCTTGTATCGACTTCTTCCAAACATCCGATTCAACGTACCCCCAATCGGCAGCGGCCCGACCGTGCGGCGTTCTAGAGACCGTAGAAGCATAGCCTAAACCCATTCTTTTTGTCTTCTTTTGTTCAGTTCAATTGGGTAGTTGGTGTGACTAAGGCTTATTCTAGGTGTCCAAAGGGAGGGCGAGACCGGAATCCTAAAGGCCGCATGGCTGCATCCGATGTTTGCTTCTCTTAACACCAATCACCGAAGATGGAGTAAAAGCAAATCCTAGAGCTCGAAGTCATCTGCAGGATTAGACTTTGGTCCAGGAAAGGAGAATTGGGTAGCTATGTAGGGGGTGTTATTAAGAGCAAGAGCAATGGAAAAGCAATAACTCGATCAAACACGGGGCCCCTTGCTGTGAGAGCGCAAGAGAAAAAGAAAAGTAGAAGGGTTACACACACTCTGTTCTCGACCTCAATACAACACAGAAAACGCTTGAAGGTTAAATTCTAGTTCATATTGATAGTGGTAGTAACCTGCTCGCGCAGGGAAGCCTCGAAAAACAAACGCCATCCACTCTAAAAAGGATAAAAAGAAAAACCAATATTGCCATGCAGGTTTGTCTAACCATAAAATTCGTAGTTTCCGTAGCTCTAGCCTCACTGAAGACGAAGAGGGAAATGAATACGAAACAAGAAACGTGAAAGAAAACTGCAATCTAATTCCAGATCCAGCCTATACGGCAATCCCTTTATACAGTTCGCCTTTTTCCCATACCAATTGTTGGTTTTTCTCTATCAGTCCATCGCTTGCTTCCAGTACGAAAAAGAAAAACGAAATGAAAAGGAAAAAAAAAGGCATAGATGTACAAGGCAGAGGAGTGAAGATTCCGAACACATGCGAGGGGGAACTACGGGCTCTGCCCGAGTATGAAAATCAAAAGTGGTAGGTAGACTGGGAAAAAATACCCGCTCGAGGCTCGCCGGGCCGCCAAAGTCGGGAGAGAAACCCGGGCGAGATCTCAAGACGGATGGACCAGAAATGACCCCGAAAGTTCCTGACTAGACGAGGGTCCTCTGGGGCCCCTGAACAACGTTCGGAGGGTCACCAGGAGAAGTGAAGTGGCCTCATCGTGCATGATTGAAAATCGTTTTCAGCCATGGACACCGGTCAGACTGCTAAAAGGAAAAAAGCAATCGTCGAAGGAACGGTGTGGGATGGAGAAGGACAGCGCCGTCGATCTTATGCAATCATGATGCCGGGAGGCTCGCGTGTGTTCGGATGACTTGGAAAAGGAACCATAAAAATTTGGAATCGTAAGCGGCCATAAAGTCGTTCGTCGCGGAGATGAGAGTGAAGGAAAAAGAAAAGATGAACAGCCAGTCGCCGAGATGTAAAGCCTGTTCTCGCTTCAGCCCAGTCAGTTATGGATCTTCTGGTTACAGAGGGTGATGAAACCCATTCCGCTCCGTGCCAATTTCCAGGTATACAGTTGAGGGCGGTTTTTTTTTTTCCTTCTAGTTCTTTTTGGGGCCTGGGGATGGATCCATGAAAATGGCAGTGGGGGCGGGAAGAGGACAATTCGGCTTGATGAAGAAGCGAGTCGATTTTTTTTCCTCTTCTTTTTTGGCATGGGTCCTTTTTCCAAGGCAAATCCAAAAAAGGGAAGAAAAAGGCCTCGCTCTCGCTTGGCCGCTTCTCCATTCCGCTTGGTGGGGTTTCAGGGTTGCGAAGAGGGCGTGTTTCTTGCATACGTACCAGGTGTTGTACCTGCATCTTGCTGCATTGGGGCCGTTCCACACGGTGATGTGGACCAAGGAGGGGGTCCATCTGTCGATGCTTGGAAATTCGTGTGGCCCGAGGCTGCAACCTTTTCAGGCACTTTGGGTGCAAGGCCTACATGTGTGCAACTTGCAGTACCGACACTCAAAGATAGCCCAGTGTGGACCGGAGTGGCAGATGTTGCACGTCCATTGGATCAGAGTGCTATCCGACTTGACGAGCTGGAAAGAATGCGCGCAATTGCTAGGAACGGCCATGGCTGCATTCATGCCAGACTGGGCGCATTTCTTAGATGACGTGGTGCGGCACATCTTGGGAGCCGAGGGATCGGGAACCTTGACTTTGTTGCGAATAGGAAGAAGGCTTCTTACGCTCCTTGCGAGTTTTCAAGGTCGCCAAGATCTAAAAATGGCCGCAGTTCTCAGACGAGGTCGGCGGCAAGGTTCTAGAATAAGTCGTCTCCAGTTAGCCATGTCACCGAGATGCCACTTAGAAGGAGGTGTGCAAGGTCCGGAAGTCATCATCCTCGCATATGCATGGAAAGCAGCAACCGCCACGGCGCGCAGGAGGGCGAGTTATTTGATGGCATCTCATGATAGACTTACGGTTTAAATAAGATGAGAAAAAAAACGAATGTCCTATTTCGTACGCCGAGGAAACTTAGCAGGTGACGTGGCGTTGGACGGAGAAAATCGCAAGATGAGAGTCGGTAAATGGAATGGTGAAGACCGGGATCAAGGGTCGTATTGAAATGACGATTTCAAACGTGGGTTGGATTTCCAAAGCGGGAGAAAGAGGTCGTGAGCTTTAATGGGGTTTCTGCTCGGTCTCGGAACGAGGGAAGAAAGCACCAAGGATGTTGTAAGGTTTCTTCCTCTGACGTTATCCTGCTGTTTGTTAGGAAGGGACGTTCCTTCCTGCTTTGTTGGCGGTTCTGAGAGAGTAGGGCTGCGACTGCCGAGTTGAACAAAATCTTGGGGATCCTATGACAACCGAAGGTGGAAGGTGCGACTTTCTGGGTAGTAGAAGTGGGTGATTGGAAGGGTGGTGGTCGAAGTGGCACGTTGTCCTTTGCCAGGTCGTAGTGGTTGGATATTGGAGAAGTGTAGACTAGAGTCGTGAGGGCGAGTGCTGAGTGTTGAGCGTTGAGGTGTAAGATGCGATGTGAGATGCGGGGGCTTGATGCACGAGAGGGTTTAGCTCTGCCGGGGAGCTCTTATATAGAGGAGAACGGTTATTGAAAGAGGTCAAGTGTGAATGGTTATTGAAGTTGGTCAGGTGTGAAGGGTTATTGTAAGTGGTGATAGATGTTGATATAGCGCGAATGGGGCGAGGGGGGAGTCCGCCTTTTGTATATGCCTGGGAGAATGGATGCAGAGACACAAGAGATTGATGTTGATATTCGGGAATGGACCGGAGGAGTGGATTCTGGTGAGGCTGTGGACCCTACTTATAACCTCGTCACATCAAACAGAGGAGGGTGTGTGTCAACTACCGGGTGTGAGGTGTGATTCTGGCCGTGAGGGTAGGTTTGTGTGAAGGTGAATATAATTGATGTGTGTTGGTGTCTGCGCTGCGTCTCCGCGTCGGTGCAGGATAAGAGCACTCGTATGGTTGATATAGAAGCCTGTGCTCGCATAACGGAAGGTATACGTGAGCCGACATCAAATCCAACGGGCCCTGGTCCGGCCGGGGATCATCGACCATTAACAGACGACAGCAAGTTTGTTGTGGTCCGAGACAGACGATAATACCAAACTACACTTTGAAGTTCGAAGAAACGGGTGTTGATTCACACCTTGAGTGTGTACGTAGAAACGAGTGGAGAAGGGGGTGCAGGTACAACCCGTTGTCGGATCGGAGACCGAGGACTGGGGGAAGAGGAAGAGAGGGCGGGAAGAGGAAGGGGAAGAAAATTGGAGCAAAGGAATCAAAAAGACGGCTTGAACTTCCAACTAACGAACGACCCAAGTGCGATATTAGCATTTAAGGGAAGGGGAATGAGAGAGAGAGAGAGAGGGGAGTGGGCGACGGAAAGCACGGGCTCCAAAGTAAAGCCGACTACTAGAAACGAGGCCAAACGGATTAGGGATTACATCAATGGCAGGCCATGTGCAAACTCTAGTTTTGAGTGTATCAACCACTGATGACCCTTGGACCACACTTGATAACGTTGCCTCCTACCGAGTAGTCTTGGTATGGGAAGACTTGGGGAGTTGTCGGCCTTACACGTTCTAACTTCTGGGGTGCCACGGACTCGCAAAGTCTGGTACGGAAACAGCTTCCTATTTTCCACTCTGGAGCGACACGGTTGAGAGTTTCGGTCACGCCTGGCTGCTTTGTACCGTTGAACTATGACAAAAACGGAGTATTATGGCAAGGGTTATAGGGCAATCCACAGACGGGGGTACAGGCATCGGCGATGTGGCCTTCCATAGTTAACGTGCGATGTGTTCCATGGCTTCTCCTACCTTCCTCAATACAGGGTTGTCAAATTCACAGGCACCGATACATTGTACATATATACAGTCATGGAGACAGACGGTAGTTTTGAGAGTGTTTTTGGAGGGGGGTGCTGGTAATGCAATGTTATTTTTCCAATTGATCCATCCATCCATCCATGTAAATGGTAATACAACAATCATTCATTGATACTTTGCAAACAGGTGCGGGACAATGGGTCAATCAACTGTCCACTGGTGCTGACGAAGTTCCAATTGTCAGGGTGCTGCAGTCTAAGACTAACTGGTCAGTCATGGTACCGTTTCTGGGTAGTGCCCTGCCTATAGCAGGGAGGTTCGAAGAAGTTAGCGGCTCTTATGACGTTGCAAGTACGAGATACTTCGACCTCATCCCACTCTTCATGGTCTAGGGTCGGTATACTCGACACCGGGCATTTTACTGGATCGGTTTCTGGAAGTCCACCCCTGTTAAGACCACAAAAGGCACGATGGCTCTACTACCCTAACTAGCGCCGCTGCTCTTGGGACTCCGTAGTGGGCAGATCCAACCCCATCAACGCATCCAACTCCGTGACGGGGTTCTACGCCGCTTCCTTCTCACTACGAGCGCGAAATAATCTAATATGAAGGGCCCGACACATGTGAAAATGCGAAAGCAGCAAGGTGAGGAAGGAGATAACGAAACCGAAACGCCCGTTCCGGATCTTTCCTTTATTCGAACTTGCCCTGGTCAAGAATTTGTCTCCTCTTTTACGTCATTCTGTTTCCTTCCTTTTTTCTTTCTGTCTTCTTACCTTCCCGTCCGAGACAGAACCACCTCTAATATAGTGCTGCCTGCCTGCCTGCCTCGCCCACCCTTGAATCCCGTATCTTCCTAGTGGGGGATGAGAATAGACCAACGGAGCCAGCGAGAGGGGCTAACACTGATCCCACTCCTGCGAATTCTGTGGGATTTTTGTGGGTACATAAAGTCTGTTCGCTCTGCGCTTGCTTGAAATCCTGCCGAGACTCCTCCTTCACTGGACGAGGTTGGGAATGTCTGCTCTGGGCTAGACCAACCGCGGGACCCAACTGTGATTGATCCGTATTGTTTGCTCGTCGACACTGATCCATGCTAAGCGCAAAGGCCAACAGCAATATCGTTTGTCTCCTCGGCTGTTTGGCCTCCACTTGTTGCTACATGCACCGCATCTCGGACGGAAGAATTGTGTGTTAGGTTTACAGCAATGGGCAACGATGCAGACGATTTTTAGATTACTCTCTTGCTTCTTTGGGAACATGCAGGTAAAACATGCGTCTTTTTCGTTTTGCGGCTTACGAAGTCGTATTCTCTCTTCTTTATCTATTCCTATTGCAATTGTGCCCTTCCCGTCACTGGTTCCATGTAAAGAGTCCGGAAGAATTTTTGCTGTTGGCTTCTGGTGCCATCAATTATAACCCGGTCCAGCCGGTCCACTGGCGTTACATGTACAGACAGGATCGTGATTAATCCCGACTGCAGGCGTATCCATCCATCCTGGATTGTATTAAAGGTTCAATGTTGTACGTACCTTGCCTTGGAAACGTGGTGTCCCAATGCGGGAGTCCCTAATATTATGTGGTTTGAAACGCTCTAGACTTTACCGATGTGATGAGAGGTCTAGGATGCAGTGTGCCTCGCCCATCCGGTGCGACAATTACATGAGGACGGGGAAAAGAGACGAGCCTGGGAGCAAACACCACCGAGCAACAAAGACGGTGACGACGGAGATGCGGATCAATCGTATCCCTACCAGTGAATAATACTACAGAGGTAATAGAAACCGCCTGGCTCCTCTGGGAATTCCTAGCTCACTGACAGACAACGATCACAGGTCCAGTCGTAACTTTACCACAAGGCCAGCGGTACGAAGTAAAGCCCATAATAATTCTGGCCACATGGAGCCGATCTGATCGTTCTTTTTTTTTTTTTTTTTTTTTTTCCATGAACCGGCATGGGTGTCGTCGCTCTGCCGTGCCCTAAAGCTTCCTCATTGATTCCTTCGGTGGACACTGGTCCCTTTTAGGAAATGTACCCACGACCCGCAAAAGTGCATCATGTCCTGATCGGGACGGCCACAGCATGTATAATATCAAACCCAAGTGCTAAGAGAAAAACGGCAACATGAACCTTGGATGCCGGCGTATCAAAATGCTCGGCCGACCGCCCTTGTTCTTCAACATCGTCTCATTTGAGAGTCTTAAGGGACCTTAGTCTATCAACTACTTTAGATCCAAGGGAAAGGGAAGAGGATCCTACAAGATTCACGCCCCCTATCAAATGATTCAGTGTGTCAAAAGCGAACGATTGAGATTTGAAGCCACCGGCGAAATCTCGCCGGTAGTCTGCAACCATAATCTTCTATCCCAAGGTTTGAGAAGCCGGATGCTTCCCGTCCCACGATAATCTAAATTGTGCGGGACAATGTTTAGTAGTTTGGCAGCCAATTTCTTCATTTTATTTTACTTTGATCTTTACTTTTCTTTTTTCCCGTGAACTACCTTTATTTTAATTTTTTTTTTTAAAAAAAATCTCCCTTTATTTTCTCTGTTTTTCCCTTTTCCTGTTTTCGTCCTCGTTCCTCTCCATTCCTCAACTTCCCCGGCGTGTGAGCACGCGAGCGTAATAGTGTTTCCCCTTTATTTACACATCAGCCCAGACTCGCTTTGTACAGAAATCAAAATACGCGGATAATTAATCCCGGATGTAGGGTAAAGTTGCGGCTTTGATGAAGCCAGACGGGAGCACCGAGTCCTCACCCCTCGAGATGAGAGTCCAGGCCACCAAAGGAGTCGAAATTGAGTGCGGTGCAGCTTGAGGACTTCAAACTAAAATTCGGCTGGCTCCACTCCTGGTGCATATACGCCCAGGTTCCGATAATGAGAGTATATCACGGAATTATCTTCCTATAATACTCGATAGCTCCAGTGTCAAGTGTAGGGCCGGCCGCTGATGAGGCTGCATCGAACTGCTCACCGGTGGAGACGGCCCCATATTAATAAAACCTGGACGGTAAGACGGCTTGGGCTTCAAGGGCCTCACATACCAACTGACGTGAGGACGATGCAGGAAACACGTTACACCGCTTTGGAAACTCCCATTCCAAAAAGCAAAATGCACCAATTTCGTATGTAGCATCGAAATCGACTTTGCTGGCCAAAAAGAAAAAAAAAAAAGTCTGGGCTCTGCTTCCGGGATGCGGGATGCGCAAATGGCTTGCATGTCTCCTCCCCCGGAAGCTGCATCCTCACACCCGAATCACATCAACGAAAAGAGATAATAGATCCGTTGTTGTTATGTGGTGGGTGCGCGGGAGTATGCGTAATTTGGAGTCAGGGGAATCACCGCAAAATGCTAAACAGCCTATGCGCAGCACCCTCGATGTATTTGCCGTTGGGCGTGGTTGCTTGGCCTTGTGTTGAGCCGAACGAAAGAAAGCTCATGGAATATAGGCCAAGGCGTCTTGGAAACATCCCATGGATTCTTCTCATCTGGAGGTTCGAGAAGGTACTTGTGATAGAGAATATGAAGTCGGCCCGGGGGCGGGAGAAAGAGCCAGGCACGGAACAAGAGAGCAATCTTCCTGTGATGGCTGTTTACTTCGTACTTCGTAAGTAGATGCTTCATATGCCTTGCGACGCACACCTTGGACTCAGCCGAACAAGACACCGGCAAATGAGCTCGCTGGGACGCAGGGGACACAAAAATCCCAAGAAAAGGCTGGCCAGAACCCGCCAGGCTGGCTCATGAATCCACCGACCCATCTACGCTGTCACGAGAATGATTGATATCTCCCTATCTATTGCTCTATCTGTTGTATCCATGATGGCATCGACCACTTCGCTGGGCCGATATGCTGCCAATTCTCAGTGAAAATGGCATGTGATATGAAAATCATTGCCAATATTGGCATCGTAGCATCGCTCCCAACGTGGAAAGAACACGAAGGTGTGCCTGATAAGGTTGAAGGTACAAGGGACCGGCGCCGGAACCGGAACCGGAACCGAAGCCCGGTGCCTACTGAGTATGGCTAGATTACGAAGTATTATTGACGCCAGACAACATTGCAGGTTATTGCTTATGCCTCCTGCTTCCCACCCTTCCCGACGGCACGGCCCTGACAGCAATTCAGGCAAGTTTCTGCCCCCAACGCCTGGGCTGATCGTCAAGAAACGCATTCGCATTTTCGGCACGGCAATTGATTCTGATCTTGGCAAAATGTGGAGTCCAAAGGTATATGCCACGGTACTACTTCGTACGAAGCAGGCAAAGAAAGAAAAAGGGTAAGAGATAGACAAGATCGAGATGGATTCGGGACCTGACGCAGATGAAATTCGCAGGAACAAGAATCAACTGCTTTTTTTTCTTTCCTGCTACTTAGCGGCGACCATGCCCGCGGAACTCGTGAGCCGCGGCACAGGCTCCCTGCAGGTTGTCTCTTGCAGCCGTCTCTTGTAGTTGTGTCTTGTCAAGAACTTGGAGTCCAAATTGAGTGCTTTGCTGACTACACATTGCCAGGCGACACAGTTTGCTGAGGTGCACCGTTCCTATCCTAGGACAATGATCTTGCAACACAGTTTGATTTCTTCCGGAACTATGTGCTCATCAGGAAAGGCCCGACTTCCTCACCTCCGCGACTAGGGTTTCTCAGATCACGCCTGGGGCAAGGATGAATGGCATTATTAGCAAGGACTCAAAAAGGAGGAAACGGGCGGAATCGAAGGAAATGAGCTTCCATCAAGCTTGCATTCTCTCCAAGGGCATCATAGGGCCACGTTTAATTTCAACGGTGATCTCCGACCTTCTAGCGCATTTCGAGCCTAGTCCAGCTATTCTTAGATCCCCTCAACGTCCATGTTATTTGCCCTTCCTCAATGTTTGCCCATGAAGGCTTGAATGATTGAAGGCTTTTGAAACGGATTGCCCCGTTGGTTGCCTGTGCGGGCGGGCAACCATCGCATAGACAGCACGTCCTGATGGGCAAACCCACTGATTAAATCCTGTGTCTAACCGGTGAGACCGGTATTACTTCGCCAGACCTGTCGAATCTGTTACGGAGCACAGAGCCTGGGCACTCGCTCAGATTCGACAGCCACACTTGCACGGCTGCCCCTTCCCCACAGCGTTCCCCACGTCGACGACCGACTTCCTTTCCTGCCCGGAAATGGTGAAGTGAGGAAGTTGCAAGGGAGGCAGTCATCAATGTACCTGCCGTACTTCAGAAGTATGACGACGGTGTTAATTACGCACCAGGATACAATCAAATGTACGAAGTACAACACAGACATTGGAATTAGTTGTATGCGCGATCGGTGTACGTAATCGGCGATTACTCTCTCTCCTTGGTTTCAAAGTTGCAAACAACTCTGCCCAGCCTTGCTTTGCCTACTTCGTATTGAACCTCGCATCAACAAGCCCGTTTCCCGGGCCACCCTTGGAAATATAGTTTCCGGGAGTGCATCGTTCGAGTGCATCTGCTGGTAGACCGCTTGCGAAGCAATACTCACGCGAGCCTCTCGCGTTTCCGCATGCCGCACTGGAGCTTCTATTACCAAGTGATGTCGGTACCAAGAAGACCGAGACACCGGCGCCCAGTATTACCGAGGTAGTACTTTGCCTGGCCTCGCCTCGAGGGAAGCGAAAAGGATCAAAGGACAATGGAACGAGTGCAGGGATCGTTCCGCGAGTTATCCACGAATCGAACGCCTGATGACTCTCTCAGATGGCTGGCCTGGCTCAGTGGCTTCGCTTCATAGCCTGGCACTAGCCGCTCCGAGGCTAGTGGAATGGGGCACACCATCCCGCGCACGCTACCTCATACAGGACCGGGTTGCAGGCATACCCTGGACTGAATCTCGAGCCTGACAGCATCTATCAATTCCGAATCTGCCCTGACCATGCTAAAACCCTACCGACTTCCACGTGTCCTGCCTGACTACTAATCCTAGTTCCCTGAACAGGGAAGCCCCGTGTAACATCATCGTCCCAGTCATGCCTTTGGTATTTCCAGAAGACTCAGAGCCGAGGTGGAGGTGGAGGCGGACCCGTTGGCCGTTCTTGCTTTGAAGATTCCAGCAATGCCGGTCGGTGTCAGCGAGAAAAAGAGACCCATAATTGCACTGAGTTGGAGGAGACGAGGGCCACGTTATCCCAGACACTGACCATCTTGGCTTCAGAGCCAGTATTTGGCATGTCATGCTGTCGTGGCCCAGACACTCGTTATGGGGGAACCGCGATGCTCATTATCCGCTCTCTTCCATATCCATCCACTCTCCCGTCCCGCCCAGCGTGTCTATGGAGTTCAAACAGAGGCACTATGCGTACTTCGTACATCATATGGATTTGGAGGGAACGTCGCCCGTTGTACCGGCACTTCTCGTTGCATCTGAACGGCATGCTCATTTGCCTTTTTCCCATAATACTATGTTGCGTATACAAATTCGGCGCCAGGGAACCCCGTCTTGAAGTGGGTTCTGCGCGGAATCGGTCAGCGAATTCTGACGTATTCACGTCCCGATATAACATGGCGTCGCAAGGTCTAATAATAAGACACTCGCGTTTCAGACGAGGGGCTGGGCAGACTTAGAACTTATCCACTCTTGCCTCAGCGTACGACTTCTCACTGTCGACAGACCCTCTGGCATGGGAATAAAGGTTGACTGTGGGTTATGGGGTGATGCACCGTTGCATACAGATAGAGGCTCAGTCGACAAAGGAGGATTTACGGCTCTCCACACGATCGTCTGACTTTCGGTAACACACACGCCCCTCCCCCTCCAACATAGTGCCGCTACCTGGGGCCGGGCCACGAATTTGAGTCAATTTCTCTTTTGAGCCACGAACCATTTGAGCTGTAGCCTAATTAAGACATTCGAGTTCTCTTGGCCAGCCAAGAGCAGTTCTCCGATAGGGCGAAGGGGGGGAGGGAGAGACCGGACTCGAGGGCAGATCTCGCAGCTCGCTTTGACCACGGGATTGGACGAACAGGCTTCTCGGTATGATGTTCGCGCTGCGACGCCTCTTTCCCTTACGAAAAGGGCAAAAAAGGGAGAGGGATGAGGGATTGATCTTCCCTTCGGCTGTCGTCCCGAACTGTCCACGCCTCGAACGGACGAAAAATTCTACGATAGGTTTGGCACTTGTAAATGAACTTTACTCTTTTGAACCCCCCCTTGCTCGTCCTCTCTTTTGACCAAAGAAAGCTGTCATGCGGCGATCTTGCTCGCTTGAAGCCACTGCCGATGATTTTCACCTAATGCAGGACAGATTGGGACGAAGACAGGAAAAAAAGACGATGCCGGGGGCGGACAGATGCAAAAATGACACAGCACAGCGCAGGGGGGGAACGCTTGGAACTTCGGTAGCCTGGAAAAGAGGCTCATTCTCGACGACTCCACAGCAAAAGCTTCTAGAAGCCTGGCAATTTTTTTCGTATCCGCATGGCTAGGCTGGTTTAAGTCGTCACTGCAGTGGGAGGAATGGAATTCCATCCGTCCACCCCCTCTCCCTTGATGCGATTCGACCTTGACGAAGGAAAATCGAACAAAAAAGGGCCCCACCACCAGACGCTTCGATCACCAAGTGTGCTCTCACCCTCTCAAATCTTCAGACGAGAAAGTGTCTGTGGTTGTTGCAAATGTTGCAGATGCTTCACGCATCCGAGATTATGAGGCAGATTACCACCGGAAATGTGTAAAGTCTGGAAATTATTCCATTTATTTCCTTTTCCATGATACCGACCGGCCATTTCCAGGGGCGAGGGGATGATTCCTTGACTGCCACGTTCTGCTGGGTCTGTGCCGTTGCCCTATATGCATAGTTGTCTGGGAATGCCTTCCCAATACCCTCACTCCCAACGAAGCAAGTCTTTCCGAATCATGCCATTTGCCAACTTAACAAACTACGGGCCCGCAGGATTCGCAGTTATTTCTTCATGTCCCGGATTATAAGTCTCCACCTCACATGAAAAGAGGACACTCTAGCTACCGAGGGAGGGGGCCAAGAAGCTATTAACATAATGTAACGAGGCTTCCGAGAAACGGATTGGGGGCTATGCGAGTTGGAAGGAAACGACTGATTTGCCTTTTGGGGGCTGGGGAAGGGAAACGCGGGATCGGAATGAGCGAGGTAAATCTGTTCAATATTGTTCAATATTGTCTCTCTATCACCATCACCGGTCCAACGCTATTATCGTTTTGAACAACAGGCTTCTTTCTCTCCGCTCCGTGCCCCTTCTCAAATTTCCCTGTCTCAAAATATCTCGCTGTTGAAACGAAACTATGCTCGCGCCCTTCTTTTCCCCCCTTCTTTTGCTATCTAATCCTTTTTGCCTTTCCGTTTCTCCGTTTGCCCAGAACCTCTCTCTTTCTCTGGGCCGACCTCGACCTGCTTCGCGGCAGAGAAAAGAGTTATACCCACCCCCGCCAATAACCATTCTATTTTTCTACTCTACCATAACAATAATAATAATAAAACGCCTTTCGTAACGAACCTCAAAACTTCGTAGTATCCTATCCCGCCCGCCTGCCGGGGAACCTCACCCGCGAGTTCCGGCCCAACATCCCGAAAAGAGCACGGGATTGGAGAAATCACAAAATGCCTTTTTTACGAAGTACGCCCCTCCCTTGTCTATAGCTCATGAAATCAAAACCATCTCTTTGCAACCGGTGAAGAAAGAGCAAACAAGCCTCGGAAGGACTTCCCTTTTCTTTTCCCTTTTTTCTTCTCCCACGGCACCAAATATTCTCCATAAAATCTTCTATGGCCAGGGATACGAGGACGAATAGGAACTGGGTGCGCTGGTCACCTTGGTCGAGAAAGAAGGTGTCGAAGATAACCCCTACCCGTAAGTCATTCGTTTTAGGATAGCGTCAGCATCTCGAAAAGGCCTCGGGAGTCTTCGCTTTGCCCGACGCGAGCGCCCACGTGAAGAAGAAAAACCGTTGTCGTCGTCTTTCCGTCTTGTTTGTCTGGTTCGAGGTTTTCTTTCTCCTAGGGATACGAGCACGCGAAACCCTAGCCCTTGACCCCGACCGTGGCATGTCCTTTTTTTTTCGTTTCCCGCCTCGCTAAATCGCCTGTGGCGCAGCATTGACCGAGCTGACGTCCTGCTCTTTGGCCTCCTCACCGTGGGTCTGGCGGCTTTGATTCCGCTGCTCAGTAGACTCAGCCTTGGGTTCGTCCTCCGCCGGCTTCTTGGTGACCCCATTGACATGTTCCGGCTCATCCTCCGCATCGTCCTGCTCTTCAAAGGTGAAGGCGTCCGAGAGGTTGACGGCGATGAAGCTCTTGGGTAATTTAACCCTAAAGGGAAGGTAGGAAAATCTCGTGTTAGTCATTTTGCTTCCTGATGTTGCATCGTGCTTTATACATAACCAACACCGGTGAAGGGAGGAGCACGAATGAAAAGAGTGTGTGGTTAGGTGGGACCTCCGCCACATATCTTGGGACCGTTCACTTACTGGTTAAATTTAGCTCGTAACGTCTTGATCACCTCCCACCAGTCCCCATGAGCTGTCAAGCTCCGACGCGGCGCGCAGCTGATGCAATGCCGGCTATCCAGCTGGACATCGAGCGGGTCCGGCACATGGCACCCAGGACTGATCGTGATCCTAATGGAGTAGGTGAAGGTCGGCTCATCGTCGGGCGACGCCGCGTCCTCGGGGGCTTTGGTTTCGGACTCGTAAAGCTCGAAGCAAATCTGCGACAGGTAGTCGAGCTCGGGAATCGTGCTGCGGCTGATCTTGGTCTCGATGCCGCCCTCGAAGATGCAGTTGAGGAGCGTGTAGATGTGGGACTCCTTTGTGAAGTAGACGAAGGACTTGGCATCGTCTGAGGCTTGCAGGTCCTCGAGGTCCTGGACAACCTCCTTGAGCAGCGGGAGGGAGGTTAGGAGGCCGATCTCGAGCTTTTCCCTGTCTGAGATGCCGTACTCCTGGGGGCAGATGAAGTCGAACAGGATCTTGGCTAGCTGATACAGCTCCCGGAGGGGCTCGAGGCGGGCGTCGGACTTTTGCTTGACGACCAGTGGATTGCTCTTGTATAGGCGAAAGTACTGCTCGGGTTGCGCCGTGTCACCGTAGTTTCGCAACCCGTTGAGGAACGACCTCCTCCGGAAGAGCCTCCTCATCGACTGCTTCTCGGATCTCTCGCTTGACTGGCCCGATTGGTGATTATGATTATGGTTACTATACCTCTCTCCTCTGGTCTTGTCGGCCCTATCGGTAGAAGAGGAAGAAGAGGAAGCACCCGTGGAAACCTTCCTCGCGCCAGGGTCCTCCGAAGCCTTGCTGCTCTCCTCCTGCTCCTTGAACTGGCTGGCCGGCTCCTTCACAATCCCGTATTCCTCTTCGAGCATGGCGTTCGTGGGCGTGAAGACCCACTCCAAGAATTGGCGGTTATGAAGGGCATCGAACTTCATCGTGTCGTAGAGCTCGGAGATCTTGCTAGGGTCCACCTTCTCCGCGTCGCAGAATTCGACAAAGAGCTTCTCCCATCTCTCCTGAAACAAGACGGAATCCTCGCCGCAGCACCAGCGCGGTTGGATATTGTTCATCGACGTCGCAGATGACTGCGAGCTGCTCAATCCGGACGATTCTAATTTGTCAGTCGATGTGCTGTTCCAGGATGAGGTCCTAGAAAGGGGCGCCTCCTGGATTGTGCTGCTGTTGAGCTTCCGATAGTTGTACTGCATCGCCTTGCGGAGGAACTTCATGAGCTGCACGACTCGCTTCTGCACCTCAGACGGCTCCGGAGTCTTGTCGGGCCAGGCAAACTGCGGGGGACGCTCGTTTCCTTCCCTAAGAAGACCCTTAAGCTTCTTCTTGACCTTGTCCATCTCGTCCTTGGCCGCATTCGAATCGTCAAGAAGATCTTTTCGGACCGTTATGAAATTTTCCCCGAGATCCGTCTTCTTAAGAAACGCCGATGCCCAGATCTGCGCGCTCGTAGTCACGCGCCTCTCGGAGCTGCTGTACACGTGCACCTCGTCCAGAACCTCCTTGTTGAGCAGCTTGAAATCGTTCCGCATGTTCTCGCCCAACTCCTGCGCCTGGTACCGCGCCGCGTGGGTTGGCTCTCCTCCCCACTTGACGATGAGCTGAAGCTTGTCGAGGACGAGGCTGTTCTCGGCGGCGGTGATCCTGGACATGGTCACGCCGGACAGCGAATCCTGCCTCTTTGGGTTGCGCCTGGGTTTTATATGGTTCTTTGCATCGGCTTCGGACTCCGGTTGGCTGTGCTGGACGTCAGACTCGACACCTTCGGCGATCGGAGCAATCTCGTCAAACGTCGGCGTGTCCTTCGAGCTCTGCTTGCGGAACATCGGCTTAATCTGCACCTTGGTGCCGGCTAGGCCGCTCTTCTTTTTCAGGATGGTACGGAGAGCGCGGAGTTTCGCGGGATCCTCCTTCTTCTCCAGCTCGGCAATGTCGACGGCTTGCTTGACGCTCGCCAGCGCCGGCTCTCCGATCAGGAGCACCTCTTCCTGATGGCCCTTGAGGAGCTGGATAAACGGCTCCGTGTGGAATGTGAACTTGGATTTTTGTTTAGGAGTCCGGTCGGCGTGGCGGATGACGGAGACCATGCCCTTGAGCTTCCACGAATGCTTAGGTGGTGGCGGTGCCTGGTGCTGCTCTTCACCATGGGTATGCTCTGTCTCCGCCGGAACGGACGTGCCGGCAGAGATGATGGATGGCGCCGCGGAGATAGAGCCCACGCCAGACATGTCGTGAGACGAGAGAATGATGGACGCGGTGGAAGCCAGCAACTTATTATGGTTTACGACCGGCTCTGTCTTGAGAACTGTGAAGCTTGACGTTGTCTGCGACGGTTCCGCACCACGAATATCCAGGCTCTTCTTGCTTCCGGCAGCAGTTCCAGCGCTCCCGGTCGGGCGCGCAAAGTCCCTATCCCTCGACGTCATAGACGAGCGGGACATGCTAGGATCGGGGAAGTCGGATGCGGCTGGCGAAGGGATCGGGGTGGGAGCACCCCTCCTAATCCGCTCCTTCAAGAACATCTCCCTCAGAATGTTGGCGCAGCGATCATAGTAATCGTTGTTATCTTTGACGAAGCTCCATCCGTTGACATCAATGACGAAGCTCTTCCCGCCAACACGTAGGAAATCAAACCCGCAGACGCGCTGGCCGAACGCCAGAGAAATCTTGCTGGCAATGTCCTTCTCCGTCGGGCTGAGGGCCGTGACGTAGCGGATCTCTTTGCCATGCGTGTTGCGGCGCACGACGCCATCGACGACAGGCGATTTTCTCGTCTCGGCATGGCAGTAGGTCGGGCCGACGGTGTAAGCTTTGACGTCCTCGGCGTTGTCGACCTGCATGAATTTTTCGTAGATGTAGCTCTCCGTCGGCTGCGTGATGGCGCGAGGGACGTCGAGATCGGGAACGAACTCGGAACTCTTGTTCCCAATCTTCCTGAATAATTTCCTTGCGCCGCCACCCGCCGATTTGGGGAAGTAAATGATGATGTTGTGATCCTCTCCACTCGTGGGCTTCTCGACAAACGGTTTCCTCAGCGTAACTCCGTCGACGCTCAAGACGTCACCGTTCTCGAGCAGCTCTACCTTTTTCGGCGGAGGGATTACGGCGGGCCTCACGGGTTCGAGCGAGATGCCGGAAATATCCCGGACGTGCTTGGCCACTTCGGGGGCTAGGATCGCCGGGCCTCCGTCGCGGCTTACATCGACCCGTGGTGGGGTGGGGACGCCGATCTTGTCGAGGAGCTGAAGACAGAGTCGTCTGTCCCAGAGGATGCGCTGCATGGGAACATCGTTGACGCAGAATGGCCGGCGGGCCTTGACGTAGGCGACTGCCTTGTCGAGGGGGAAGCCATCTGAGTAGAAGGAAATGAGGTAGTCACTGTAGAAGTTGAGTGTGATGTTAGTGGTGATTTCGTAAAGTTTGGGACAATTATTGACATGTCTCGGTCTTGAAATGGCCATTTGCTTTTCTTTCTGCGTTGCACCAGCCGCGCCAGGGTTCCGAAATTCCCGTCACCACCCCGGCCGGGCCTTTCGCGGCCTTGCCGTTTCCTCTCACCGAGGGCGGCCCAGGGGTGTTTCAGAGGGAAGGGGATATATAAGTCCACTCACCATATCGGCCAGTTTTCAACCTCTATAAACCAGTCACAAATATGTTAGCTGCTGTTTTCTTCTTCTTTTTGTTCTTTTCCTTTTCTTGTAATAATTGCGAAATGTAAAGATTTTCCGGGACGATATTCATCATTTTTGATCTGCATACCTTCATCAAGAATAACCTTGTCGCCAAAAACGACAATGTCAAATTCGCCCTGCTCGATCAATCGACTAAGAATGTTTCGACTGGGTTTACTCCTCGCCTTGATATCCAAAGCACACACCCCGATGACGCCGTAAGGGGCCGGTTTGGCTGTAGAGGTTGTTAGAATCTGGAAACTATGAAGGCAACCAGATGGTGCCACGATATTGACCGGGAGATGGTTACTGACATTCTTCCTTTTGATTTGGACTTCGGTCGCTGGCCGGGCTATGGGAGCTAGTAATGTGGCTACCGCTGAAGCGACGTTGGACACGACTTCTGGACCGGGTCGTTGCCGATCGTGGTTGGCCCGACTCTGACTTTTGGCCCGGGGCTCGGCGGTTCAACCTGTCGGACGAGGACGACGTAGCCGGCTGCTGTTGCGACGGATCACGAGGGCTACGTTGCGGGCCGGAAGTGCCACTTTGGAGTGGGAAGTGCGCCGAGGAAGGAGAGGAGGTAGCGGTTGTCGTTACGCCGGCGCCAGCATCAGAGAAGGATGATTTGCTCGAGGGCTTCATGGTAAGTTTGGAGCGCGAAGGGACGGCACCTGCGTCCGAGCCGTTGGCGGAAGCAGCTGAGCTGGGGGCGATGCCACGTGTGGACGCGAAGGAGGCGAGGGAAGACATCGAGAGACGCTTGTCGACCTCGGACACGGAGGACCTAGGGGTCATGCTCGGGTCGGGGAGTTGAGAGTAGTTGAAAGTATCTTGACTCGAGCTGGCGAGGAGGCGAGGGGTTTCTGAATTGTCGCCGTCGTCGAGACTCGCTGCAGATTGGGTTGCAGAGGATGGCACGAGACCGCCTTCCGCTTCGGGCATGGAAGATTCCGGGATGTTCGCCGGCATGGAGGAAGGGATGCAGGTTTCTAACCTCGCTAATGATTGGGAAGATGATGAATGGGCTAGAGATGCTGGGTCCAGCACCGCGTCGCTTTCTCCTTGTCTAGGAGTCTGGAATTGGATTTCTGTTGCTTGCAGGTTGCTCGATGCTGAAGTGGATGGTGGCGGGGCGGTCTGCGATGACGAAAGAGACCCTGCTGAGCTCGGTTGCATGGAAAGTTCTGACTTGGGACCTTGAGGGGAAGTCTGGTCGTCAGGTCTTGACGCAGAGGGATGCGCCGCAGATGGGTTTGAGGGATCCATGATGATGGCTGATATGGATGGCAAATGGATGAAGGGGGGGGGGATAGAGATGTAGGTAAGGATGGACCCCTAGGAGCTAAACCTTGCAGGGAAGATTCGAACTCAGCACGAGATTCGAAGACCAGGGAGGGGATCTCTCTGCAGTGGCCTTTATCTTAGGGGCCCTCGAAAAGTATGTTCCAAGCAGGAAGAGTAATGGAAACGGAGACGGAGGCACAATAAGGTTCAAGGTTCTGCAAGCCGAAAATTTATTAGGGTATTTATTACCCAATTTTTGCGTTGAGAGTGACTCCTTGTCCCAGTTTTGGCGACGCTTTGCCACCGCAACGGAGGGTCTCGCAACAAGCGCAACAAGCACGTCCAGGGTTCAACGGCAGTGTCAGTGCCAGTGCCAGACTGCCAGTGTCTGATATCAAATGGATCAATTGATCAGGGTCTGGATCCGAGGGGTTGTTGGCACCGGCAGAGCAGGCCAATTAGTTCCCAAGATGTCGCAATTGATACTGGTATTCCGATCCAGTCCTGAGTCGGCTTAAAAGGCTTTGCCAGGTTCAGAGAGAAGAAATGCCCTCAATTGAAAGCAGCATCAATTGACTCTAGATATATTCTGGTAGCTCTTAAAAAAAAAGAAATTCCAGACTCGATATTTCCAATTGCTCTTTTGGCTTGGAGTCCTCCCACAAAGCCGTGCTGTCAGAGCCCAGACAAGCTCTGAGCTGGTCAGGCACCCTGATCTGCTCTGCTGCGCTGGTGGAGGACAATGGTCGGTGAGGTTTTCCAGATATTTATTCGGAGAATATGCCAATGGCTGCCCTGGTAGGGGTGTGACAGCACCAAGGGTCTGGGAGCAACAGCGAATCAACAGATCGGCGGAACCGGTTATCGGAGAAAGGCGGCTTCCTGTTGGACGGTCACTGCGAAGAATTGATCAAGTCTGCTGCGCTGGATTGGATCCGTACTAGGTTTCTGGCTGCAGAGCCAAGTCAATCGAGTTGAGGGACAACCGTGGACAGCCTGGAGTCGGAAGGGTGGCCAGCAAAGAGTGGGTAAAAAAATAACACGAGAGTAAAATTGAGAAGAGGCGAAAAGAGAAAAAGAAAATGGATGGGCGAGGAGACCTTGATGATCCTAGAGCAGCTCAACTGATGTCGGATTGAATATAGTGTAAATCTGGGACTAACAACTTGAAGCTAGAGAGTATTACCGAGCCGCCCCAAGCCTGGTTAGTCCGAAAAACAAGAGAAGAAAACACTAGAATTGATTCGATGCTACTTGGGTCCGTCGTCAGTCATGTTGTCCTTTCAAACTAAGAGGCTAGATCCATGAATCGCTCCAGTGAGGTGCCGAGTCCTCTGGATAGGAAGGTGAAGTATGAGCCAGTACTTGGCACGTGGATATCCGGGTGAGATTTTACAACGTTGAGGGCTTGGAGGCCTTGGTTCACGATGGACCCGGCGAACGGACTAAAAGGCGCCGGCGGATTCGTTAAGTGCCTCGTAGCGTATTCGCTTTGCTGCCATCAGGAGCTTGGCGCCCTGCAGCTCCGCATTCGTTCACCAATCGGGGGCGAGTTCATGGAGTATGGAGGATAGATGGGGCATGAGGGATGGAGTCATTCGTGGGTACCTTCGGGGGACGATGAATTAACGGACAACAAGGACAACAATAGAATAAGTGTATTCAATGGCAATTGGCAATTGGCCCGAGTAAAGTGGCCAGCAGGGAGGAATTCAAACCGATGACGATGGCAGTTGACAAAAGAAACGTCAGGAATTTTACCAGGACAGGGCCTGATCTGATATGGAGTATTCCTAGCCAACGACTCGAGCACTGAGGTCGAGATGATCAGCTGGATCGCGGATGGGCCGAAATGCCGATTCTAAGTGGATGAGCCGCGCTGCAGCCCCAGGGTTTCGGTACTGATCTGGGATGGATGGCGACATGGGATCAGAGAACGTGGCCGGAACCTGGTGCCGGCGTCACACAGGTCGAATCCCATGTCGCCCAGAACCCGTCTGGTACCAAAACTCGTAGATCTTTGCGAGTTCTGGGCTCTGCTTCGAGGACGTCAATAATCATGCATGCTCTCAACGGCTCTCATTCATTTCCTTGAGTCGACTTTTCCATGCTTGACCCGACCTCTGGGCATGCATATGAAATTCGTATCTGTCGACGAATGTCCTTGTATTGATACCCGATCATGGTTATTTGGTAATCTCGAGATGCGAGATGTGCAAGGAGCTCTTCCTTCTCGTCAACAGGAGGGAGATCCCCTCCAGATAAGCTGAAAAGAGTATAACGGGACCGATTGAGGTCAAGCCTATCCGTAAGCTGGAGCAATTGTAATCTAATTTCATCGGGAGCCTCGTGACTACGTTTTCCGTAGTTTAGATTACGAGATCGGGAAGGCTGCTCTCTAAGCCAGAATAAAGTAGAAAGTGGCGAAACAGCGGCGGCTGCGTGAATAGCGCAGTATAACACTCCCTCCTGCCAACTTGATGACGATGACGATGATGACGCTGGCGATGCTGTTGCTGGCGATGCTGTTGATGAGCCCCTCCATCTCAGTGTAATTAACACTGTAATATACTGTATTATGTTTGGTCTGTGCATACGAAGCACAGATTTTGGTGGGGTTCCCAATTGAGAATTTGAGCTTTGCTCGTTGGAGCGATAAGAAGAAAATCGATAAGAAAAAAAAAATGGTTGGAAAAAAATCCAGAAATGTGCAGTTGAACAGTTGAACAGCCTCAACCGCCGAAGCAGTCACTCTCTCTTCTAAGGAGCCACGCACGACTCTGCATTCACAATGCCGCACTCCGATCACGGCGGCCATCTGGCTAAACGCCAGAAGAGAGATTCTCAATTAAGTGCTGCGCAGCCTGGCTCCGGCAAGAAGAAGGCCTCTGCCATCTTTGCCCCCTTTCGAGTATGTGAAAGAAATCATTTCTCTTCTTCTCTCCGTTTCTCGTCGCGGCTGCTCAACCTAGACTTTCTGCTTCTGCTTCTGACGTTTCTCTCTCTAGACTATCGGTTTGGTGTCTCCCACCTCTGTCCCATTCACCTCTGTCCCTCTCGGCAAGACTACCTTTCAGATCACCACCTCCGTCGGTCGAGCTCTGCAGACCTACGATCTCAAGCGCGGCTTGAACCTTGTCTTCGTTACTCGCCCCGAGACCCCAAGCGATATTACTGCCACTGTAGCATGGAAGCAAAAGGTTCTCGCAGCATGGGGTGACTCGAGTCAAAGTGGCACCCAGGGCATCTGGATCTTCCAGCGAGGAAAGAAGGTCGACGAGCTCGAAATGCCTGACGATTTAGATGAGCCGATTAGACAGATCCTAGTCTTCGGGTCTTGGATCGTTGCCAGTGCTGTTACGAGGATCGAGGTCTGGAAATCGACAACGCTCGAGCACTACACGACTATCCGAACTGTTCCTGCTGCAGAGGGCGGAAACGAGGTGACGGGTGGTGTTACGAACATGCCTACCTTCCTCAACAAGATTTTCGTCGGCCGCAAGGATGGATGGGTTGAGATATGGAACGTTAGCACGGGAAAGCTGATTTATACTATCGTGCCCCCCATCAAGAACGCTGGCTCCGTTACATGCCTACAGCCCTCGACGGCCCTGGCTCTCCTCGCTGTTGCCTACTCTAACGGCCCGCTAGTCGTACATGATGTTATTCACGACAGGCCACTGATCGAGCTCAACGCCGGCACCCCCGCTACTCCTGTCTGCGCCATTACCTTCCGATCCGACGGTATGGGTGCGGGGCAAGATGGACGAAAAGACGGCATCATGGCCACAGCCACGTCGGCAACTGGCGACATCACCTTTTGGGACCTCAATGGAGGTGGCAGGGTATCTGGTATTCTACGAAGCGCCCACAATCCGCCGTCCCGTGCTGGATCCGTCATCGGCGGCGGTATCAGTAAGATTGAATTCCTATACGGCCAACCCGTCATCGTGTCTAGCGGCCTCGACAACTCTCTGAAGACCTGGATCTTTGACAAGACACCATTCTCGCCCATGCCGAGAATTCTTCACGCGAGGAGCGGACATGCTGCGCCGGTCAACTGCCTACAGTTCTTGCCTTCGGATTTCGATGGTGCCGAAGCCGGCAGCAAGTGGCTTCTTAGCGGTGGAAGTGATAGGAGCCTGTGGGGATGGAGTATGCGAAGGGATGGCCAAAGCACTGAACTGAGCCAAGGAAATATTCGGAAGAAGGCTAAGAAATACGGTATCCTGTCTACATCGGCCCTGGCGCACGGCTCTACGACTACGCTTGAAGATATCAAAGCTCCCGAAATTACGTGCATTGCAAGTTCGCTCAATCGTGATGGCGGTATTGGCGCTCTTCCCGGAAAGCAGGCGATATGGACGCGGGCTTCGAGGAAGGAGCGGGCTAGGGGCGTTAAGCATGATGCTGAGGTGAGCCGCATGACTGGTTGGGAGAGTGTCGTGACAGGCCACAAGGGCGATTCCTTTGCCAGGACGTGGTTCTGGGGTCGCAAGAGGGCTGGTCGCTGGATGTTTGAGACGAGCGACGGAAGCAGTGTGACAGCCGTCGCCATTAGTCCGTGTGGCAGCTTTGCCCTCGTCGGTTCCGCTGGTGGTACGATGGACATGTTCAACCTGCAGTCCGGGATTCATCGTCTGCAGTTCCCTTCGAAACTCACGCCGGCCCAGGCGAGGCAGTTGAAGATGCAGCAGCTCAAACAGGTGGACGACGTGGTCCACCTCCAAACCAAGTTCGGCAGCTGTTTTGCGCCCGGAACCGGCAGACACACCAAGGCCATCACGGGTATTATCGTTGACTCGACGAACAAGTTTGTTGTGTCGTGCTCCCTTGACGGCAAAGTTAAGTTTTGGGATTTCCTTACGGGCAATCTCATGCATGAGATCGACTGGGCGCCGATGACGGCCATTACCGGCTGCCGTTACCACGCACCAAACGATCTCATTGCGTTTTCTTGCGACGATAACTCGATACGCGTCGTTGACATGGAGACTCGGCGGACGATCCGAGAGTTCTTGGGCTTCGAGAAGGACGTGACGGACTTTTGCTTCTCGAACGACGGTCGGTGGATCATCGCGGCGTCGGACGACTGCACCCTTCGCGTGTGGGATTTGCCTACAAGTCACTTGATCGACGCCATCCGCTTCGAGCACCCCTGCAAGGCTGTAGCCATGTCATCGAGCGGCGAGTATCTCGCTGCCTGCATCGAGGGCCAGATGGGTGTCGGAATCTGGACGAACAAGTCGCTCTTCCGCCACGTGCCTACGCGACAAATCTCCGCGAAGGAGATCGCCTCTGCGGTCGTGCCCACCGTCTCGGGCGAGGGTAACGAGGGTCTCCTCGACGCCGCCTTCGAGGAGGACGCCGAGTCGGTGGACGAACCGGCCGTGATCGTGCCGGACGTCGATCAGCTGAGCGCGGAGATGACAACGCTGAGCTTGGTCCCCAAGTCAAGGTGGCAGACGCTGCTTCACCTGGACCTCATCAAGCAGCGTAATAAGCCGAAGGAGGCACCCAAGCTGCCCGAGAAGGCGCCGTTCTTTTTGCCGTCTTTGAGCGGGAAGGGATCGGGACCGCCAAAGCAGATTGAGGATGGGACGAAGAATGAGGGTTCGGAGGAGTCTAGGTCGAGGATACTCAAGGTGGAGATGGCGGCGCGGCAAGAGGAGACTTTTACTACTAAGCTTCTTGCGGGAGCCGCCACGGGAAATTGTAAGTGAACTAGCTGACTTTTTCTTATACGCCTTCTCGCCTAGTTTTTTTTTTTTCTTTCTCTCACTAACTATTTTGTAGACGACGACTTCATCGACCACCTCAAGTCCCTTCCCCCCTCAGCGGCCGACCTCGAACTTCGCTCCCTCTCCGCCGACGACCCGGAAAGGAACGAGCTTCTCCACTTCATCCGGGCGCTCACGAACCGACTAGAGTCGAGGAGGGATTACGAGCTCACGCAGGCGTGGATGACGGTGTTTCTGCGGCTGCACTTCGATGTGGTCACGGAGCACGAGACCGTCCTCGAGGCGTTGAGGGTGTGGAGGGAGGTGCAGGAGAGGGAGAGTAGTCGGTTGGATGGGCTGGTCGGGTATTGTGGTGGTGTGGTTGGGTTTCTTCGGAGCCCTAGGACGTAAGACGAGGGATGTAAATTTTGGTATTTTTTGGGGGGGAGCTCGCCTGGTTAGAGTTTCATCGAAGTGGTATTTTGATAACACAACGTGTTGTTACGAAACAGTGTTTTTACGTACGTATGAAGGTGCTTCGTGACAAGGGCCTGGTCAACGGGTGAACTGAGCAGAGGGACGTTTGGAGCCATTACAGTTGTTCGGGCTGATGAGCCTTGTTTGGTCTCTAAATTTAATCAAGACGCTTCGGAACCGAGAGTCGAGGATCGTTGCTTAACGACGAGGGTTACCTCGCTGTTCGTTTTCGACCACACAAACACCGACAAAGAAAAAATCGGCGCAGGACGTTAGATCTCCATGCTATAGACGAGGGGCAAAAGAAAGGATCTCATCATGTTCCCACATTGTTTGCCAAAAAGGAACGCGTGTTGTTGCCTACCTCCGTCACACAAAAGGGCCTCCCAAGTAATTTCGAAGTACTTTCTTCACCAAGTAGAATATTATCTACATTCATGTCTGATCCCCTCAAAATTTTCTCCCTTCCTCCCTCTCCCATCCCTGCACAGGATGATCTGGGGTCGAAGGAATGTTGGCCTTGAGACCCGCTTTCTTAGGCAACAACGTCGCCTTCTCAGGAATCAAGGTGGTTACGATTATGGTTCACGGTTATGGTTATGCAAGAAACTTGTAGGAACTTTTGGAGGATGCGCAGCGGAGAAGGACTAGGCAGCAGGTAACCATGGACGGGATGGAACCTTCGAAGCGCTGTCGAGATTCAACGTGGCGCGTGATTGATTGGATCTTTTTCTTTTTTCCCTTTTTCTTTTTCCGGTGCTTTGCTCCGCTCTACAGCGGTGCGGCATCTTTTGTTTTCTTAGATCCTGTCGGGCGGGCTCGGGAGGAGTTCCGGGCGCAGGGGGGCGGCGTGTTTACGGCCGACAGGTGAAGCTATATCGGGCTCAAGATTCGGTCACGGGTTTGTTGGAGGATGGAGATTAGGAATTCGATTGATTGATGTTTTCTATTTTTGTTCTATGAGCAATTGGAGCAATCAATCTTTTTGTCTTAATTTTTTTTTTTTTTTTTTTTTTTTTTTTTTCATGACATTGGGCCCATGAGGTTTCGAAATCTGCTGGCAGCATCTCGACGAGGACGTGGGTGTTATCACATCAATCTCATTCAATACTTCGTACACATCATGGAGCTGGACTAGCCCCAGAAACTCACAAGAATTGATAGGAAATAAGCTTAAATCCACGTTGACACATTGTGCGCCACCATCTCGTCTTGCGGAGAGCGCTTACGTGTAAGACTAGTTGAGCGCGACAAAAGCTTGAGGAGTACCATAGTTCCTAATATAATTGATATTATCGAGATGAGCGGGCGGTGCGAGACTCGTCGACTTTTCCTTTCTTTTTCCCCTTTGTCCCCATTTCCGTACGGACGTAAGACGCGAGATACCAGGCAACGTGATGGAAGTAACATGATAAAACGTCGGTACATCTAGTTTCAGCCGACAAGCGCAGTCGCGTGGTCGCGGTCTGAGGAAAGGAGCGCAGTCCAGAGTGAGGTTCCAAATGCTTTGCTCATGGAGATGGGGCTGGAATTGCGAAGTAAGAACACAGCACCGGCGAGGCTTAGCACAGAGATCTGCCGGATCCTACACATGGAAGAATCAAGGTGCAGCCTAATAAGAAGAAGAAGAAGAAGAAGAAGAAGAAGAAGAAGAAGAAAAAAAAGGTTCCTAAATGAGGCTGTGCATCTTGAATCTCGGTTTAGGTTGAGAAAGACAGCCATCGAGCAATGCCGCAAACAACAATGGCTCATCGGGAATTCACGGCTTTCGATCCTAAGGCAAGCTACACCCGTTCCTGACTTGTGACCTATTCATCCCAAGTTTTCCATGATCGTGTGCAAAAGGATGACTGCATCGCGGCGGGCAGTGTACAGGCGGGACCAAGTGTTACACAGGAAAGACTCCGTCTTACCGCAGGAACCATGGGGCCATGGTTGGACGGATGATATCCATGAGTGACTCGCTGGGCTGTATCAATTCGGTGATGACCGCTCGAGAGATGGATAAACTTTTCTCTTTTTCGGGTTTTTCACTTAAGCGAAGAGGCTCAGCCTTGAGACGCGGTGTGGGAGTGAGATTGCAAGGCTGACATGTCAGAGGATGCCATTGACTCACCTTCGTCAATTGAAGCAATGCCAAGCGGAAATGAAATCGTGTGCCCGATGCCAATTGAGACGGTAGCATTCTTGAATGTCTCTCAATGGCCATCCATCCATTCAATTAAGAGCTCTTCTCGAGAGTGGTCGAGATACGAACGTCTAGTTGCCTGAGAGGGTCTCCGCGTCTCTGCGTCATCCAAGGGTCTCTGCATCCCGCATAGCTTGAAATCTTGAAATTGCGTAAACGTCACCGAGAAAATGCCTGATTACGCCCCTCCGATGGGTGATGTCGGAATACACGACAACGGGGTGGGGGAGTTGAGGTGAAGCGAGACAGAAGCATCAAATCAAGATCAATTGATCACGGTTGCAGCAACATTGAAGAGAATCTCTGTCCCCTCAGCACCCTCAGCACCCTCAGCACCCCCACACCGAAAGACATTGGCGGTACGATTTTCCTTCTTCGGCATAGTGATGCATCAGGTTCCTTTTGCACCAGTAATTCCTAAATCATGCAGTCGAGTACGGAGTACTTCGTACGTATACAATGTAGTTTCTACGTATAGTTTCCAGATATGGATTTACGAAGTCTAGAGACCCAGAGTAGAGGTACGATCTTCAACCCCAAGCGAGTACAACGCAACCACAATCCGGCCGAGTATGCATGGTACAAGTACAATCAATCTTCCCATAACATCCATCCTCCATAATACTCTATGGCAGATTGCAGATTGCCCTCGATGCACCCGCATGTCCATCCATTGTACCCGTCGCACGCCGGAGTGATCGAGTGACTCACGCCAGGACGCATCTCTGCCACCCTTTATTTTTTATGAACCCTCGAAACCCAGCCGACAAGTCGTGGCGCTGCGTGGGTCATGCGTGCCTAAGGTGCAAAGGATGGTAGTATCCTTTGAAAAGAACCGGGACTCTGCTGATTGAAAGAGTTAGGGCGTGGGTAACACGAAGGGTGCAAGGAAGAGGGAGTGCGTGTCTCCCGCATGGAGTCCACCCAAGCCGTTGCATTGAGGGGCTCTTTTATGTTGTTGCCTAAGGGAACATAATTTTTTTTTCGACTTCAAGGGAGGCTGTGGTCGGTCATCTGCGGCAACCATACGTCCGTTTGGATGGGCTGGGCTGGGTTGTCGTAATAATGGGATCTGTTATGGTGCTTTTTCCCTCAGCCGGGACGCGGACTCCGCTTATGGCACAATGGGCAGGCAACAGACAAACGCTCCCTTGTGCTGAATCTCGCAAATAAGATCCTGATGTGTATATAAGTCTAGCCTCATCCAGGCCACTCTCTGCCTTCTTCTTTTCCAGGCATCCAAAAAACCAAGACAAGCAAATCCACTTACACATACTTGACATACCTAAACCAACTGCTCAAGTCTACCAACTCATCACAATCTACAACTTTATACCACATAACTTAAACTGTTCCAAAACTCCAAACCACATTCACAATGAATAACAACTTCGGCCACTACGGTTTCACCACCGGTAACGACCGGCGACAAACCAACACCGTCCTCCAGGGCATCCTCCACAGCCAGACGGGTCAGCAGCGTCTTTCTCGCTCCTCTTCCCAAAGCTACAAGAAGCAAAGCGACACCTCCAGCCTACGCTCCCAGGGCAGCTTTTCCAGCACGATGAGCCTGCTCAAGGGATCTCTCCGCCGTTCCAACAAGTGAGCGGACCGAAATCTCTTCGGCCCGCCAAAGGCGCACGCACCCAATCTGTACTCAAGAAGCCAACTATGAAGGAGTCGTATTTGAGGCATACATGAGAATGTTCGAATTATAGAACGGAAGGGAAAAAGCACCATGGGATTCATCACGCGTCTTTATTCTTTTTCTTCGACGAGGGAAAGAAATGGGGAGAACACGCCGTTCTTCCCGTTCTTCTTTTCCTTCGTCCTCATCGCGTCAATCAGTTCCAAAAATATGGCTTCAGACGAAGGGGAATTCCCCGCCTCCCCCCATCTTCTTTTCCCTCTTGTCAATTCCGCTCTCCGGGTTTCCCCCTCGGCAGAGGATCCATTGGGCGTGGAATGACGGAGGCTATTCGAAAGTTCGGGTAGCTAAAGATAGGAAGAAGGGGGGAGAGGACGGGAATAACATTTGACCACCCTGGACTGATTCAGGTCCTCAGGGTAAAGGAGCGGAGGATACAACCTCATTGGGGAAAGTTCCATTTTCTTTGTCTCCCTTTCTCTAATTGCCACTTCATTTCTTGTCAGTTCTACCCGCTATTTCCCTTTTTGGCCCGATCTTGGACCATCTCAGTTTATGCGTTTCAGTCTCGCTTAGCCTTCTCTTACCCGCTGTTTCCGGGCCCTTGGGATTGGTGACGCCATCAATGCTTTTTCCTTTTTTCTCTCTATAGAATTGGAGCGGGGGTGGTACTTCATGGGAGAACGCAGATTCCATTGTTCGATTAACGAGGGCTTTTTTAAACTGGAAATCGTAGCATTTGGATGTTTTTTGTTCTTGAAAAAGGGCTAAACAATGGGTTTCATTTACCATAAGTCATTTTAATAAAGGCCACTGATATACTCGATCTTGCTCTTTGTCAATCATGCCAACTCGGTCGCAATGAAGTAGGGATGGAGCTTCCTTCGACTCGAGGGTTACATATGTGATTCGTACAGGAAACTGGAGCCCGGAATATGGCGGGTAAAGACGTGACTCTTGACGCAACCCTCACATTTGAGTCTTGCTATGTATAGCCCGGCTCCCGAGATCATACCAATGGGGTTTTGTAGAACTGCGGTCTGTAGTTACCCCGATTCGGGCGGAATATGTGATCTCATCTCTGTAGAACTTTGTCGCCGGTGATTCATAATCCTCCAAAAATAAGGCCATTAAGTTGTGGATGGATGGATGGGTTGCCTTGGACGAGACATCCCATAATGGGGCGTTCTCTCACGCACAAGTTGGGGGACACAGAGGATGAGACTTCAAGAAAACTCGTCACATACCGGGTATCTCGCATTTATGTCCCTATCTAAGCCGACCTTTGTATCGCAAAATCAACCGAGGCCCAGGTCAACAGCGCAAGCCTCGCAACCTAGAACGTATCGTCAAGTACATCCCTACTCATCTTAACCATAGTAGGACTGTATTCATCCGTGTCTCCTTCGGCTGCTCCAGCCGTTAAGAGGATATCATCGACAATCCGCTTGCTCGCCTCTCGCGCTAAGAGGGTATAATTAGTATCGAGCCAAGTTATAGTATAAAGTTCGACGAGGGAGGCATACCTGGAGTCTGGAGGAGCTTTGAAGGCGGAAGCGCAAACTGTATAGTCTTCGGGGGGCTTATTCCCCCAACTCCGTCATCGCTATCACTCTCCCAATCAATCTCATACTTGGGCCTCTTCTCTGCAAAACTATCCCTAGTACCCAACACATCCCTCGTCTTCCTCGCCGTCGGCGTCTGAACACTCACGCCCGGCGTCCTCGGCCCCGCCGCCGCCGCCTCGAGACGCTGCCTCGCCACCATGCCCTTGTACGGAGACATGAACGCCTCGCTCCTTAGCTTCGGCATGGCAATCTCCGGCGACGACATGGGCGAATCGTGCCAGGCCGACTGCGCACGGTGCTTTTGTGCCGAGAGCGGCGGCGCGTTCTTGTGCGGCGTGGACTTTAGCCTGTACGTCTTGTCCAGCATGCGATGGAAGACCGGGTCCTTTCCTTGATCGACGTCTTTGCGCTGTGGCGGCAGCGAGGACCTCGGCGTCATGGACATGTCAGGTAACCTCGCCGTCCTCTGCTGGAACAGCAGCGTAGAATTCTCCTCTTCTGCGTCTTCGTCGTCTCCTTGTTCGCTCTCGAGAACCTCGGTGGCTTCTTCTTCCTCGTCACGCATCTCGCGGCGCATAATTTCGTAGGGGGAGCGTAGGTCGGCGAATTGTGTCTTGATCGTTTTGGTAGAGGGTGGCCGCGGGGTGCTGCCGGAGAGCTCGGCATCGTCGAGGAGTGAGTCTTCGTTGTTGTAAGTACGGTCGGCGGGCGTGGCGGTGACGTCCGAGGCGGTGGTAGTGGTGGTGTTTATGGTGGAGTCATGTTGGGCTGTGCTTTCTTCGATGGTTGTTTCGTCGTTGTTTAGCTCTTCGTAACCGGAGAGGGAGACGTTTGCGGAGGCTTCGAAGAATTGTTTCCAAAACTAGGGGGGGTGGGAAAGAGTGTGAGTGAGTCTGCCTGGGTGGTTCTGGGTCTTTGCGATGCAGAGCTAGGGTCACACCTTTGAGGCATCCCACACGGCACGCGAGTGCTCGCCATATTGCTCGACGAGGGGGAGGATACTCGTTGTTACTATACGGTGGGCTTTGCTAAAGTTCTGATCAATCTCTGCCAGGATAATTTGACGTATTAGTCGACCAGCTCTTTGGAGATGCGGTGAGATGAGGGATGCGGAGTGTCGTGTGGTGCTAATAGTGGGGGAAGCGACGAACCCTGCAGGGTGAGAGTAATGGATTGCTCGAGTTTTTCGAGCTCTTCTGTCGCGGACAGGTTCCGATTCACAGAAGTAGAGCGCGACATGGCCTCTGGATGTTTGTAGACCGAAAGCGACTGTGGAATGTGGAAAAGAGGGAGTTGTGGTTGTTGAAGAACGCGTGGTTCGACAAGCTTCTGTTTACGCGTGTAGAATTACTTTGGTGGGTGGTGCGGGGTCCATTTAAATCCAGACACAGCGGTGCTTGGGCAAGACCACACAGGAATATGAGCACAAGACAGCCGGCAATACGATGGCTGCAAAATTAATCTGCACACAAGGTGCAGACGTAGAGAGAGCACGGTATCAAGCAAGCAGCTTCGAGAGCAGGGTGTACGAAGTACACAGGTAGAAGATACTGGGGCTACGACAGTTGGTGGCGTCAACTGTTCTTAGAACAGATAGGCCTACGAGCGACGCAAACCTCGCTCCAACACCAACACCTGCATATGAAAATACGAGCTGCCTGATTCTGTCTTTCCGTCATCTCGAGTCTTACGATTTACCAGGGCCAACTTTCCATCGGTCATTCCGTCGACGTGGTTCCTCATCCAGATTCGCTCTCCTTCTTCGTGCCGACGCATCAAGCGCCCTCACAATGAAAAAGAGATTCCCCCGAAGGGAAAGAAAGACATCAAAAATTGCGCCCCCGACGGCCCCGAAGGACAATCGAGCAAGGCCGACTCCGCGATGTGCAATGCAGGTCATCCTCACTGAACTACCGACTTCTTGATCTCGGCGAGCACGGGACAA